>CM033727.1:28189878-28500843 GCA_019671005.1 Hibiscus mutabilis
ATTTGAACTTTTTATATTTGATTTAATCTTATTTTGTGACCTTTTTGTTGGGGTTTAAGGTGTGCATGTCTAAATGGGCTTTTATAGTGGACCCGTTGGAATTTTAACCGAGTAAAAAGCTCTAAAATTGAGGTTAAGCAATATGATCATGTTCAAAAGCTCATAATCAAATATTTGAACTCATTATATTTAATTTAATCTTATTTTTTGTGGCTTTTTTTTCTTGGGGTTTAAGGTGTGCATGTCTAAATTGGTTTTTATAATGGATTTGGAATTTTAACCAGTAAAAAGTTTAAAAATTGAGTTTAAGCTATATGATCATGTTGAAAGCCCATAATCAAATATTTGAACTCATTATATTTGATTTAATCTTATTTTGTGGCCTTTTTTTTTGGGGTTAGGCATGTGCATGTCTAAAATGTGCTTTTAAGTGGACCGTTGGATTTTTAACCGAGTGAAAAACGTGAAATTTAGATTAAGCAATATGATAATGTTCGAAAGCATATAATCAAATATTTGAACTCATTATATTTAATTTAATCTTATTTTGTGGCCTTTTTGTTGGGGTTTAAGGCGTGCATGTCTAAATTGGCTTTTTACAATGGACCCGTTGGAATTTTAACCGAGTAAAAAAAGCTCAAAAATTGATTAAGCAACATGATCATGTTCAAAAGCTCATAATCAAATATTTGAACTCATTATATTTAATTTAATCTTATTTTTTGCCTGCCCTTTTTTTTGGGTTTTAGGCGTGCATGTCTAAATGTCTAAATGGGGTTTTTTTAGTAAAACCCATTAGAATTTTAAATGAGTAAAAGCTCATAATCAAAATTTGAGTTTAAATTTAATATATGATCATGTTTTTTAAATGCAAATCAATTTTTACCATAATCAATTATTTGAACTCATTATATTTGATTTAATCTTATTTTGCGGCCTTTTTGTTGGGGTTTAAGGCGTGCATGTCTAAATGTGCTTTTACAGTGGACCCGTTGGAATTTTAACCGAGTAAAAAGCTCTGAAATTTAGATTAAGCAATATGATCATGTTCGAAAGCTTATAATCAAATATTTGAACTCATTATATTTTATTTAATCATATTTTGTTGCTTTTTTCTTAGGGTTTAAGGCGTGCATGTCTAAATTGGCTGTTATAATGGACCCGTTGCAATTTTAATCGAGTAGAAAGCTCTAAAATTGTGATTAAGCTATATAATCATGTTCAAAAGCCCAAAATCAAATATCTTATCTCATAATATTTAATTTAATCATATTTTGCTGCCTTTTTGTTTGGGTTTAAGGTGTGCATGTCTAATGGGTTTTACAGTGAACCCAATAGAATTTTAACTGAGTAAAAAGCTCTAAAATTTAGATTAAGGTACATAATCATGTTCGAAAGCTTATAATCAATTATTTGAACTCATTATATTTGATTTAATCTTATTTTGTGGCCTTTTTGTTGGGGTTTAAGGCGTGCATGTCCAAATTGGATTTTATAATGGACCCGTTGGAATTTTAACCGAGTAGAAAGATCTAAAATTGTGATTAAGCTATATAATCATGTTTGAAAGCCCATAATCAAATATTTTAACTCATTATATTTGATTTAATCTTATTTTTGCCTTTTTTTTTTTGGGGTTTAAGGCGTGCATGTCTAAATGGGCTTTTACAAAGTGGACCCGTTGGAATTTTAACCGAGAAAAAAGCTTGAAATTGAGGTTAAGCAATATGATCTTGTTGAATGCTCATAATCAAATATTTGAACTCATTATATTTAATTTAATCTTATTTTGTGCCCTTTTTCTTTGGGTTCAAGGCGTGCATGTCTAAATTGGCTTTTACAATGGACCCGTTGGAATTTTAACTGAGTAAAAAGCTCTGAAATTGAGGT
This sequence comes from Hibiscus mutabilis, assembly GCA_019671005.1. Lineage (NCBI taxonomy): Eukaryota > Viridiplantae > Streptophyta > Magnoliopsida > Malvales > Malvaceae > Hibiscus > Hibiscus mutabilis. The sequence continues at coordinate 28,191,769 of CM033727.1, forward strand.
TAAGCAACAATATCATGTTCGAAAGATCATAATCAAATATTTGAACTCATTATATTTAATTTAATCTTATTTTTTGCTGCTTTTTTTTGTTTGGGTTTAAGTGTGTGCATGTCTAAATGGCTTTTTTACAGTAAATCCATTAGAATTTTAACCAAGTAAAAGGATCTTAAATTTAGTTTAAGCTATAGGATCAAGTTCGAAAGTGCATAATCAATTATTTGAACTCATTATATTTGATTTAATCTTATTTTGCTTCCTTTTTGTTGGGTTGGGTTTAAGGCGTGCATGTCTAAATGTGCATTTTTTATTTAAAGTGGACCCGTTGGAATTTTAACCTAGTAAAAAGCTTTGAAATTTAGATTAAGCAATATGATCATGTTCGAAAGCTTATAATCAAATATTTGAACTCATTATATTTAATTTAATCTTATTTTGTGACATTTTTCTTGAGGTTTAAGGCGTGCATGTCTAAATTGTCTTTTACAATGGACCCGTTGGAATTTTAACCGAGTAGAAAGCTCTGAAATTGTATTAAGCTACATAATCATGTTCGAATGCCCATAATCAAATATTTGAACTCATTATATTTGATTTAATATTATTTTTTGTGTCCTTTTGTTTGGGGTTTTAAGGTGTGCAAGTCTAAATGGGCTTTTATAGTGGAGCCGTTGGAATTTTAACCGAGTAAAAGCTCTAAAATTGAGGTTAAGCAAATAATCATGATCATATTCAAAGCTCATAATCAAATATTTGAACTCATTATATTTAATTTAATCTATTTTTTCGCCTTTTTCTTGTGGTTTAAGGAGTGCATGTCTAAATTGGCTTTTATAATGGACCCGTTGGAATTTTAACCGAGTAAAAAGCTCTGAAATTGTGATTAAGCTATATAATCATGTTTGAAAGCTCATAATCAAATATTTGAACTCATTATATTTGATTTAATAATATTTTTTGCCTTTTTTTTTTGGGGGTTTTTAAGGCGTGCATGTCTAAATGGGCTTTTACAGTGGACCCGTTGGAATTTTAACCGAGAAAAAGGCTTTGAAATTAAGGTTAAGCAATATGATCTTGTTCGAATGCTCATAATCAAATATTTGAACTCATTATATTTAATTTAATCTTATTTTGTGCCCTTTTTCTTGGGGTTCAAGGCGTGCATGTCTAAATTGGCTTTTACAATGGACCCGTTTGAATTTTAACTGAGTAAAAAGCTCTGAAATTGAGGTTAAGCAACAATATCATGTTTGAAAGCTCATAATCAAATATTTGAAGTCATAATATTTAATTCAGTCTTATTTTATTGCCTTTTTTGTTTGGGTTTAAGGCGGGCATGTCTAAAAGGGTTTTACCGTAAACCCATTAGAAATTTAACCAAGTAAAAGGCTCTTAAATTAGTTTAAGCTATAGGATCATGTCCGAAAGCCCATAATCAATTATTTGAACTCATTATATTTGATTTAATCTTATTTTGCTTCCTTTTTGTTGGGTTTAAGGCGTGCATGTCTAAATGTGCTTTTACAGTGGACCCGTTGGAATTTTAACCTAGTAAAAAGCTCTGAAATTTAGATTAAGCAATATGATCATGTTCGAAAGCTTATAATCAAATATTTGAACTCATTATATTTAATTTAATCTTATTTTGTGACCTTTTTCTTGAGGTTTAAGGCGTGCATGTCTAAATTGTCTTTTACAATGGACCCGTTGGAATTTTAACCGAGTAGAAAGCTCTGAAATTGTATTAAGCTACATAATCATGTTCGAAAGCCCATAATCAAATATTTGAACTCATTATATTTGATTTAATCTTATTTTGTGTCCTTTTGTTGGGGTTTAAGGCGTGCAAGTCTAAATGGGCTTTTATAGTGGAGCCGTTGGAATTTTAACCGAGTAAAAAGCTCTAAAATTGGGGTTAAGCAATATGATCATATTCGAAAGCTCATAATCAAATATTTGAACTCATTATATTTAATTTAATCTATTTTTGTGGCCTTTTTCTTGGGGTTTAAGGAGTGCATGTCTAAATTGGCTTTTATAATGGACCCGTTGGAATTTTAACCGAGTAGAAAGATCTAAAATTGTGATTAAGCTACGTAATCATGTTCGACAGCCCATAATCAAATATTTTAACTCATTATATTTGATTTAATCATATTTTGCGGCCTTTTTGCTGGGGTTTAAGGCGTGCATGTCTAAATGGGCTTTTACAGTGGACCCGTTGGAATTTTAACCGAGAAAAAGGCTTTGAAATTAAGGTTAAGCAATATGATCTTGTTCGAATGCTCATAATCAAATATTTGAACTCATTATATTTAATTTAATCTTATTTTGTGCCCTTTTTTTTTGGGGTTCAAGGCGTGCATGTCTAAATTGGCTTTTACAATGGACCCGTTGGAATTTTAACTGAGTAAAAAGCTCTGAAATTGAGGTTAAGCAACAATATCATGTTCGAAAGATCATAATCAAATATTTGAAGTCATAATATATAATTTAATCTTATTTTTCTGCCTTTTTGTTTGGGTTTAAGGCGTGCATGTCTAAACGGGTTTACAGTAAATCCATTAGAATTTTAACCAAGTAAAAGGATCTTAAATTTAGTTTAAGCTATAGGATCAAGTCCGAAAGTGCATAATCAATTATTTGAACTCATTATATTTGATTTAATCTTATTTTGCTTCCTTTTTGTTGGGTTTAAGGCGTGCATGTCTAAATGTGCTTTTACAGTGGACCCGTTGGAATTTTAACCTAGTAAAAAGCTCTGAAATTTAGATTAAGCAATATGATCATGTTCGAAAGCTTATAATCAAATATTTGAACTCATTATATTTAATTTAATCTTATTTTGTGACCTTTTTCTTGAGGTTTAAGGCGTGCATGTCTAAATTGTCTTTTACAATGGACCCGTTGGAATTTTAACCGAGTAGAAAGCTCTGAAATTGTATTAAGCTACAAAATCATGTTCGAAAGCCCATAATCAAATATTTGAACTCATTATATTTGATTTAATCTTATTTTGCGTCCTTTTTGTTGGGGTTTAAGGCGTGCAAGTCTAAATGGGCTTTTATAGTGGAGCCGTTGGAATTTTAACCGAGTAAAAAGCTCTAAAATTGGGGTTAAGCAATATGATCATATTCGAAAGCTCATAATCAAATATTTGAACTCATTATATTTAATTTAATCTATTTTTGTGGCCTTTTTCTTGGGGTTTAAGGAGTGCATGTCTAAATTGGCTTTTATAATGGACCCGTTGGAATTTTAACAGAGTAGAAAGATCTAAAATTGTGATTAAGCTACGTAATCATGTTCGACAGCCCATAATCAAATATTTTAACTCATTATATTTGATTTAATCATATTTTGCGGCCTTTTTGCTGGGGTTTAAGGCGTGCATGTCTAAATGGGCTTTTATAGTGGACCCGTTGGAATTTTAACCGAGAAAAAGGCTTTGAAATTAAGGTTAAGCAATATGATCTTGTTCGAATGCTCATAATCAAATATTTGAACTCATTATATTTAATTTAATCTTATTTTGTGCCCTTTTTCTTGGGGTTCAAGGCGTGCATGTCTAAATTGGCTTTTACAATGGACCCGTTGGAATTTTAACTGAGTAAAAAGCTCTGAAATTGAGGTTAAGCAACAATATCATGTTCGAAAGCTCATAATCAAATATTTGAAGTCATAATATATAATTTAATCTTATTTTGCTGCCTTTTTGTTTGGGTTTAAGGCGTGCATGTCTAAACGGGTTTTACAGTAAATCCATTAGAATTTTAACCGAGTAAAAGGATCTTAAATTTAGTTTAAGCTATAGGAACAAGTCCGAAAGTGCATAATCAATTATTTGAACTTATTATATTTGATTTAATCTTATTTTGCTTCCTTTTTGTTGGGTTTAAGGCGTGCATGTCTAAATGTGCTTTTATAGTGGACCCGTTGGAATTTTAACCTAGTAAAAAGCTCTGAAATTTAGATTAAGCAATATGATCATGTTCGAAAGCTTATAATCAAATATTTGAACTCATTATATTTAATTTAATCTTATTTTGTGGACTTTTTCTTGGGGATGATGGCGTGCATGTCTAAATTGGCTTTTGCAATGAACCCGTTGGAATTTGAACCGAGTACAAAGTTCTGAAATTGTCATTATGCTACGTAATCATGTTCGAAAGCCCATAGTCAAATATTTGAACTCATTATATTTGATTTAATCTTATTTTGCGGCCTTTTTTGGGGTTTAAGTCGTGCATGTGTAAATGGGCTTTTATAGTGGACCCGTTGGAATTTTAACCGAGAAAAAGGCTTTGAAATTAAGGTTAAGCAATATGATCATGTTCGAAAGCTCATAATCAAATATTTGAGCTCATTATATTTAATTTAATCTTATTTTGTGGCCTTTTTCTTGGGGTTTAAGGCGTGCATGTCTAAATTGGCTTTTATAATGGACCCGTTGGAATTTTAACTGAGTAAAAAGCTCTGAAATTGAGGTTAATCAACATGATCATGTTCGAAAGCTCATAATCAAATATTTGAATTCATAATATTTAATTTAATCATATTTTTAGGCCTTTTTTGTTTGGGTTTAAGGCGAGCATGTCTAAATGGGTTTTACAGTGAACCCATTAGAATTTTGACCGAGTAAAAAGCTCTGAAATTTAGTTTAAGCTATAGGATCAAACTTTTAGAGCTTTTTACTCGGTTAAAATTCTAACGGGTCCATTGTAAAGCCTATTTAGACATGCACGCCTTAAACCCCCAACAAAACGTTCGTAAAATAAGATTAAATAAAATATAATGTGTTCAAATATTTAATTATGGGCTTTCTTACATGACATATAGCTTAATCTCAAATTCATAGCTTTTTACCCGGTTAAAATTCCAACTTGTCCACTATAAAGTCCATTTAGACACGCGCACCTTAAAACCTAACAAAAAGGCCAAAAAATAAGATCAAATCAAATTTAACGAGTTCATATATTTGATTATGGGCTTTTGAACATTATCATATAGCTTAACCTCAATTTTAGAGCTTTTTTCTCTGTTAAAATTTCAACAGGTCTACTACAAAGCCATATAGTCATGCACGCCTTAAACCCCCAACAAAACATTCGCAAAATAAGATTAAATAAAAAATAACGAGTTCATATATTTAATTGCGAGCTTTTGAAAATGAGTATATAGCTTAACATCAATTTTAGAGCTTTTTACCTGGTTAAAATTCCAACGAGTCCACTATAAAGCCCATTTAGAGATGCACGCCTTAAACCCAACAAAATGTCCGTAAAATAAGATGAATCAAAGATAATGACTTCAAATATTTAATTATGGGCTTTTGAACATGATCATATTGCATAACCTCAATTTCAAAACTTTTTACTCGGTTAAAATTCTAACGGGTCCATTGTAAAAGCCCATTTAGAATGCACGCCTTAAAAACCAACAAAATGTCTGTAAAATAAGATCAAATCAAATATAATTAATTTAACTATTTGATTATGGACTTTCGGACATGATCATATAGCTTAACCTCAATTTCAGAATTTTTTACTCGGTTAAAATTCCAACAGGTGCTCTATAAATGCCCATTTAGACATGCACGCCTTAAAACCTAACAAAACGTCTGCAAAAAAGAATAAATCAAATATAATGAGTTAATATATTTAGTTATGCGCTTTTTAACATGATTATATAGCTTAACCTCAATTTCAGAGCTTTTTACTCGGTTAATTCCAACAGGTCTACTGTAAAAGCCCATATAGACATGTACGCCTTAAACCCCAACAAAACATCCACAAAATAAGAATAGATCAAATATAATTAGTTCATATATTTAATTATGGGCTTTTTAACATGGTTATATAGCTTAACCTCAATTTCAGAGCTTTTTACTCGGTTAAAATTCCAACGGGTGTAATGGGTGTGATCTGAAATTCTCTCATCTCTCTCAACTCTGTCTCCCTCAACTTTTCCCTCCTGCCACCTTGTGTGCTCATCTGCCTTCCTGCCTCCCTTTTATGCTGCTGAACTGCCTTTCCTGCCACTGGTCTGTCGTTCCCCACTCGGTTATCGATAGGATGATGGCCGCAGGATCATTTTTTGTACGACAAAGGGGTGTTGTTTTATGGGTGCTGTTGTTGCCACTTTTCCCCAGCCTCTGATCATCCTTTGTTGTGAGGGTGAATTATTCCGATCACGCCCTTGTTGTTTTCATTTCTTCCAGTTGGATGAACTTATTTGTGTGATTATACTTGATTGTTTCATTGTTTTCCTATATGCCTATATTTTGGGTTTAGTTTTTCTTCTTATTTGTTTGGTTCAAACGTCCCTCACCCTCCACTAGTTAATAACATTATTCACAATATTCTATATAGTTTCTCTGGATTATTGTGTTGTTGACTGGTTAACATTATTTACTAAGGATTTAACCTTTCACAAATTTACTTGGATATCTGGTTTAGTTTGGTTTAAACATCTCTATAAGGCCTTTGTTATAATCTTAGATCTTTCCTGTATGACTCTGTTTCCCTCGCATCTCAAATTCCATCATAAGTTGCTCATGCTTATTTTTATTTGTAAGTGTACTATGATTTCTATGTACTTTTTAGTAACAAAATGTTACTCGAAACGAGTTAGTATAAATGATAATTCTCTTCATCGATTATATTTATGAAAATTTACGTTCTTTTCTCACTGTGCCCTTCAGGAGAAAGAGTTTATATGGTGCCCTATGGCATTCAAAATTACTGCCTTTTCAAGGCACATGTCCTGGTCTTCATGGCCTTTATTGAGTTTCACGAACAATATATGTCAATTTAATTGCGCTTTACCAAAATCCTTCTTCATTTTTTTATTATTAAAGCTTATTCTCATAAATATTATTCTAATTCATATTGGATATGGATGTAGCAATAACCATAATACCAGTATACAAATATTGTATAAGTTTAAATACAACAAAACTTTTAATGGATTCCCTCCACTTTTCCCCGTCACAATGGAGTTCCAATTACATACTGCCATTACAAATAAAATTGCTCCATCATTGAATTTGTTTTCAAATGCAATTAACACTAGATCCATATCTATTGTTATTGCCTTAATTAAATTTGTTTTAACTAGTCATAATTCTAAAAATAAACTACAGATACAAACGAATTTGATTATAATATGGAATTTTAGGAACTCTCTAAATATACCTGATACGCTCCAACACTCCAATTGTAGTTGTTGAGAGAAGCTTTGATTGTCCTGATCGTGAATGCAAGCAAGCCTTGTCCTTCGAATGCTTTCTTGAAGAAATTGAGTGAAAAATGAAAGGATAATATAAGAGTGCGAAAGTATGGTAGTGAGGGGTATGAATGAAAGGATAAAAAGGGATGAAATGGTGAAGTGATGGGGCTGTTCGGATGGTGAAGGAAATGGATGTGATGGAAGTGTATTCAAAGTTTCAAAGAAAGAACTTATACTTAGAGTATAAACCCGGTTCTTAATTGAAGAACTTTGAGAGTGATAGTAGGGACTTAGTGATACGCTCCAACCTCCCTTAAGATCATATTTGGTGAAGCTTTCGATTGTCTAGATCATGAATCCAAGCAAGCTTTGAATCCCAAACTCTGTGATCTTCAATGGAAGGAATGAAATGGAAGAAAAGGATGCAGAATTTGGTGGTGGTATGGATGTATATGGAAAGGTGAAGGATGGATAGAATTTGGAATGGAAATGGGAAAGGTTTATTCAAGTAAATTCAAGAATGAACCTATACTTAAAGAAGCATAAACTCGATTCGAAGAGAATTTAAATGAGGGTGGTAGTAAGGACTTAAACCCGTTGATTATAAAATCAAGAATTCGAAGTATCAAAAAGGAATTAGAAGACACCACAAGTCAAAGACTTGATAAGTAGATAAAGTTCTAAAAACAACTAAATTTGAGAGAAAACTCACAAATATAATTTGATTGAATAAAAGTTGAATGTTTACAAATGAAAATCAAACACATATTTATAGTAAATTAAGTGGTGTAGCCGAAGGGACATATCCCCTTAAATAGGTGGCCGAATGGTGGACTTGGTGGCTGTTCGGATGGTGGTGCCTCCCTCTTTAATCGTTCGGTTGAATGGTTTCTCCCTTCCTTTAGTAATCTGGACATAACTTGAGCTCTCGATATTGGATTGACGTGATTCGACATGCGTTGGAAAGATAAGAGATAGGAGAATAAGTTCCATGAAGACTTCACAACCCATTTATGCTTGGATCCTGCTCGAAAATGGGAAACAATCGGACTGACATGAATCTGCCCAATGAAGAGGGGAAACTCTTCGTTTTGGTGCACTCTTGCTTTCCCTCCATGATCTAGGCGCCCAAAGTGAATTCCCCCCAAGGATGGCCGGTCATGTTGCTTGGTGAAGGGTAGGTGAGCGGGTGTTGAGCTAGGAGTGATAGCTGGAGCTAAGTTGAGCTGATCGAGCTGGAGTGATAGCTGAAGCTGAGTTGAGCTGATCGAGCTAGGAGTGAGCTGGATTGAGCTGAGCTAGCTAAACTTGCAAGCTGATTTGAGCTCCTTTGATTTGCCTTTAGTTAGGTGAGCTAGCCCTTTAAGCTTGTAAACTCCTTTAGAATTCTCTCCTTTGTCCTTGAGCTGTTCCAAGCACTCTTATTGGCCTTTGAGCTAATTCGAGCTCTTAGTGATGTCCTTGAGCTGGTCCAAGCTATCTTCCCGTTTTAGCTCGTCATCCTACGGTCTCCTAAACAGTCATCTTAGTACAATTGGATAACCTGGGGCATGGAATCTTGCTTCCTTTTACGACAAAGGGTGCGTTCATAAATTCCAGAGCTCAAAAGGAACATTCTACGACGTCTTCATCAGGTGGGATATAGGGGGCATCTGATGTTACCGACGCAATGATGCCTTGTTCTGCCCCAACACTCACCAATTTTCCTTCAATTACGAACTTCAATTTTTGATGTAACGATGAAGGAACAGCACCAACAGAGTGAATCCAAGGTTTTCCTAGTAAGTAGTTATAAGTTGGATTAATATCCATCACCACAAATTTAATGACATATTTTGTTGGTCCAATCAATAGAGGTATCTTGATTTTCCCCACCACTTCTCTTTGAGTTCTATCAAAGGCCCTCACAGAATTTTGGCACGGTTTCAAGTGGGAACTACCTATGGGTAACCTTTGCAAAGTTGTCATTGGTAATACATTCAATGTAGACCTATTGTCAATGAGCATGCCAACGAGACGTACCCTTTGTAGTGGGTAGTGATGTTTAAAGCTTTGGTAGACCCCATACCCCCTTTTGGGATTTCATCATCACTGAACGTGATATAGTTATCTACAGCAATATGTCCAACTATGCGGTCCAACTTGGTTACAGAGATATCATTCGGAATAAATGTTTGATTCAACACTTTTAACAATGCATTACAATGTTTTTCTAAGCTTAGTAGCAGCTCAAGTACCGTAATCCTTGCATGTTGTTTATGAAGTTGTTCGATAACACTGTACTCGTTGTGCCTTAAAAATCTTAAAAATTCTTGTGCTTCGGTCTCAGGCTCGTTAATTCTTATAGGAGGTTCTTCACCAAACATTTTCTCAGGCCCAGTTACCGCACTCTCACCTTTGTTTTCTACTACCTCTACTGTTTATGGCGGATAACACCTGCCACTTTTAGCGAAATTTCCCACTTCATTCACAGCTTCTGCTTTTGGCTCCATCGGTTCTTCTTCTTGTGTGGGTTTTGTGCCTTTGGGCGGCCTCTCCTCATTATGCGATCCTAAACCTTCCGACACAGAAACATAAGCGGTATAATTCCAAGGAACTTTTCTAGTGTCTTTGAATTGAAAAGGGGTTGGGGCTGAGATGATAAGCTTAGGTGATACTTTCGGATTTTCCCTTTTGGACGAGCCTTTCTCCCTTGGTTTGACAAGACGACAAATGGCCTATCCACTCCATACTTGGGGTTGTCCGAAGCGCACGCATCTAGTTTTTTTCCTCCTTCAACCTTCTCAAAAAAATCAATTTCCTTATTGTCCATCATTCCCTGGACCAACTGTTTAAACTCTTCACAATGTTGGATTTCATGTCCTCCTTCCTGATGAAACTCGCAGTAGGGCCCGCATCCTTCTTGGACTATTTCCATGCCCTTCTCCATCAGACATGACATAGACAACTATCGAAACACCCACCTAAGAGGGGATTTAACTTCAGACACTTTTTCCTTAACTCTTTTGCTACCTTCATCTTCGATGGTGTTCATGCTATGACCTACGTGGTTTGGTAATGGGTTAGCAGCCACATTTGGTTCATCAAACTTTAAAACCCCAGCGTTTATAAAGTTTTGAACAAACTTCTTAAAGGAAACACAGTTCTATATCGAGTGACCAGGGACACCCGCGTGATAGTCGCAATGCACCTTTTCGTCATACCATGAAGGGAAAGGAGGTTTGTACGGAGTAACATAATATGGTCGAACCAAATCAGCCTTATACAACTGAGAATACAAATCAACATAAGATATTAGTAATGGTGTGAATGACATATTCTCCTTTTCCTTCTTAAGAGCTCTATCTTCCTTCTTTCTCGCATTTTGCACACTTCCAGTCGAAGCTTGTGGTTGTGAAATGGTGATGTTTACCAGGACTCAATAAGTGCTTGTAGCGTTCACCTCGTTATCCTTCTTTTTGTAATTTCTTTGGGGGTTTTATCCATTGTCGACCCTCCTACTTTTTATTGCCACTTCAATTGGTTCTTCTGTCCTCACTAGATCGGCAAAAGTTTGAGTGGTATTATTTATCAAATGGTCAAATAGTGCACCTCTTAAAGTATTCACGAACATAGGTGTAATCTCATGTTCGAGAATGGGTGGTTGAATCTGGCCAGCAACATCTCGCCATCTTTGGGCATATTGGCGTAGACTTTCGTTTGACCTCTGCTCCATTCCTTCCAGCATAATTCGGTTCGGGTTCATGTCTGACACGTGCTTGTATTGTTCAATGAATGCTCTCAAAAGATCCTTCCACGACTTGATATTAGCTCGGCTAAGTTGGGTATACCATCAAATAGCTGACCCAGTTAAGCTATCCTGAAAGAAATGAATTAGTAGCTTCTCATCTTTTACAAAGGCCACCATTTTCCTATAGTACATAGTTATATGGGTGGAGGGGCAAGTAGTTCCGTCATATTTATCAAAATCAGGCGTTTTGAATTTTGGCGGGAGAATTAGATCCGCCACGAGGCCAAGTCATTTGCCTCGTTCTCTTGTTCACTTGCCCCTTGCATAGACTTAAATCTTTCCTCGAAGAAATGAAACCTTTCTTCATATTTTTTCCACTTCAGCCCTAATCCTTTCTACCACATTCAAGTCTGGCACTTCATCCTCATGGCCTATCTCCATGTCAATGGGCTGACCTGTAGACGCCCCAGCTTGGTGGGCTGCTGATACTCCAGCGATGTTGATGTACATTCTCCTCTCGGGAGCAAGTGTTCCTGATTCAACCCTAACATGAGATGCAGTCTCCTATGGTTCTTCCATAGTACTATTAGAAATTTTTTCCTTACCAACCCTTTTTTCGAGCAACGCCGTCATCTGAGCCATAATTGCAGCTTGTGACTGAGTGATCTAATTAGTGATGCTTTGTTCGGCTCGACCAGAACGGGTCTCAAGGTCTTTTTGACCCAGCTCTAAATTAGACACCCTATCCTCCATTATTTTTACTTATAGATGGGTACCGTATTGGTGTGGATGGTTGCAGTTTAAATTTTCTGCCATGATATTTTCCATAATTAATTTTATTGTTTTAATAATTGAATGCAATGTATAATGAATAAAAATATTTAATAATGATTAAATAATGTGTCAAAATGAATGCAATGAAGGCGTTGATTCTTAAATAGTTCTTAGAAAGACTTCCATTCGAAGAAGAGGTCTGATTACAAAAGGTTAACATAACAAGTTACAAACAACGACTAGCTTCTATTTCTAGGGCCTCGACTTCAAAAAATGGGTGTGGATTCATAACATAACAAGTTACAGATAACGGCTAGCTTCTACTCCTAAGGCTTCAACTTTGCGAAGTAGGGTGCAGATTCAGAATCCCAACTCTGTTTCTGGATTAACACGTGCATACAACTCAGCTGCTTCCCCTGCCAAGCCTTGGATATAGTGAGCCACTCCTTGCGCCTGCACCATTACATCCATCATTGCCCTGTGTTGGTCCCTGATCAGCTGACCGACCTGCTGGAGTCCCTAGACTATTCGACTATTATCTTCCTGTAAGGCTCCTTCAAACGAGGTGAGTTGCTCCCTACAATCCTGTAGAGTGGTTTCCAACTCAGTTACCCTTGCTTTTAGTGACTCGTTCTCATCTCGAACAAGACTCAAAGCGACATTGTCTTGGTTGTGATAGTCTTGCATGAGTCCTTCTAATTGCATCATTTGAGCTTCAAGTTCTCCATTCTGAGCAATTAGTCCTTGATTTAGAGCCTGACTGATAATTAGTTCTCGGGCAATTGCATTCATTTCTTCTATCTTTTGTTCGGTCAGACCCTGACTGGCTTGGTAAGCTGACTCCAATTGTGCTAGCTGAGCCACTAAATTCTAAATATGATTCTGGCTAAGAGTTAACTTTTGAGTGACAATTTCCAATTCCTCGGTCTTTTTTCCAACTTGTTTCTGGCTAGCTTCGTACTTCCTAGCATAGCTACCAGTTTTCTTTCTTGCCTTCATGAGTTTAATCGTCAGTTCTTTGGCTGTGGTACCCAAGTCATTCCTTCGTAAATTTTGCTTCAATTCTACCCAATCTTGTCTCAGGTCTTCATGGTCGTCTTTGAGTACCTTCTTTTCTTTTAGGATTTCCTTCTATCGATTCTTGTATTTGACCAAGTCAATCGATACGAGATAGTTTGCGGCTTCGAGGTTAGAGACACATTTTTCCAAGGCACATACTTCTCTCCTGTGGGCCTTTTTGGCTTTCTCTAGGTCAGAAGGAGCATTCCTCATATGTTCTTCCATAGGCTGAACATTTTGTCGATTCGCACAAGGAATGGTATCATTAACCCGGCCGAGTCTCCACTGTTCATATCCTGGAGTAAACGACGAACTATCTTTATATAGACCTCAACCTTATGCATACTCTTCCAAGAGCAGTTCATTTTCAGGACTTGTGCTTTGTAACCATTACCTTCATGTTTAAAACTAGATGCATCCAGACTGTGAGTGGCAGGAATGAATTGCATTGAACCATATTGTCGTAACATGAGCAGCGGACAATAACCAATTCCACCCCAAATCCTGGGCAAGGGCACCCAGTCATACTCTCCACAGCGGTATATGAAATTGTCTATGATTAGCCACAGTACCTTCCACCTAACGGTATCATCACGAACGTCACAAATGCAGCCATCCATTGATCCTCAATCATTGCTTCAGCTTGGTATCCTTCTAAGAAATCTTTTATAGGAAAATAGGTGGACAAACATATCTGATAGGAGAACTTTAGACCCCAAAAATGACTTTAGATCCAAATCTCCAAAAGTGGGACACAGCCTAAAAATCTATCTCCCTCCCTTTTCCTGCATGCGGTTAGTGATCGAAAAGTCTTCGCTAAGATGGTTGGTGCTAGATTGATCCCTTTCTTGAGTTTATCAAACAAATTCGTCGTTGCATAGTCTATGTGTCACCGAACCTTGGGGAAGATAACTAACCCATAGATGCTGAAGGCAAACAATTGTCTCTTCTTTGGTGGGTCAGGATGAAGGTGAATCAAGTCTCGAATATGCCCCCAAATTATGCAACCAGTCTTTCCCTTCCTTGTGATTTTACCATGAAACCAATCTACGCTCATCCCGGTGATGTTAGTTAAAGTTTTCTAAGAAGGACAGAGGGTCTCTAGGTTTGGTGTAGACTTTTCCTTCCTTAAACCTCGGACAATGGAGCAAATCGGTATATTCTTTAATTGTGGGAGTCATGTCCACCTTCCCAAAAGTGAGGCAACTATATCCCAGGTTCCAGAACTGAGTTAGGGCCCTAAACAAGTGCATGTCATTTTGGACGTTTAATAGAAGAGCTATGTCACCAAACTCTTGCTGGAAAGCTTGCTTCATACCCGAATCCCAACTCTGCCATACTTCTTTCAACTCTAGTAGATCGTTTTGCCTGGAAATGATTACAGTGGACCTCGGTAACTTCTGACACATGTCCTGCTACTATGTTGTCCCCTCCCTCCATCTGCATTCGTTCGGACCAACCCCATACGAAAGCGTTATCACTTTTGGTATTATAGAACCTCTCTCCCATGTCAAGCAACTTCTAAAGTGAACTGTCTTTAATCAACACCTATGTATGATGTGAAATGCAGATTGAATGCAACAACAAAAAAAGAATGAAATGAAACAAAAGGAAGTCAGTACGGTATAATAAACTAAATGAATTAAATGTAAAGCAATAAATAATTCAATTATTTTAAACCATTAAAATCACATAGAACATACATATAGTAAACAAGTATGCATATCAAGCAGAACCTAAAAAGGATTACCACTAAACGGATAGATTTACGCCCTAATTTTAAGGGTAAGCTTTATGGTTTGCTATATGCATCTGAGTTCTAAAGTAAAGGGTACCCGAACTGTCTCTAGGATATCGATTCGGAGGAATATGACCCATATACCATACGAAGGTGTTAACCCCACGAAATATAAGGACCGGATCCCGGAAGTGATTACAACACCATACAGAAGTGAACAATCCACAAGGCAAAGTAACCGCTCCCACTTAAGGGATCTAAAGCTAATATATGATAACAAATTATATCAATCACCGTTTAAACAAACAAGATTAGAAATTAAATTAAATCAAACTTCAATTTTCTTAACAGTTACGATATGAATCCAACTAAGGCTTGACTCCTTTATGTTTATAAAAAACAAAAGGTCCCTAGTGGAGTTGCCATGCTGTAGCGACTAAAAAATCCGAAAAGTCTCATTTTTATAAAAATTTGATTTAAAGGGAAATTCTTGAAAAAGCTTGTATTTTTTAAAAAATAGGACTTGGATTCACCACTGGTTATTCAAAAGGGTATACCAGACACCATAAAACAAAACCAGATATTTTTAAAAACTTGGATTCAGGAGTCGATTACGGATAGGGAAGGGTTAGCACCCTCACACCGCCCAAAATTGATACCTAATGGTTTGTATTGTAATTATTAAGAAAATAAAATTTTAATTTTAATTCCTAAGAATGCATGTATGTATGACCATACAAAATTACAAAACCTAACTCACAATCCCGATACCAAAAGAGATGACGCCCAAAAATTTGGGACGACACTCCCACTAGAATATCAGGACCTCCAGTACTAAATAAAATAAAACAATAAATTAGACATTGCAATTAATCATGCATAGACCAATATATGAGCATAAGAAAACAATAACATAAATAAAACAAGAAGATGACAAATAAATACACAACATAATCGTGAAAGAAATAACATTACAATGTCACCCAAACTATACACTGTAATTTGTGAAATATATGCTTATGAAGATTACCTATTGTAATATACATATACTATATGTACCAATATACATGAATAATGACGTATATATATATGTGTGTGTGTAAAACGTATAAAAACATAACACATATATGTATATACATACCTATACATATATGTGATCACGTATATGCGAAACTATATAAAGCAACAAAAAAACATAATCAAAATGTATCGTACAAACAAATAATTGATTAAGCATAAACATACAAAATAAAGGACTAAAATTAAATGTATGTAAATACAGTTCTGAAAATAAATAATACATGCTTAATTAGGGACTAGAAGGGAAATTGACCATTAAAACTCTGACTAATACTAAATCAGGGACTAAATTGAAACTTTAGGAAAACTACAGGGGACGAGAGGTGTGATTAAGAAGGGCGAAAGGACCACGGTGGCAATTACTTTAGGGTGAAGAGATTTATAAGGGTATTTACTCATTTTTATTTTAAGCCTGAGTATATAACACACTTTTAAACCGAAACTATATTCTTTCCCTTTATTGTTTTTGCCTGCTTGAAAAAACCCCCAAATCCTCTGAGGATTTGGGATGAACACCATCGTGTTCTTCCTGAATCTTGGGATGAACCCAGTTTCCGGTGGCCTTCATCCGTGCTAACTGCCGTCGGCAAACACCAAACCAACCTCAAAACATCCTTCTTTTATCCCAAAATCGGATCTAGGACTCAATTTTCTAAGAAACAAGTCAAAACTCTCCCCTTTTTTAGAAAACCGAAACCTTTTTATAAAAAAACTAGCCTTCCGGCTCACCCATATCGGACTTGGAGAACTGAGGAACTATCACGAGTTTGGCTCGTCCATCATAAGAAAACCTAAGACAGCCGGAAGACAAACGGCAGAAAGGTAAAAACCCTTAACTCTCGATTATGTTACTATTATTTGCATGCAAGAAAGAAGAAAAGAGAGTAGCTCTGAAATTTCTGGTGTTTTTCCTTTTTTATTCAAAAACTAATTACAAAACGAGATTTATTACAACTTATATATCAAATCTCTTTGTTTACAAGAGTAGATAAACTTTTAATGCATCTAATATGAACATGTCCTTTGGTAAGTCTCCTTTGGAACGACGTGTCTTTTGATGAGAAGACTTGTTGTTTGGATTGCTTCTTTGCAACCCTCGGTGTCTTTATGTTCCTTGGCTAAAGATGTCTTCCTTTGGTCTTCTTCTTGGGTTGAAACGTCATAACCATAGATGAAAAGGCTTGTTTCCTCTTTTGGTTCATTGTAACGTTTGAAAAAGGTGCTTAACTCTTCGTATTGTTCCTTTGATTCTTCATGTTGGATGGCGGAGAGTTGTGTCCTTTGAAATCCTTCAAGTAGGTAGGTTACTCCAACTTTAATCTTTGTGCCTTTCCGCAATATGACTTGAATAAATTGATAATGCTCATTTCATCTCCTTGAATCGATCATCACAAGTTGATAGAATAACTTCTTGTATGTGAAACAACTTGCTATAAAACTAACAATGGTTAGGAAATGAGAAACTATTAACAAAATGAATGGAGATTGTAAACCATGGTGGATGTTTGGCGATCTTAATGGGTGGTTGCTGCTTGATGATGAGAATCCTCCTTGAAACCTCTTCTAAAATTTCATCACCAATAGCATCATTAACGTATGGAAAGGGCTGGATCATCTTCAAGATTGGCAATGTATTTGGAGTATCAATGATCGCAACTATTGGAACTTCAAATGGTATAACTCTTGAGACATCAAGAGACTTGTCTTGTAAGTCTCCAAAAGTCATGTCTATTGGTGCTTTAAAGGACACATCCTTTAGTTATCCAAAAGTCACGTTTCTTGAAAAGATGTGTCACTTGGATTGTTTTGCAAAACAAAATAAGAAATAGAAAAAGTAGGGTTAAATAAAATCTGTGTTTCTTTCTCCTTTTCAATTTGCTCTTTTTAACTCCGACTTCTTTTTCCTTTTCAATTTTCTCATTTTCAACCCCATTGTTTTTATCAAATATTCTTTCGTTTTCAACCCCGTTATTTGTCAACTCCACTTCTTCTTGCATAGTGTCCAAATTCTTCTTTAATTGGGCCTGGTCATTATTCGCTTGGTTGGGTGATATAAGGTGATACGTGCACGAGAGGGGTCAAAATAATCATCTTGGAAAAGAAGTTGAAACTGCTTTGCAAGTCAGAAACATCAGTCAACTTGCGAAGCATTTTTGGATGGGATCCAAGCATTTATGGGTCAACATGTCTTCTTAAAACTTATCCGGCTGCAAATTATCTTTCCAACGCATCTTGAAACGCCTCAATCGGACATTTGGATCTCAAGATATGTCTATTTTAGCAAAGACAGCGCATGCAGAAATTCCTATACGGGATTAATACGGGATTTTGGATAATTACGAATTTTCAAGATTTTATTTGATTGTTTGTAATTTAAATCAATATAGGATTCTGCAATATCTATTAGGATCAGATTTATTTAATTAGGATTTTATTTTTAGTATTTATTTATTATTAGAAGTTACTTATCTAATTAGGAATTAGATTTTAGCATTTATTTATTGTATTTAATTCCTAAGTTTAGTAGGATTAGAACTTCTCCATGGCCTATATAAAGGAGGCTTCACCCACATTGTAATTCAGATTGGAATGATTAAATAAAATTCTCTTTTGAGTTCCAACTTGCAAGAACATTATCTTGTGTTTTACAAGGAAATTGATTTTCAAGTTCTCCGGGATTTGTTGTTGAGGATCTTCACACTCCTGCTTGCCCATACAAAAGCGTTTAGGAGGGTGGGTTAGAGCTGCTTGAGGTTGCTTGCTTAGATAATTGCGTCTAAGAGGGTGCCAAGGACAACTATCAATTCATCATGCCATCTCAACATATTCAAGCTTCCTCCATTGACGCAACCACCATAAGCAAATCTGAATTTTTAGATTTGTTCTTTATTTTGGTTTGTTTTGTTTTTCTCTTTACTCGAATTTGCGCTACTCTATCATAAGGGCTTCTATGATGGTTCACGCCTTGCTTGGATGTTGAAGGCAGCCCGTTTGATTGTTGGATCTAGGAAGGAAGCAAGCAACCTGCAAAGTAAAGTAGGCTTTGAAATGGGATGGTTTGGAAGGATGGTTAAGTGTTTTGGGCAGATAATGATGGTGAATTTAGGTGATTGATGGAAAAGGGTGAAGGATGAAGATAGTATCTTAAAGAATTGAAGGAAGAAACAAAGCTATATTAAAGCTTAGCCCTGGACGTTATACTATTCTTTAACTGATGGTAGAAAGGATGTTACGAGGCTGCCCATTGAAGAAGGCCTCCATTGATTGTGTTGGATCTAGGATCGAAGTAAGATTTCCTGCGTAGAAGTGTGGCTGCAAAAGAAGATGTTGATACTAGAATTCATGGTGTTTAAGGGACTGGAATTTGATGTTTTTATGTAGGATGAAAGAGGGTAAATGATGGCTGGAAATTCGGTTGAAGGAAAAGGTTGAAGATGAAGGCTTGAAGAAGATGACAATGGTGGAATTTGGTTGCTGGAAATTTTGGTGAAGAAGAAAGGGTTTCAGTTGCTGAAAAATGAAATAAAAACAAGAACAAGGAACAAGGAAGAACCTATACAATAAAGTGTATAAACCCGAACCTTATACGTTCAATGCTCGAAGGACTTGGACCCATTGATTAGAAAACCAAGATCCCAAAGTATCTGATTGTAGTCAACACAAGCACAAGACTTGAAGAAGTCTGAAAAGTTCAATGAAGAACTAAGTTGAGAGAAATTCTCACAATGTAATTTGAATTCATGTAATGCTCATTTTTACATCTTTTTATGAAGTATATATATAAAGAAATACAAGAGGGAAATCAGAATTCTTTAAAATTCAAATAGAAACTACCTATTCTAATCTAAGGGTGACAGATAGGATGTTGATAATTTAAAATGATCTAAAGGCTGATTTTTGAAGTGTTTAAAAATCAAAATCAGACCAGCCTTTAAAGTGGCGCCTAAAGGAGAGGGAAATCTGAATTTTGAACATTGTGCACATGCGAAATGTTCAAAATTCAAACAAGAAACCTCTTGTTCTTATCCATAGTTGGCTGGCCATGTAGAAAATGAGGGAAAAGGAGTTCAAATCTGCCAAGCATGCACACACATGTGTGCCAAGGCTGCCATGTGTGGGGAAGCTTGCTGAAGCTTCTAGCTTGATGCACCTTGCTATAGGACACTCTCCTAGGTGTAGGCACATGTCCCTCCAAGTTTGAGCTACCCTTGGACTCATTAACTGGAGTTGAGTTACTGGAGCTGAAGGTGAGCTAGTTGAGCTTGAGTTGAACTGAATTGAGCTGATTTGGAGTGTTGGAACTGAAACGAGCTGAAAAACATGCCTGTGGGCTGTTTTGAGCTGAGTTGAGCTACACACGTATTGATGAGCTTCAATCAAGCTTGCTGGAAAGTCCTTAGCTGCCACGTTTTATTGTGCTGCTGTAAAAAAAAATAAACACATATAAATACTGGAAAACATAATATAAACACACTTAACTTAGTAAATAATATGCATATAAATATATACTAAGTATAAGTACTTAATATGTCACATATCAGCATGTAACACATTGAAGAACTTATTATCTAAGGCTGAAATATTGAGAAATAAGTTGGAAGCTTCAATGCATTTAAGTGAAAGAACTTCCTTGAATAACTTATCCTTAGATCGAGTAATAGGTCCTGTTGGCCTGACCTCCAAATCAGATGGTGTTGATGTGCTCACATCATCCCCCTTCTTTTAAGCGATTTTTCCTCAAATCGGCATCATCTTCAAATGGGGACAGATCTGAAACATTGAAAGTAGCACTTACATTATATTCACCCGGTAAATCCAACTTATAAGCGTTGTTGTTCACTTTCTCCAACACTTGAAAAGGACCATCTCCTCGTGGCAACAACTTCAATATTTGTTGTGCTGGAAATCGTTCCTTTCAAAAATAAACCCAAACCCAATCTCCAACGTCAAAGGTACCACGTTTGCATCCCTTATTGGCTTGCTGTTCATATTGCTGAGTTCTTCGCTCGATATTCTCCTTGACTTACTGATGAAGTCTTTGTACAAATTCAGCCTTGGCTTTGCCATCATTATTCACAACCTGTTCAAAAGGCAAAGGCAAAAAATCAATAGGAGTTAAAGGATTAAATCCATATACCACTTAAAATGGTGAATGCTTGGTTGCTGAATGAACAGAATGGTTGTAAGCAAACTCGACCTGAGGCAAGCATTCTTCCCAAGTCTTGATGTTCTTGTGGATAATGGATCCCAGTAAGATAGACAAAACTCAGTTCACAACCTCGGTTTATCCATCAGTCTGTGGGTGGCAAGTTGTAGAAAACATTAGCTTTGTTCCTATCTTGCTCCAAAGTGTCCTCCAAAAGTGGCTCAGAAACTTAACATCTCGATCAGAAACAATCATCCTCAGAACTCCATGTAGTCTAACTACTTTTTTGAAAAACAAATTAGCCACATTTGTTGCATCATCTGTCTTGTGGCAAGCAATGAAATGTGCCATCTTCGAAAATCGATCAACAACAACAAATATGCTATCTCGTCCTGTCTTTGTCCTCGGAAGACGTACCACAAAAACCATAGAAATATCTACCCAAGGTGAACTAAGAATAGGTAAAGGCATATACATACCATGCGTCATAACCTTAGACTTAGCTTTCTTGCATGTTACACATCGTTCACATATTCGTTCAACGTATCTTCTCATCTTCGGCCAAAACAAGTGTTCCTTTAGAATATGTAAGGTCTTGGTAACTCCAAAGTGTCCCATAAGAACACCTTCATGTGCTTCTCAAACTAGAATTTCCCGGATAGATCCTAGAGGAATACAGATTCGTCTTTCCTTAAAAAGGTATCCAGCATGTCAGTAGTACTTTTCATCTGCACCTTTTTCATACAAACTAAACTTTTCTCCAAAGTCAAAGTCATTTGCATAAAGGTCTTTAATAAAAGAAAACCCAATTAAATGAGAATTTAGAAAATTACGAAGTACATACCTTCGGGACAAAGCATCTGCCACAACATTATCCTTGTCTTTCTTGTAAAGGATGACATAAGGAAAGGATTCCATAAATTCTACCCACTTGGCTTGTCACCTATTCAACTTGTGCTGACTGGTAATGTGCTTCAATGCTTCATGATCAGTGTAGATGACAAACTCTTTCGGCAAAAGGTAGTGCTACCATGTCTCAAGAGCTCGAATAAGTGAATACATCTCTTTGTCATATGTCGGGTAATTCAATGTAGCTCCACTTAACTTCTCACTAAAATATTCAATAGGTCGCTTTTCTTGTGTAAGACAGCTTCAATTCCAATACCCGAAGCATCACACTTAATCTCGAACATCTTGTCAAAGTTTGGCAAAGCTAACACCGGTGCTTTGATCAAACACTCTTTAATGGCAATAAAGGCATCTTCTTATTCCTTACCCCAATTGAAGATGGAATTCTCCTTAATAATCCCGGTTAAGGGGGTGGTAATGGAACTAAAGTTTGGCACAAACCATCGATAAAAACTTGCAAGCCCATGGAAACTTCTCACTTGGCTTACTGATATCGGCCTTGGCCATTCTTGAATTGCCCTTATCTTTTCAGGATCAACTTCCACACCCTGCGAACTAACAATAAAGCCTAAAAAGGTATGTTTGTTAATACAAAATACACATTTCTGAATATTACCGAATAGTCGTTCCCTTCTTAGAGTGCTAAGAACATTTCTCAAATGTTCTTCATGTTCCTGCAATGTCTTGCTGTAAATTAAGATATCATCAAAATAAACAACACAATACTTATCAATATAGGGTCGGAGCACATGATTCATCAACCTCATAAATGTACTAGGTGCATTGGTTAAGTCAAAAGGCATTACCAACCATTCGTACAAACCTTGTTTGGTCTTGAATGTTGTCTTCCACTCGTCTCCTTCCTTCATTAGAATCTGATGATATCTGCTCTTTAAGTCAACTTTAGAAAAGATACTCGCACCAAACAACTCATCTAACATGTCATCAAGGCGAGGAATGGGATGTCGATACTTGATAGTAATCTGATTCACTGCTCGACAATCCACACACATTCTCCAAGTTCTATCCTTCTTAGGCACCAACAAGACTGGTATATCACATGGACTCAAGCTTTCTCGAATGTAACCTTTCTCCATCAACTCACTAATTTGCTTTTGAAGTTCCTTTGTTTCTTTAGGATTACTTCGATATGCTGGTCTATTCGGAATGGTGGCTCCTAGAATAAAGTCAATCTGATGTTTAATGCCACGAATTGGGGGTAATCCACTAGGCATTTCCTCCAGAAAGACATCTTCAAATTCCTGCAAAAGAGTCAAAATAGAAGCAGGTAAATCATCAGGAATGTTAGTCAATAGCAATTTTCTTTATACATCAAAATAAGCAAAGTTTACTGAGAGGAAAGATGTTTCCTGATTTCTTTTCCACTTGCAAAGACATTCATCTTTTTCTTCCCTTTCATTGCTTCTATGCTCTTTTCCAGACAAGCTTGATCTTCATTCATTTGGCTTGGTGTCAAAGGTGCCAAAGTGATCTTTTTACCTCCATGCGAGAAAGAATACCGATTGGTGTATCTGTCATGTATCGCCCGCTTATCAAACTTCCACGGTCATCCAAGTAACAAATGACTTGCATCCATGGACACCATATCACAGAGAACCCATCCTTGTATTTTCCAGTGGAAAACGGTACAATCACTTGCTTGGTGACTTTTAATTCACCTCCGTCATCCAGCCACTGTAATTTGTAAGGATTGGGGTGCTTTGTCGTTTTCAAACCTAACATGTCCTTGCAACATTAGTACAACTTCCTCCATCAATTATAAAGAAATACAAGAGGGAAATCAGAATTCTTTAAAATTCAAATAGAAACTACCTATTATAATCTAAGGGTGACAGATAGAAAGTTGATGATTTAAAATGATCTAAAGGCTGATTTTTGAAGTGTTTAAAAATCAAAATCAGATCAGCCTTTAAAGTGGCGCCTAAGGGAGAGGGAAATCTGGATTTTGAACATTGTGCACATGTGAAATGTTCAAAATTCAAACAAGAAACCTCTTGTTCTTATCCATAGTTGGCTGGCCATGTAGAAAAGGAGGGAAAAGGAGTTCAAATCTGTCAAGCATGCACACACATGTGTGCCAAGGCTGCCATGTGTAGGGAAGCTTGCTCTTGCTGAAGCTTCTAGCTTGATGCACGTCGCTGTAGGACACTCTCCTAGGTGTAGGCACATGTCCCTCCAAGTTTGAGCTACCCTTGGAATCATTAGTTGGAGTTGAGCTACTAGAGCTGAAGGTGAGCTAGTTGAGCTGAATTGAGCTGATTTGGAGTGTTGGAGCTGAAACAAGCTGAAAAACATGCATGTGGGCTGTTTTGAGCTGAGTTGAGCTATACACGTATTGATGAGCTTCAATCGAGCTTGTTGGAAAGTCCTTAACTGCCATGTTTTATTGTGCTGCTGTAAAAACAAAATAAACACATATAAATACTGGAAAACATAATATAAAGACACTTAACTTAGTAAATAATATGCATATAAATATATACTAAGTATAAGTACTTAATATGTCACATATCAACATGTAACACATTGAAGAACTTATTATCTAAGGCTAAAACATTGAGAAATAAGTTGGAAGTTGTTGGCATGACCTCCAGATCAAATGGTGTTGATGTGATCAGATCAAAGGACTTTGACCCTTAAAGTATATTAAGCCAAAAGAACCAGAAGTATCAAGGTATTTAGAAGAGGGGTTGACGCCACAAGTACTAAGTACTTGATACGTCGATAAAGCTCAATTAAGAACTAAAAGAGAGAAAATTCTCACAAGATAAATTTTATAGAATGAATGAGATGTCTTACAAATGCAATTACAATCTGAATTTATAGGAAAAGAAGGGGTTTGGCCGAATGGCCTTGTATCTATTCAGATAGGCTTCAAGTCTCCCTCCAAGGCCTTTGTGATGATTCAGCCTCCTTGGTGTCTCCCTCCACTTTGTTTGGGCACTCAAAAGGCTCCCCTCCAATGCTGGTTTGCCGCCCATTCTCATTTCCCTCCAAAACGGCTAAGGACATGATCCTTTGGAGGGGACATGACCTTTGGGTGTTGAGCTGGCATGTGTAGGTGGAGCGAAAGTGAGCTGGTTGAGCTAGGTGTGAGATGGATTGAGCTGAGCTAGCTAGCTGAGTGAGCTAGTTCAATCTTTGCTTTATTTTGAGCTTCGACAAGCTGACTTTAGCTAGTGAGATAGGAATTTATGTTGGTAAGCTTCTTTGTAAGTTTCCCCTTTGTCCTTGAGCTACCATGAGCCACCATTGAGTCTTTAAGCTATTCCAAGCTGTTGTGAATGTTCTAGAGCTGTTCCAAGCTGCCAAGAGTGTCTTTGAGCTGATCCGAGCTTATGCCATCGCCCCTATTACCTAAAGAATAATAAAACAATGTGTAAGCTGAAATAGGATTAAATGTGATGTATGATTAAGTATAAGGGTGCAATGCAATCTAAATGTGCTAAACAACTTATAATAGATATAAAGATGTGGTTGTGATAATGCATTACATAGCAACATGTAACACATTATACAGCTTATTTTCTAAGACCGAGTTCTTTTCAAATAATTTAAACACACGCAGACACTTATGAGAAAGAACTTCCCTGAATAATTTGGCCATAGTAATTGGTCCTTGTGGCATTACTTTCGGATCAGTTGTTGGCGTGCTTGCATCATCCTCCCCTTCTTTTAAGCGGTTTGTCCTCAAATTAGCACTATGTTTGCATGGGGTAAGATACATGATATTGAAAGTGGCACTTACATTGTACTCTCCAGGCAGGTCCAATTTGTATGCGTTATCATTTACCATTTCCACCACTTGAACGGACTATCTTCTCTCGGAAGTAACTTGGATTTCCGTTGATTTGGAAATCTTTATTTTCTAAAATGAACCCAAACCCAATCTCCAACCTCAAAGGTGATCTTTTTGCGTCCCTTGTTGGCTTGCTGCTCATATTGGCAGGTTCACTTCTTAATATTCTCTCGAACTTGCTGGTGTATGTTCTTCACGAACTCTGCTTTGTTTTTGCCATCTTTGTTCAACATCTGTTCGCATGGAAAAGGTAAAAGATCCAAAGGTGTTAAGGGGTTAAAATCGTATACCACCTCAAATGGAGAGTGCTTGGTTGCAGAATGGATAGATCGATTATATGCAAACTCTACATGCGGCAAACACTCCTCCCATGTCTTGATATTTTTTTTGATAAGGGCTCGTAGCAAGGCGGATAAGACTCGGTTTACCACTTCAGTTTGACCGTTGGTTTGAGGATGGCAGGTAATGGATAATAACAGCTTAGTCCCCAACTTGCTCTACAATGTTCTCCAAAAGTGGCTGAGAAATTTAACGTCACGATTAGAAACAATGGATTTGGGAACACCATGTAATCCTACCACCTCTTTGAAAAACAAATTGGCTACGCCTGTTGCGTCATCTGTCTTGTGGCAAGGTATGAAATGAGCCATCTTGGAGAATTGGTCAACTACCACAAGTATAGAGTCTTGTCCGTTCTTGTTCCTTGGCAGTCCTACCACAAAATCCATGGAGATATCAACCCACGACTCACTTGGAATGGGTAGAGGAATGTACAATCCATGGGGCATGACTTGATCTGGCTTTCTTGCATACAATGCAACGTTCACACATCCTCTCAACGTCCCTCTTCATCTTTGGCCAAAAGAGGTGTTCCTTCAAAGTGTGTAGAGTCTTGTCTATTCCGAAATGGCCCATATGTCCCTCTTCATGTGCATCTCTAACCAGAACTTCTCGGATGGATCCTTGGGGAATGCATAGTCGTCTTTCCTTGAAAAGAAACCCATCATGTTGGTAGTATTTATGATGGGGACCTGTTGCACAAAACTTGTTGATACATGTATGGGGGACTAAAATGATACATTGTAGCCAAAGAGTTGAAGCTGTTTTATAAGTCTGAAATTTCATCCGAATTGCATCAAATTTTGGTATGGGATCCGGGCACTTCTGAGTCTACATGTCTTCTTCAAACATATTCGTCTGTCTCTTATCTTTCCAACTCATCTTGAAACGCATCAATCCGACATCGGGAGCTCAAGTTATGTCCATTTTAGTGAAGACTGTGCGAGCAGAAATCTCTATACGATTTTATCACGGGAAATATTATTTATTACGAATTTTCAATAATTTTATTGATTATTTGTACTTAAATTTAATCTAGGATTCTTTATGAAGATATTTAGATGATTTAGGATTAGATTTGTTATTTATTTATTAGTTTTTTAGGTTAGATAAAATATGTTTATTTATTTTATTATTATCTTTACTTTTCCTAATTTAAGTTGAACTCTTTATTTGTAACCTATTTAAAGGCATATTTGCTTCACTAATAAGGACAACATCATGAATTTATGAGTTGCAAAAACCTTTGGCCATGGGCCATTTTATTTTCAAGGTAGATAGATTTGCCTTGTTATTTTTCGTATCAGAAGTCTTCTTCAACGTAAGTTAGTCAAGTTCTTGTAATGGAGATTATCTTCACACTCTTGCTTGCCTAGGTAATTGCATCTAGGAGGGTGGGTTAGAGCCGCTTGAGGTTGCTTGCTTAGATAATCGCGTCTAAGAGGGTGCCGAGGACAAAATATCCGACAACATCTATCTCGTCATCATCCATTCATCAGAGAGATTCATGCCGTTTGCAGGTGTTTGCCTATTCAATTGCGATTAGGAGGGTGCCAAGGACAAATCTATCCAACACCGCCACCATCAAATTCGTCTTATCTCGTTTTCTACATCAAGATCATGCTTTATTATCGGTTTGTTGAGCGTGGAGTTTGGGTTTTTCTCGTATCATATTAGAGAGTTTGCTAGATTAATTGTGATCTAGAGGGTTCATAGATTTTGAGGTAATTCTTGGATCCTAGCTTCCGTATCACTTGCACCTTTCTCCAAAATCAAGGTTAGTAGCATAGAGTTCTTTAATGAATGAAAAATCAAGTCATTTAGAATTCTGATTTTTTATTGGTAGAAATTCGAAGAAGAATGAATTCTTTCTTTTTTTTAATCAGAAATTGAAATAACAACATGCTTTGATTGTCCTGACCGTGAATGCAAGCAAGACTTGTCCTCCGAATGAAGAATGTAAAGATAGTATAAGGATGTAGAAGTATGGTAGAATAGGGTGTGAATGAAAGGAATGAAAAGATGAATTTTTATGAAGGGTTTAGGGGCTGTTCGGATATGGTGGTGAATGGAAAAGGATGGAAATGAAGTGTATTCAAAGTTTCAAAGAAAGAACTTATACTTAAAGTATAAACTCGTTTCTTAGGAGAAAGGACTTTGAGGGTGGTGAATAGAGACTTAGAACGATGGTTATAATAACCAACAACCTAAAGTATCAAGAATGGAAATAGGAGACGCCACAAACCTTAGAAAGGCTTGATAAGTCAAGAAGGTTCTAAAAAGAACAAGTTTGAGAGAATAACTCACAAAGGTATTTAATTGATAGAAAATTGTGTGTCTTACAAATGCAAAATGATCTCATATTTATAGTTTTCTAGGGGGTGGCCGAATAGGCACAATACAAGGGTGAAAAGTTGGCTGAATAGCCAAGTAGGGTGCTGGTGATGGTTCGGCAAGGTGTGGTGATGTTTCGGTTATCTTTTCAAGGGCTGGTGATGCTTCATGATGGCGCCAAGTGTGGAGAGGCACCATGGTTTTCCTCCATGGTCGAATGGTTGCCTAGGTGACCCTTCATGCTTAGCTAGCTAGGTAGTGGAGCTAAGAGTGATAGCTTGAATTGAGTTGAGCTCCCCCATGAGCTGACTTGAGCTAAGCTAGCTAAACCTTGCAGCTGATCTGAGCTATTTCGAGCTACCTTTAGCTAGGCGAACTCCTCCTTTAGTGTCCTTGAGCTTGCTTTTGCTATTGGAGTTGTTAGGAGCTGAAATGGAGCTATCCTTTCCTTTAAGTCATTTCCAAGCTGATTTGAGCAATTTGTGAGCTGAATGAGTTGATGCCAAGCTGCCCTCTAAATCCTTGTTATGTGGTTTATATGTCCTACAAAGAAAACACCAAATAACATAAGTAAAAGTAATTAAACTAAATGAAAATAAGTATAATGATTGAATTGACATATAAATAGTTGAGACATGCATTTTCTTTACTTAATATGTAACATAAAGAACATGAAACAAGATGCATAGTGATAGTTAAGTGCATGATGCATGAAACTAAATATATCCCTAGCATAAGTATAATATAAAGATGTGAAACATAGGTTACGCATGAATATCATATACTATGCAAATGAATAATAACATATGATAACTCAAGTATATCCTAATATGCAAAAGCAATATTTAATGCATAAATAAGATAATAAAAGACAAAGTAAGGTAGAACTCCCTTAGAATCGGCCTTGAGGATTTTCAATGATGTGATAATGTCATGGAGAAAGTTGTTGCTGATTTGGATTGCATCACACGCCTCAAACCCCAACAAAATGTTAGTAAAATAAGAATAAATCAAATATAATGAGTTCAAATATTTAACTATAGGCTTTCAAACATGATCATATAGCTTAACTTCAATTTCAGAGCATTTTACTCGGTTAAAATTCCAACGGGTCTACTACAAAGCCCATTTAGTCATGCACGCCTTAAACCCCAACAAAACATTCACAGAATAAGATTAAATCAAATATAATGAGTTCATATATTTAATTATGAGCTTTTGAAAAGGATTATATAGCTTAACATCAATTTTAGAGCTTTTTACTCGGTTAAAATTCCAACCGAACTACTGTAAAGCTCATTTAGACATGCACACCTTAAACCCCAACAAAATGTTTGTAAAATAAGATTGAATCAAAGATAATGACTTCAAATATTTAATTATGGGCTTTCGAACATGATCATATAGTGTAATCTCAATTTTAGAGCTTTTTACTCGGTTAAAATTCCAATTGCTCACCTATAATAGACCATTTAGACAAGCACGCCTTAAAATCTAACAAAATGTCTGTAAAATAAGATTAAATCAAATATAATTAATTTAAATATTTGATTATGAGCTTTCTAACATGATCATATATCTTAACCTCAATTTTAAAACTTTTTACTCGGTTAAAATTCCAACGAATGCACTGTAAAAAGCCCATTTAGACATGCACGCCTTAAACCCCAACAAAACGTCCTCAAAATAAGAAATCAAATATAATGAGTTAATATATTTAATTATGGGCTTTTTAACATGATTATATAGCTTAACCTCAATTTCAAAGCTTTTTACTCGGTTAAAATTCTAACAGGTTACTGCAAAAGCCCATTTGGACATGCACGCCTTAAAACCCAACAAAACGTCCACAAAATAAGAATAAATCAAATATAATGTGTAACACCCCCTTCTTGAACTGGTCGAGAACCGATTCGGACAGTGCTACTGGTAAACGATACGGTAATCGGTGTAATAAATTTCAATCAATAATCAAATTTTAAACGAAAGAATGCTTTTCGGACATTATTAAACTATAACTTAAGTCCAATTATTCAATAAGAAACAATAATTAATCATTTAAAACTAATTCATAAACATTTACAAGTTTTAGGGGCTAAATTGTAATTTCGATGTCCTAGAGGACCTTTTTCAGAATTAATGTTGCTATGATGAAATTCAACCTATAAACGGCTTCTACGCAAATTTTTATGTTAATCAGAGTTCAATTCCCCTTTCAATTGAGACCTATAATATTCAGTGACTGAAACGCAATATTCCAGATCTATTTCGTAATACTTATAACTGAATTACCTGTCACCATACCGATACTCGGATAGCCATATCGGTACGCCATGCTTAATTTAAGAGTTTCAGATTCAATGGATGCATACTAGTATCGATACAGCTAGAGATTGTATCGGTACTAGTTGACTCGTATTGATACACCCTAAGACCATACCAATACCTTTAATTTTTCTGGATTCTAGTGACAAAAATCCGTATCAATACGCCCTGTTTACTAAGTCCAATTAGGCAAACCCGTATCGGTGCACCCTATAAGAAGTATTGATATGCCCTACACTGTAATGACATATTTTTATCTGGTTTTTAATCAAATTAACCTATCAAACGTTGTCCAAATGCAATGAAACTTTACCAGTAAATCCAAAACACTATAATCTACTAGCATGTCAAATTTCACATACGTCTGAATCCATTTACTAGGTTTTTACCTTTAAAGCCAAATATGTCATTTTTAGTTACTTTTTGCAAGACTTAAAGGTCTCTAAGGTCTTATAATCTTACACAAAGCAT
Source organism: Hibiscus mutabilis (assembly GCA_019671005.1). Classification (NCBI taxonomy): domain Eukaryota; kingdom Viridiplantae; phylum Streptophyta; class Magnoliopsida; order Malvales; family Malvaceae; genus Hibiscus; species Hibiscus mutabilis. The sequence continues at coordinate 28,222,721 of CM033727.1, forward strand.
AGACAATATACACACATCCGAAGGGCCATAAGTGACTAGTTTAACTACTTTGCCACCATTTTAGGAGTTCATAGGGACAAAACACATTACTTTGACTTGCAATTGACTTGTCAAGCTCCCAACTTCTCCGATCTCGATTCAACAACTCGATCAATCTGAAATGCATGAGATGAAATGCATTAGGCAAATTTGCCTAGTGAGGTTGACAGAGTAGCACAATCTTGGATTTGGAAGCTTTTAATCAAGTTGTTGCAAGAACTAGGAGCTCTAGACTCAATCAAGGAAGTTTGGGCAGATCTGTAAATTCAAGAGAAAAGAGAAGGGATTTTCTTGAAATTTTCATATTCAAGGCTGGAAATTTAAAGAAAGAAAGATAAGATGAAGGGTTACATGATAAGAAATAAGAATATAAAAAGAAGATTAAAAAAGATTGAGAAAGAGATAAGTAAAACAAATCTGAAAATTCCAGCTTTGTTTATGGAATTATGGAAGACAGAGTGAAGGTTGGAGATGAAGATTGCTTGCGAATTGTTGATGTTGTTTTGTTCTTGGCACCCTCTTAGACTCAATTATCTAAGCAAGCAACCTCAAGCGGCTCTAACCCACCCTCATAGACGCGATTATCTAGGCAAGCAAGAGTGTGAAGATGATCTCCCTCACAAGAACTCGTTGAACTTATATGTTGAAGAAGACTTCGAAGGCACAAGTAATCAGCACTTGCAAAAGCAAACTTACTAAATATTTCATAAATCAAAGAAAATATGTCTTACAATGATGGAGGCTTCATCCTTTTATAGGTGAAGGATAGACAAAGTAATTTAACTTCTACTAAAACAAGGAAACCTAATCTAATTAAAAATAATAAAAAAAATAACAGACTTTATACTCCTTGTGCTTCTGTGGCAAAGAATAGGGTGATAAGCTGATAAGGGCTAGGTGGCTGGTTCCTAAAGTATATAAAACCCTAAAAAAATCAATTTAAATGATAATAAATATACTGGGCTAAGTTTAATTCATCCAAAGCCTTATATGTTAGCTTTTAGGCTGAATTTTACAAAATCCCGTAATAATCTCATATCCAGTTTTCTGCATGCGCAGTCTTCAATAAATTGGACGTATCTTGAGTTCCTGATGTCCGATTGACGCGTTTAAAGATGTGTTGTTAAGGTAACTGAATGACGGTCAATTTGTTAGAAGACAACTTGACTCAGAAATTCCCGGATCCCATCCAAAAACTCGTCGCAAGTTGGCTGACTTTCTAGACATTACAAACATATTCAATTTCTTGTCCAAGATGCATCGTTTTTGACCTCCTATGCCTGCACTGTTTTGGCTTTTATTGTTTGCATCAAACAAATTCAGCTTCTTGTCCAATATTAGTAATTTGACCCCGTTCATGCATGTAACATAGGTAGTCAAAAACAATGCAATCGACAATGGAATGCATAATAACTCATGCTCATCAACATCAGTCCATGTTTCATGTTCAATATCATTTAATTCATAGTTCAATATTAATCCTTGGAATCGATTCAACATAGTGGATGGTCTAGTCCCAACGCCTTGCCAAATCAATGAATGGTCTAGTCCCTCTGCCTCGCCAAATCAATATAGGTCGTAGCCCTAGGACCGTAGTCCACCCGTACACTGAGCTCATGAATTCTATGACATGCCAATTGTATCCAATGTCTTTCGAATCCAAGGGCCAGTGATAATATTAATAATCAATGTTCAATAACAATAACAATATTCAATGTTCTTATCAATAAGCAACGTTCCGATGCCAATGCTCAATAGCAATATCAATGTCCATGGAAATGTTCAATGATCTCAATGGCAATAGCAATGATTGATACTTCATTTTCAATGCTATGATGACAATAACTATATCAATATCCATGTTCCATAACAATGGCAATGACGATAACAATAGCAATGTCTATGCTCTATGTCCAATGTTTAATGCTTCAATGATTTAATGACTATACCGATGGCAAAATCAATGACAATGATCTATGGCAATGACTATAACAATATCGATGTCTGATATTCAATACAATAACTTACCTCTACTTACCAACAATATCCACTAAGTGGTTCGATGCAGTATTCCTTAGCGGTATTGTCAGCAATACAATATACAATGACAATGTGATCAAGAAAGGCACCTAGCCTAGTCGCGAGACTCCAACTACACTCACCTCAATAATTCGATGCTCCTATGGCTCTCAGATTGCAATTCCTTTATTTCTAGCTTTCGTTGGGGATATTGGATGATCTTTTTCCAATCCTTGAGCTAAGATTACAATAACAGGAATTGCTTAATCAATACTATGATATCGAATTCAACATAACGATATCAAATACAATATCTAGATTTGATGTAGTAATTAACCATCAGATTTTGATGGATTAGAGCCCTAGAAATTTTAGGTTACTAGAAATGGCTAAAGCTTTAACTTGAAGTTGCACACAATCTATCCATGGAATTGGTCAATAGGTTGAGGGTTTTAGCTTACCCAATCGATAGCTTCAACTTAAGATCAACAATCTCAAGAAAACAAAGTTTGGAGCCAATCTCCAATGGAGGTGTGTGCTCAGAGGTTGAAGACAAAGGAGTGAGGTGGTTAACTCTTTCTAAATCGGGTAAGGCTAGTTTTTTTAATTCCCTTTTTTCTTTCTTTAATTAATTAGTGGCCAAAGGCTTTCCTTCCTATAAAGGAAAGTTACCCGGCTATTCCATGTATGGGTGATTGAGTTTAAGGAGGGGCTAATCATGAGATTAGTCCCTCAACACTCGATATCTTTCACCTTTACCCCACTACTCACAAATTTCACAATTTAGTCACCAAAAAGGTTTTCGATAAATTCAATAAGGTCATCGATTGACAAATTGACTCAAATAGAGTCCAAAATCAAAACAATTTTCACACGGTCAGAATCAATACAATATTTGGACCTTTCCGGTATAGGGTTTCTGATTGTCGAAACCCAATTCTGACTAGACTATTTTACGGATGTTACAACTCTCCCCTTAAGAAAAATTCGTCCTCAAATTTTTACCTGAATCCAGACACAGTATAACGTCAAACTCGTAGATTGGTATGGCTAATAAATCAGCCAGAAATGGAATCCCGTGAATCATCAAGGGGCAGTTCTTGCACACACGACTTACGGTGACATAGTTACCCAATGTATTGGTCACGGAGATCATCGATGCTATAGGTTCGAAAGACATACTATGCTTTTTGATCAACACAATGCTTATAAAAGAGTGGGTGGAACAAGGGTCAATCAATGCATATAAAGAGTGGGAATACAGTTCAATAGTACCTACAATGACATCAGGTTCACCTTCCTACTCCCAGCCCCTCACATGATAAATCTGAGCAGATGCCTTCGATTCCTGCCTATTTGGTGGTTTTCCCGAGCAACTAGGTTTCCCTGTAGCTCCTAACGATCCCTGCTTCGATCCCTTGCCTCAGGAAGATTGGGCAGGGGAGGCAACATTGGTCGGTACAACTGTAAGACTTGGTAGCACCAAGAGGGAAATCACGAATGAAATGGCCTTGTTCACGAATGAAATGAGCTAGCTAAACCTTGCAGCTGATTTGAGCTATTCCGAGCTGCCTTTAGCTAGGTGAACTCCTTCTTTAGTGTCCTCGAGCTTGTCTCATGCTATTGGAGTTGTTAGGAGCTGAATTGGAGCTATCCTTGCCTTGAGTCATTTCCAAGCTGATTTAAGCTAGTTGTGAGCTGAATGAGCTGATGCCAAGCTGCCCTTTAATCCCTTGTCATGTGTTTAATGTGTCCTACAAAGAAAACACCAAAATAACATAAGTATAGTAATCAAACTAATCAGAAAATAAGTATAGGGACTGAAGTGCATATGTAAGCTAAATGATGTATAAAGTATAAGGACTGAAATACATAAGTAATCTAAATGATGTTTTAAAATAAATATACGGATTTAAATGCATGTTCAACATAATATAAGGACTAAAAAGCATACAAACATCAAAGGAAAAGATGTGGTTTAATAATAGTTAAAACATGCATGAATACTACTTAATATGCAATATAAATAAGATGAAATATAATGCAAAATGCATGAAAACAAACATATCTCTAATATAAGTTTCATGAATGACTAAACAACAATATGCATGCTTAAGTATAAATAACATAATCATATAATTAATATATATATGTATACAAGGAAAGTTAGCAAAAACTCCCTCTTCTTTCATGCTTGTAAAACAAGATGAAAGCACAGTGAATGTAAGAAGAAACAGGAATGCATCATTCCCCTCTTCTTTAAGGCGATTTGTCCTCAAATCGAAAGGCTTCATTTTTGGGCATTCTCTTGCTGTTGGGGTGGCCAAAATCTGGTGTGCATCCTTCCCAAGTTTGCTTTTCTCTTTGTTAACCTGAAAAAATGAAGAACACAAAGACGCTCGAGTTGGGTTAGCAAAATCAGTTTTGATCATAGGGAGTGTCAAAAGGCATTCCCTAGTCATTTCAATGCTGGTGGAAGCATTTACTTCCTTTGTTTCTTTTTCCTTGAGTTTTGCCTTGGCTCGTTCTTCCTTCCAAACTTCAACGCTTCTTGTCATCAAACTCTAGTCATTTTGCACTTGCTTTGGCGTTAAGGGTGTAAGGATGATCTTCTTTCCCTCGTGCTTAAAGGAATAGCAATTAGTGTAGCAATCATGCATTGATCTTTTATCATATTGCCATGGTCTTCCCAACAATATATGGCTGGCATGCATAGGCACAAATCGCACATAATTTCATTTTTACAATTACCGATGGAGAAAGGAATTAGAACTTGTTTGGTGACTTTCAATTCTCTGCAATCATTTAACTATTGAAGTTTGTATGGTGCGGGGTGCTTTAGGGTCTTCAAACACAATTTGTCCACCATGAGTGTGCTTGCCACATTCGTGCAACTACCGCCATCAATGATAATAAAACACACCTTATTGTTCACATGGCATCAGGTGTGAAATATGTTTTCTCGTTGCTGTTCTTCTTTCACCATTTGTGCATTAAAAAGCCTTTTAATCACTAGAAGTTCTCCATCAACGGCCGGTGCTTCTTCTTCTTGCTCTGGTTCTTCTTTGATTTCCTCTTCATGGTCGGAAGTGACTTCTCCATTGTCCATGAGCAGCATTGTATTCTAATTTGGGCATTGATTAGCAATATTGCCATGTCCTAAGCAGTTGAAGCATTTAATCTCCCTTGAACGAATCGGGGCTTCCACTTGCTTGCCTCGAACATTTTCCATCACTACTGGCTTTGTCTTGGAAATGATTTAATTATGAGTTCATATATTTAATTATGAGTTTTTGAAAATGATTATATAGCTTAACATTAAGTTTAGAGTTTTTTACTAGGTTAAAATTCCAACGGCTCCACTATAAAGCCCATTTAGACATGCACGCCTTAAACCCCAACAAAATGTCTGTAAAATAAGATTGAATCAAAGATAATGACTTAAAATATTTAATTATGGGCTTTCAAACATGATTATATAGCATAACCTCAATTTCAGAGCTTTTTACTCGATTAAAATTCCAACGGATGCACTATAAAAGTCTATTTAGACATGCATGCCTTAAAATCTAACAAAATGTCTGTAAAATATGATTAAATAAAATATAATTAATTTAAATATTTGATTATGGTCTTTCAAAGATGATCATATAGCTTAACCTCAATTTCAGAACCTTTTACCCGTTTAAAATTACAACTGGTGCACTGTAAAAATCTCATATAGAAATGCACGCCTTAAACCCCAACAAAACGTCCACAAAATAAGAATAAATCAAATATAATGAGTTAATATATTTAATTACGAGATTTTTAACATGTTTATATAGCTTAACCTTAATTTCAGAGCTTTTTACTCGGTTAAAATTCTAACAAGTCCACCGTAAAAGCCCATTTAGACATGCATGCCTTAAATCCCAACAAAACGTCCGCAAAATAAGAATAAATAAAATATAATGAGTTCATATATTTAATTATGGGCTTTTTAACATGAATATATAGCTTAACCTCAATTTTAGAGCTTTTTACTCGGTTAAAAATCTAACAAGTCCACTGTAAAAGCCCATTTAGACATGCACACCATAAATCCTAACAAGAAGGCTGCAAAATTAGATGAAATCAAATATAATGAGTTCAAATATTTTATTATGGGCTTTCGAAAATGATCATATAGCTTAACCTAAATTTCATAGCTTTTTACTCGGTTAAAATTCTAACGGGTCCATTGTAAAGTCTATTTAGACATGCACGCCTTAAACCCCCAATAAAACATTTGTAAAATAAGATTAAATCAAATATAATGTGTTCAAATATTTAAGTATGGGCTTTCTTACATGATCATATAGCTTAACCTCAAATTCATAGCTTTTTAACCGGTTAAAATTCTAACGTGTCCACTATAAAGCCCATTTAGACATGCACGCTTTAAAACCTAACAAAAAGGCCACAAAATAAGATCAAATCAAATTTAATGAGTTCAAAAAGTTGATTACGGGATTTCGAACATGATCATATAGCTTAACCTCAATTTCAGAGCTTTTTACTCGGTTAAATTTCCAACGGGTCTTCTATAAAGCCCATTTAGTCACGCATACCCTAAACCCCAACAAAGCGTTCACAAAATAAGATTAAATCAAATATAATGAGTTCAAATGTCTAATTATGGGCTTTTGAAAAATAGTATAAAGCTTAACATCAATTTTAGAGCTTTTTACTCGGTTAAAATTCCAACGGGTCCACTGTAAAGCCCATTTTGACATGCACGCCTTAGACCCCAACAAAACTTCCATAAAATAAGATTAAATCAAATATTTAATTATGGGATTTAGAACATGATCATATAGCTTAACCTCAATTTTGAAGCTTTGTACTCGGTTAAAATTCAAACAGCTCCACTGTAAAAACCCATTTAGACATGCATGCTTTAAACCCCAACAAAACGTCCGCAAAATAAGATTAAATGAAATATAATGAGTTCACATATTTAATTATGAGCTTTCAAACATGACCAGTAGCTTAACCTCAATTTTAGAGCTTTTACTCTGTTAAAATTCTAACGGCTCCATTGTCAAGCCTATTTAGATATGCACGCCTTAGACCCCAACAAAACTTCCGTAAAATAAGATTAAATCGAACATAATGAGTTCAAATATTTAATTATGGGCTTTCGAACATGATCATATAGCTTAACCTATATTTTAGTGCTTTTTACTCGGTTAAATTTACAACGGGTCTACTATAAAGCCCATGTGTCAAGCACGCCTTAAACCCCACAAAACGTTCGCAAAATAAGATTAAATCAAACATAATGAGTTCAAATATTTAATTATGGGCATTCGAACATGATCGTATAGCTTAACCTCAATTTCAGAGCTTTTTACTTGGTTAAAATTCTAACTGGTCCACTATAAAAGTCTATTTAGACATGCACGCCTTAAAATCTAATAAAATGTCCGTAAAATAAGATTAAATCAAATATAATTAATTTAAATATTTGATTATGGTCTTTCGAACATGATCATATAGCTTAACCTCAATTTCAGAGCTTTTTACTTGGTTAAAATTCTAACTGGTCCATTATAAAAGTCTATTTAGACATGCACGCCTTAAAATCTAATAAAATGTCCGTAAAATAAGATTAAATCAAATATAATTAATTTAAATATTTGATTATGGTCTTTCGAACATGATCATATAGCTTAAACTCAATTTTAGAATCTTTTACTCGGTTAAAATTCCAATGGGTGCACTGTAAAAATCCCATATAGAAATGCACGCCTTAAACCCCAGCAAAACGTCCACAAAATAATAATAAATCAAATATAATGATTTAATATATTTAATTACGGGCTTTTAATATGTTTATATAGCTTAACCTCAATTTCAAAGCTTTTTACTCGGTTAAAATTCCAACAAGTCCACTGTAAAAGCCCATTTAGACATGCACGCCTTAAACCCCAACAAAACGTCCGCAAAAAAGAATAAATCAAATATAATGAGTTCATATATTTAATTATGGGCTTTTTAACATGATTATATAGCTTAACCTAAATTTTAGAGCTTTTTACTCTGTTAAAATTCCAACATGTCCACTATAAAAGCCCATTTAGACATGCACGCCATAAATCCTAATAAAAAGGCTTCAAAATTAGATGAAATCAAATATAATGAGTTCAAATATTTGATTCCGCTTTCAAAAATGATCATATAGCTTAACCTAAATTTCATAGCTTTTTACTCGGTTAAAATTCCAACGGATCCATTGTAAAGCCTATTTAGACATGCACGCCTTAAACCCCCAATAAAACGTTTGTAAAATAAGATTAAATCAAATATAATGTGTTCAAATATTTATGATGATTCGATTATTGAAGACAATGCAAGTTAGAAATTCAATACGAGAATAAACACAAGATGCTTATTCCAGAAATTCAAGAGAGCCTTTACAACACTTGAATGTTGCCGGTTTTCAGCAAGTAAACAAGTCATTCAAGAGCTTCTAAATACACCACTTAAACACCACTTAAGTTTTACTTTAAGCATTCTTAAATCTAATCGGTTTTGATAACAAAGGAGACAAGCACTTAAAGCCTTTTTATCACATTTAAAGGATGATGAATGAAAATTTAATCATGTTAAGAAGCCCAAGGGTTTCTTCCATGTGGATGATATGTATGTCTGTATTCATCCTAAGAATGTCCACATTCATCCTTCTAGACCAAGCTTTTTGGCTACCAATTGGAGATGGGATAACCGACACTTTATTAGGCCTTTAACACCAACATAATGAGTTTTTAATCTTTGTCTGTGTAGCACATTCAATTTGTTGTTGCCTTACACCCATAAATAAGCACCCAATTTCTCTTGTAAATAGAACTTTTGGCATAATATAAACTTGAGAATGTTTCTCTTTCATAGTTCTTTTTGAACTTTATCGGCTTGCACGATTGTTCTTGTGACATTCACCCCCAATCATCTTTTTATATTGTTGGTTCCTAGTTTCTTATAACTAGTGGGTCACAATCCATCTTTCTTTCACCCAATTCATGGTTAAGTACTCTTAAGGAACGAGTCTTCAGTTTTTAGTGTTGGTTCCTCCTTTGTTTACACTGCACCTTAGTTACGTTTCTGTTCTTCCACCACTATCCATTCATTCATATCTTTAATCATCTTTCCATACTTCATCATGACACAATAGCCATCTTAATATCATTCCATTTCACCAAACACATTTCTATCAATCCCATATCCTTTTTACAAGTTGTTCAATTTCAATCACTTGCTAGAATCACGATTGGGCAACACAAATACAAATTTGGCCGTTACACAACCGGATTCATAGCAATTGGTATTTGAGCGTTGGCGATTCAATAAGTTGTTCGATTCATCTCCCTGTATATTCGAAACAAAAAATTGATTTTTTTCCTATAATTCTCAAAAGAGAAAGATTCAAAGAGGGAGGGATCTTATCTTAAAGTCAAAAAAGAGGTTTGGTTGTGAATTTTTTATCACATATTTCATATTGCTATTTCATCCTTTAACCACTCTGTTCACTACATATTTCTTCTTTTCCTATTCTAACCATCTTGTTTTAGTTGAATTCCACAAGGAGTACTGCAATCTCTCATTTTTGTCTAACCATGTATATATATGTTTAATACTATTACATATATATGCTATATGTATGTGGTATATATATATATATATGGTATGTTTATATGTATTATGTGTAATGCATGATTGTGTGTTTATTAAATGTATGTGTTGCTTGCATGAATGTATAAATATTTGAATGTATGTTTGAGAGTATATATATTGCATGTATTACTTACGTATATGTGTGTATATGTTTATTATGAGGCTTTAAGTGCTTGTCTCCTTTGTTATCAAAACTGATTAGATTTAATAAGGCTTAAAGTAGAACTTAAGTGGTGTTTAAGTGGCTCTTTAAGTGGTGTATTTAGGAGCTCTTGAATTACTTGTTTATTTATTGAAAACCGGCAGCCTTCAAGTGTTGTAAAGGCTCTCTTGAATTTCTGGAATAAACATCTTGTGATTATTCCCGTATTGAATTTCCAACATGCATTGTCTTCAATAATCTAATCATCTTAAGCTTCTGATATCGGATCAATGTGAATAAAAGTGTGTTGGAAAGCTAAGAAATAGGGGAATAAATTTGAAGAAGACATCTATCTAAAAATGGTGAACAAGTTGACTGAATGTATGAGACTCCTTGAATTCCTTCTTTTAGTGTTGTTTTAATTCATGCCTTGAATTCCTAGATGAAACCGATCAGCCTTGATGTGTCTTCAAGTGTGGTAATTGCTTTGTCTTTCTTGAAGGAAATGGCCAGCCATTTGATGCAAATAATCCCTTGCTGAAACCGAAAACATATTAACATCCATTAGATAACAACTTATTTATTAAGATGAAAGTAAATGCCGAACATGTATAAATGAACTAGTTTAATTAAATGAACCAGTTAAGTGAATGAACTAGTTTGATTAATTGAACTACTTCGCTTAACAAACTTAAATAATTTAACATGCATAAATAACTAGCATGCTTAAATGATCTAAACAAGCTTTAAATGAAACAACATGCTTAAATGAGCTAGCATGCTTATTTATTCATGTGCAATAAATGAACTACCATGCAAAACTAGACATGCAAATTTATTAGTTCTCATGCAACTATATGCAACACACTCCTAAGCTAGCACTCAAATGCATGTATTAAAACTGCACAAGTATCATGCTGCATTTGTTCAAAAGATGGCCAAGGCTCCAAGCTCAGATTCAAGGTTTGAAAAGGCATATTTGAGCTTGTATTATTGAGATCCTTGGCTCGGTAACAAGTGTTTAAATCCTGCAAATTCTCCTCTGATGTGAACAAGGCCCAAAGAAATTTGGTGCTAGCCTGGATCACATCATCTTTTCTTTTCTGATTTTTGTTTTTTTATACTATTCGAATTCCTTGAGAGAATGAAGAAGGAATTCTGATTTTTTGCTCTCTTTTTTGTACTTTTTTTATCAAAAAATTGCAATCACAAAAGATATGGGGCTTACTTGATTCTTCCAAAAGCTCTGATTACCATATGATACGCTCCAACTCTCTAATTGATGTTGTTGAGAGAAGCTTTGATTGTCCCGACCGTGAATGCAAGTAAGGATGCTTGAAGATGGTAGAATGATGTAATGATGATGAAATGATGGCTGTGGAAGTAAGGATGTGTGGTGTTTAAGGAAATGGGTGAAAAGGATGAAAGGAATATTGTAGGTTATGTGAAGGCTCGGGTATTTGAAAGATAGGGCATGGAAAGATAGGAAAAGGAAATACTATAAAGTATACTATAAAGTATTCAGAGGATTTAAATAATGAAACTATACTATAAAGTATAATCTCGATTCTTAAGAGAATGACTTTGAGGGTGGTAGTGGAACTTGGACCTGTAGGTTAGATGAACCTAGAACCTAAAGTATAAAATGGAAAGGGGTGACTCCACAAGTATAAAATACTTGATAAGTCGATAAAGTTCTTAAAAAGAACAAAGATTGAGAGAAACCTCACAAAGTAAGAATTTTATTGCTGTGAGCACATCAACACCATCTAATCTAGAGGTCATGGCAACAGGACCTATTACTCGATCTAAGGCTAAGTTATTCAGGGAAGTTCTTTCACTTAAATGCATTGAAGCTTCCAACTTATTTCTCAATGTTTCAGTCTTAGATAATAAGTTCTTCAATGTGTTACATGCTGATATGTGACATATTAAGTACTTATACTTAGTATATATTTATATGCATATTATTTACTAAGTTAAGTGTCTTTATATTATGTTTTCCAGTATTTATGTGTGTTTATTTTGTTTTTACAGCATCACAATAAAACGTGGTAGCTAAGGACTTTCCAACAAGCTCGATTGAAGCTCATCAATACGTGTGTAGCTCAACTCAGCTCAAAACAGCCCACAAGCATGTTTTTCAGCCATTGTATACAACACACAACTTTCATATATAAATGTTACGAGGTTGCCCATTGAATAAGACCTCTATTGATTGTGTCTGATCTAGGATAGAAGTAAGAGTTCCTGCATAGAAGTGTGGCTGCAAAGAAGATGTTTATGGTAGATTTAATGTTGTTTAAGGGGCTGGAAATGTTGCTGGAAATTTGGTTTAAAGACGGTGTAATTTGTGTTGGAAAATATGAAGGTTTGAAGGTTCAACAATGGTGGAAATAGTGGTTGGAAAATGGTGAAAAGAAAGGGTTTAAGTTGCTGGAAAATGAAATAAAAACAAGAACAAGGAAGAACCTATAAAATAAAGTGTACAAACTAGAACCTTATAAGTTCAATGCTCGAAGGACTTGGACCCATTGATTAGCAAATCAAGAACCCGAAGTATCTGGTGTAGACAACACAAGCACAATGCTTGAAAAGTCTGAATAGTTCAATGAAGAACCAAATTGAGAGAAATTTTCACAAGTAAAATGATATGTCATAGATTTCTCGATAATACAAAGTTTAAAGTCTATTTATAAGCCTAAGTACAAGAGAGAAATCAGATTGTTTAAAATTCAAAAATAAACTTCCTTAAAGGCATCTAATGGTGGCTGAATAAGGAGTTAAATTCCCAAGTGACCTAATGGCTGCATTTGAATTAAACAATCTGATCAGCATTAAAAAATGGCGCCTAAATGAAGAGGGAAAGCTTGAATTTCAAACAAAATGCACATCGCAATTATTTGAATTCAAAAATCAAACTTCTTGGCCTTATCCTTGAAAATTCCGCCCACCGCTTTGAGAGGGAGTTCAAATCTGCCACACACATGTGTGGGGAAGCTTGCTGGAGCTTGCTGAAGCTTCTAGCTTGATGCACCTTGCTGTAGGACACTCTGCTTGGTGTAGGCACATGTCCCTCCAAGTCTGAGCTACCCTTGGACTCATTAGCTGGAATTGAGCTACTGGAGCTGAAGGTGAGCTAGTTGAGCTTGAGTTGAGCTAATTTGGAGTGTTGGAGCTGAAACGAGCTGAAAAACATGCTTGTGGGCTGTTTTGAGTTGAGTTGAGCTACACACGTATTGATGAGCTTCAATCGAGCTTGTTGGAAAGTCCTTAGCTGCCACGTTTTATTGTGCTGCTGTAAAAACAAAATAAACACACATAAATACTGGAAAACATAATATAAACACACTTAACTTAGTAAATAATATGCATATAAATATATACTAAGTATAAGTACTTAATATGTCACATATCAGCATGTAACACATTGAAGAACTTATTATCTAAGGCTGAAACATTGAGAAATAAGCTAGAAGCTTCAATGCATTGAAGTGAAAGAACTTCCCTGAATAACTTAGCCTTATATCGAGTAATAGGTCCTGTTGGCGTGACCTCCAGATCAGATGGTGTTGATGTGCTCACATCAGGTTAGAATGAAAGGGATAAGTGATGGAATGGTAAAGTTTAGGGGCTGTTCGGATGGTGGTGAATGGAAGAGATGGAATTGTATTCAAAGCTTCAAAGAAAGAATTTATACTTAGAGTATAAACATGTTTCTTAGGAGAAAAGACTTGGAGGGTGGTGAATAGGGACTTAGACCGATGGTTATAATAACCAACAACCTGAAGTAACAAGAATGGAAATAGGAACATGCCACAAACCTTAGAAAGGCTTGATAAGTCAAGAAAGTTCTAAAAAGAACAAGTTTGAGAGATGAACTCACAAAAGGAATTTTATATAATCTGAATTTTGTGTTTTACAAATGAAATCTAAAAAGAACAAGTTTGAGAGATGAACTCACAAAAGGAATTTTATATAATCTGAATTTTGTGTTTTACAAATGAAATTCATGTCCTATTTATAGGTTTACAAGGGGTGGCCGAATGGGCATGATTCAAGGAGTATGTGGCTATTCGACCATGCTCATGTCTCCCTCGAAATGGCCAAATGGGCATGAAGAGTGCTGGTGATGATTCAGCCAACTCTTCAAGGGTTGGTGATGCTTCATGATGGCGCCAAAGTGTGGAGGGACACCATGGGTCCCTCCATGGTTGAATAGTTGCCTAGGTGACCCTTCATGCTTAGCTAGCTAGGTATTGAAGCTAACTAGTTGGTTGGTGGAGCTAAGAGTGATAGCTTGAGCTGAGTTGAGCTGCTCGAGCTGGGCATAAGCTGACTTGAGCTAAGCTAGCTAGCTCGAAACCTTGCAGCTGATTTGAGCTATTCCGAGCAGCCTTTAGCTAGGTAAACTCCTTCTTTGGTGTCCTTGAGCTTGTCTCATGCTATTGGAGTTGCTAGGAGCTAAACTGGAGCTATCCTTGCCTTGAGTCATTTTCAAGCTGATTTGAGCTAGTTATGATCCAAATGAGCTGATGCCAAGCTGCCCTTTAATCCCTAGTCATGTGCTTTAATGTGTCCTACAAAGAAAACACCAAATACATAAGTAATTATAATGATACTTAATGGCTACATATTATAAGTATAAGGCTAAGGTATGTAAACATATGATGCAAATATGATACGCTCCAACTGTCCAAATAGCTTTGTTGAGAGAATCTTTGATTGTGCCAACCGTGAATGCAAGCAAGCCTTGTAATCCGTATGTTCTAATGATGTAATGATGAAGGAAAGATGATAGTAAGGTAGGGTGCGAAATAGTATAAGGGTATGTGAGAATGGTGATGGAAATGGAGATAGGAAGTGATGGAATAAAATGGAGATGGTGATAGTATTCAAAGGATTCAAAAGAGGAACCTATGTTAAAAGAACATAAACCCGTTCGTCTTTGAGGGTGGCAAGGACTTAGACCCTTTGGTTATAAAGAACCTAAAGTATAGATGAAAGGAAGACGCCACAAGCAATGTAGCTTGATAAGTTGAATAGTTCTAAAAAGAACAACTTTGAGAGATAAACTCACAAAGGAAAATTTATATAATTCGGAGATGTGTCTTACAAATGCAAAATGATCTCCTATTTATAGTTTTCTAGGGGGTGGTCGAATAGGCACAATACAAGGGTGAAAGGTTGGCCGAATAGCCATGTAGGGTACTGGTGATGATTCGACAAGGTGTTGTGATGTTTCAGTTATCTTTTCAAGGGTTGGCGATGCTTCATGATGGCACCAAGTGTGGAGAGGCACCATGGTTTCCCTCCATGGCCGAATGGTTGCCTAGGTGACCATTCATGCTTACCTAGCTAGGTAGTGGAGCTAAGAGTGATAGCTTGAATTGAGTTAAGCTCCTCGAGCTAGGCATGAGCTGACTCGAGCTAAGCTAGCTAGCTTAACGATCTAGCTAAACCTTACAACTGATTTGAGCTATTCCGAGCTGCCTTTAGCTAGGTGAACTCCTCCTTTAGTGTCCTTAAGCTTGTCTCGTTGTATTGGAGTTGTTAGGAGCTGAATTGGAGCTATCCTTACCTTGAGTCATTTCCAAGCTAATTTGAGCTTGTTGTGAACTGAATGAGCTGATGCCAAGTTGCCCTCTAAATCCTTGTTATGTGGTTTATATGTCCTACAAAGAAAACACCAAATAACATAAGTAAAAGTAATTAAACTAAATGAAAATAAGTATAAGGACTGAATGAACATATTGATGTATGTAATAAGAATGACGCATATTATAAGAACTAAAATGCTTACGATACTTAAAGAAAAGATGTGGTGTATTAATAGCTGAGGCATGCATTTTCTTTACTTAATATGTATCATAAAGAACATGAAACAAGATGCATAGTGATAGTTAAGTGCATGATGCATGAAACTAATTGTATCTCTAGCATAAGTATAATATGAAGATGTGAAACATAGGTTATGCATATGAATGATAACATGTGATAACTCATGTATATCCTAATATGAAAAAGTAATATTTAATGCATAAATAAGATAATAAAAGATAAAGTAAGGTAGAACTCGCTTAGAATCGGCCTTGAGGATTTTCAATGATGTGATAAAGTCATGGAGAAAGTTGCTGCTGATTTGGATTGCATCATCCTCCCCTTCTTTGAAGCGATTTGTCCCCAAATTGACAAATGGTTTGAAAAGGCAGTAGGTAGATGTGTGAATAAACGAATGCAGGTCTTTCACCCTTTGTTGTTCAACTTCTCCCTTTGAATAAGCATAAATCCCCTTATCATCTTCATCTCTCCTATCGATAAAGGAGTGAATCTTTTGGAATCCTTCATTGATTGCATGGTTTGGTTTGAAATGTAAACATGTCCTTTGGTAAGTCTCCTTTGGAACGTCATGTCTTTTGATGAGAAGACTTGTTGTTTGGACTGCTTCTTTGCAACCCTTGGTGTCTTTACATCTCTTGGCTAAAGATGTCTTCCTTTGGTCCTCTTCTTGGGTTGAAAACTTCATAACCATAGATGAAAAGGCTTGTTTCCTCTTTTGGTTCGTCGTAACATTTGAAAAAGGTACTTAACTCTTCATATTGTTCCTTTGATTCTTCATGTTGGATGGCGAAGAGTTGTGTCCTTTGAAATCCTTCAAGTAGGTAGGTCACTCCAACTTTAATCTTTATGCCTTTCTGCATTATGATTCTTTCGTTTTCAACTTTGTTATTTGTCACGTCCACGTCTTCTTGCATAGTGTCCGAGTTCTTCTTTAATTGGGCTTGGTCATTATTCACTTGGTTGGGTGTTAATGGTGCCAACATGATCCTTTTTCCTTCGTACATGAATGAGTATCGGTTTGTGTATCCGTCATGGGTGGCTCGCTTGTTAAATTACCACGGTCGTCCGAGAAGGAGATGACTTGTGTTCATAGGCATCACATCACACATGATCTCATCTTTGTACCCTCCAATTGAGAATGTCATAAGTACTTGATCTGTGACCAAGAATGATTCTTCATCATTTAACCATTGCAACACATAAGGACTCGAATGTTTGGTCGTCTTGAGCCCCAATTTGTTCACCATATATGTGCTTGCAATGTTGCTCAACTTCCACCGTCAATTGCTACAAGACATACTTTGCCTTGGACATGGCAACGTGTATGAAAGATGTTCGTTCGTTGTTGATCATCTAGCATGTTTTGGATCTCATTTTCTCCTTCTCCTAAGGTTGATGGATTGTTGAAAGAATCATGTGACATGGTTAGTCAAAATAAAAGAAAAAAAATAAACCTCACAGCACACTTACAAAAACCTCACAAGTTCACTCCAAGGAAGAAAGATGTCACTTAGATCACTCGTGTTTTACTCTGGGAATTTAGGCTTTTTACTTCCCCTTCTGTGCTCACAACTCTCTGCCTTTTACCGCTCTATCTCTTGACACAAGTTCTTAAAAGAACTAACTCAAACTTTGTCAATCTTTCTTTGATTTGATGGTGTTTGGGCTGGAAAATAAGGGTTAGGCTAGGAATGGAAAGAAAATAAGGTTAAAGAAAGGAAATAAAAGGTTAAGGGACTGAAAAGAAAGAAATAAGAAAACATATTTGTTACCACAAAACTTACATACAAACCGATCGTGAACAATCAAACTTGAGGAACTTCTTCGAGTCGGCTGCTTGTTTTATCTTGTGCTATCTTCACTACCTTTTGTTTCTTTTTCTGATTTTTTTGTCTTTTTTGCACTATTTGAATTCCTTAAGAAATGAATAAGGAATTCTGATCTTTTTGGTAGAATTTCAAAGAAGAAGGAATTCTTTCTCTTTTGTTTTAATCAAAAATTGAAATAACAAAAAGGTAGGCTTACTTGATTCTTTCTTATGCTCTGATACCACATGATGCACTCCAACTCTCCAAATGGCTTTGTTGAGAGAAGCTTTGATTGTCCTGACCGTGAATGCAAGCAAGCCTTGTAATCCGTATGTTCTAATGATGAAGGAAAGATGATAGTAAGGTAGGGTGCAGAATAGTATAAGGGTGTGTGAGAATGGTGATAGAAATAGAGATAGGAAGTGATGGATTGAAATGAAGATGGTGATAGTATTCAAAGGATTCAAAAGAGGAACCTTTGTTAAAAGAAAATAGACTCATTCTTTAAAAGAATGTCTTTGAGGGTGGCAAGGACTTAGACCCTTTGCTTATAAAGAACCAGAATCTAAAGTATAGATGAAAGGAAGACGTTACAAGCAATGAAGCTTGATAAGTCGAATAGTTCTAAAGAACAAGTTTGAGAGATAAACTCACAAAGGAAATTTTATAAAATTCGGAGATGTGTCTTACAAATTTAAAATGATCTCCTATTTATAGTTTTCTAGGGGGTGGTCGAATAGGCACAATACAAGGGTGAAATGTTGGCCGAATAGCCATGTAGGGTGCTGGTGATGGTTCGGCAAGGTGTGGTGATGTTTCGGTTATCCTTTCAAGGGCTGGTGATGCTTCATGATGGTGCCAAGTGTGGAGAGGCACCATGGTTTACCTCCATGGTCGAATGGTTGCCTAGGTGAGCCTTCATGCTTAGCTAGCTAGGTAGTGAAGCTAGTTAGCTAGGTAGTGGAGCTAAGAGTGATAGCTTGAATTGAGTTGAGCTCCTCCAGGTAGGCATGAGCTGACTTGAGCTAAGGTAGCTAGCTTAACGACCTAGCTAGACCTTGCAACTGATTTGAGTTTTTCCAAGCTGCCTTTAGCTAGGTGAACTCCTCCTTTAGTGTCCTTGAGCTTGTCTAGTTCTATTGGAGTTGTTAGGAGCTGAATTGAGCTATCCCTACCTTGAGTCATTTCCAAGCTGATTTGAGCTAGTTGTGAGCTAAATGAGCTTATGCCAAGCAGCCCTCTAAATCCTTGTTATGTGGTTTATATGTCCTACAAAGAAAACATCAAATAACATAAGTAAAAGTAATTAAACTAAATAAAATAGGTATAAGGACTGAATGAACATATAAATGTATGTAAGCTGAATGATGCATATTATAAGAACTAAAATGCTTACGATACTTAAAGAAAAGTTGTGGTGTATTAATAGTTGAAGCATGCATTTTCTTTACTTAATATGAAACAAGATGCATAGTGATAGTTAAGTGCATGATGCATGAAACTAAATATATCCCTAGCACAAGTACAATATAAAGATGTGAAACATAGGTTATGCATGAATACCATATACTATGCAAATGAATGATACACATGATAACTCAAGTATATCCTAATATGCAAAAGCAATATTTAATGCATAAATAAGATTATAAAAGATAAATTAAGGTAGAACTCCCTTAAAATCAGCCTTGAGGATTTTCAATGATGTGATAAAGTCATGGAAGAAAGTTGCTGCTGATTTGGATCGCATCAATAGAAATAAATATAAGGACTAAAAATGCATAAAACGATGTGGTTCATGTAATGCATGAATATCATATGATGTAAAACTAAATGATAACATATGATAATCCAAGCATATTATATAATGCATAAATAAGTAAATAGATAATGAAGTAAGGAATAAATCCCTTAGAATTAGCCTTGGAGTCCTTCAATGGTGTGTCCAAACCATGGAGAAGGTTGGTGTGGATTTGGATCACATCACCCCCCTTCTTTTTGGCGATTTGTCCCCAAATCGATGTTGACTACAAACATGAACAATCTTGGTTTTCTTTGGGAAGGGAGCTTTCTCACTTTGTTTTGAACAAACACCATTTTCTGGGATCAAGTTCTTCTTGCTTGTAAACCTTGCTTGTTTAATGTTCACCCTCTTTTCCCGAATAGGTATGTGCTCATTGGATCCTCCTCTCGTGCCTCTTGGAATCATCATGCCCTTTGGTGTAGGGACTTGTCTTATGGGTCATGTTGATCGAATCAACATAACTGTTGGTAAGGGCACTTGTTCTTTTGACCTCCCTTTTGGAATCATCATGTTGCTTGGCAAAGGTACTAATCTCTTGAACGTCTCCTTGGTGCTGAGTTGTAATATCATGTCCCTTGGTGTAGGAACATGTCTTTTGGGTCTCACATTCATGATTATTGGTAAAGGTAACGTCAACTCTCTTAATCTTTGTACCTTTCCAAATGATTGCCTTAGAGCGAATGGAGAGTCCTTGTTCTTTTTCCTTCCAACAATGCTTTAGTAACAAAGAAATGTCATCAAGCTTCAATGCTTCAATAAATGGAACATCTTCTTGCATCTTTCGGTGCAATTCCTCTTCAAACTTATGTCTCCTTTCATTTTCCACAATCACAATCAAATTAGTAGAAAAGAAAATTGGATTCAAAAGAGTAGAGAAAACAAACCCATTAATGTGTATAGATGGTTGATGCTTGATGTACTCCATGGAAAATTTTATTGATTCATTAAAACATGAAAGATGTTGGATCAACTTCATCACTGGAAATGCAAACAATTCTCTTGGATCTTCAAATGACATTTCTTTTGGAATGTCAAGAATCATGTTTGGTGGATCACCAAAAGTCATATCCATTGGTTCTTCAAAGGACATGTTTTTTGAATCGTCAATTTGAAAAGATACATCTTTTGGAATATCCTGCAAAACAAAATAGGGAATAGAAAAAGTAGGGTTAGATAAAATATGTGTTTCTTCCTCCTCTTTTTTTCCAATATTATTCTTTTCATTTTCAACTCCAATGGTTTGTTTTTCTTTAAAATGATCTTCTACATCCGAACACTCTTCGATTTTCTCCTTCATGGCTTTAATGCTTTCCTTAAGGTGGTTTTGATCTTGAAGCACCTAGTTTGGCAATAAAGGTGCCAATGTAATCTTCTTCCTTTATATGGGAAAGATTATCGGTTGGTGACTCCATCATGGACTGCTCGTCTATCGTATTGTCACGGCCTTCCCAATAATAGATGGTTGGTATGCATGGGTGCCACATCACAAATTGCTTTATCCTTGTATCTTCCAATGGAAAATGGAATGATAACTTGCTCGATGATTTCGATCTCGTCATCATCATTAAGCCACTAAATCTTGTATGGACTTGGATGCTTATGTTGTCAAACCAAGTTTCTTGACCATCAAAGTGCTGGCAATATTGGTACAACTCCCACCATCTATGGCAATGAAGCACACTTTGCCTTGAACATGGCAACTTCTTCATCTTCATTTCATCCATAAGTTCTTTATTTTGTTGCCCTTGGCGATTTTGCCTCCCAAGACCTCGAGCATTGCCTTGAGATTCCTCTAAATGATCCATCCTTTCATGAATGGGCTCTAATTTTGTTTGAATTATTGCTTGTGTCCGAAGATTTGGGGCTTGTTGTCCATTTTCTAGATGTGAATTCTGAGACATGTTAGTGAATGTAAAGAAAAATGAATTAAAAACCTTACCAAATTGTACTAAGCAAAGACCTCACTATTCACTCCAAGAAAGTGCACTCCACTCACTCTCGTGTTTGCTCTCTAGGACTTTAATTGCTTTTTCTTGTCCTATTCTGATCTCACACTCACAATTTGCATTTTTCCACTCCTTTCTCTCTTGTAAAGCTCTTTAAGGAACTTACTCAAGACTTACGCAAGTATAGTGCTTGTGCTTCGCTAAAATGGTTAGTTTTAAAAGGAAAAGGAAGAAAGTATGGTGAAAAGGTAAGTTTAAAATAGAAAAGGAAAAGAGAAACGGGGTTACTTACTCGGCAAGAAACTCACAACCTTTCTTCACCAACAATCAAAGTCTTGAAGAAGATGATATGGCTTCCAGGCTTGATATTGAAGATGATGTTGTGCTTTCACCCTTGAACTTGTGCTTTTGAAACTTTCCTTTCTTTTTTTTCTTTTCTTTTGCACAAAATGAAATGACAGAAGATGTCACTTACAAATTTCTTTGTTATGCTTGAATTGGGCTTCAATTAATGCACTTGCTTCTTCCACCAAAAGCTCTGATTACCATACGATAAAAGGGCTTCTATGATGGTTCACGCCTTGCTTGGATGTTGAAGGCATCCCCTTTGATTGTTGGATCTAGGAAGGAAGGAAGCAACCTGCAAAGTAAAGTTGGCTTTGAAATGGGATGGTTTGGAAGGTGATGTATGTGGTGCGGAAGAATAAAGGAAATGGGAAGATTTGGTTAAGTGTTTTGGGTGGTGGATGTAGGTGATGGAAAATGGTTAAGGATGAAGATAGTATCTTAAAGAAATGAAGGAAGAAACAAAGCTATATTAAAGCTTAGCCCCATACCTTATATTATTCTTTAAGGGATGGTAGAAAGGACTTTGACCCTTAAGGTATATATTAAACCAAAAGAACCAGAGGTATCAAGGTGGATAGAAGAGGGGTTGACGCTACAAGTACTAAGTACTTGATAAGTCTATAAAGTTCAATTAAGAACTAAAAGAGAGAAAATTCTCACAAGATAAATTTTATAGAATGAGTGAGATGTTTTACAAATGCAATTACAATCTAAATTTATAGGAAATGAAGGGGTTTGGCCGAATGGCCTTGTATCTATTCGGCTAGGCATCCAGTCTCCCTCCAAGGCCCTTGTGATGATTCAGCCTCCTTGGTGTCTCCCTCCACTTTGTTTGGGCGCTCTAAAGGCTTCCCTCCAATGTTGGTTGCCGCCCATTCTCATTTCCCTCCAAAACGGCTAAGGACATGTTCCTTTGGAGGGGACATGACCTTTGGGTGTTGAGCTGGCATGTATAGGTGGAGCTGAAGTGAGCTGGTTGAGCTTGGTGTGAGTTGGATTGAGCTGAGTGAGCTAGCTCAATCTTTGCTTTGTTTTGAGCTTCCACAAGCTGACTTTAGCTAGGTGAGGTAGGCCTTTAAGTTGGTGAGCTCCTTTGTAAGTTTCCCCTTTTTTCTAGAGCTGTTCGAAGCTGCCAAGAGTGCCTTTGAGCTGATCCGAGTTTATGCCGTCGCCCCTATCACCTAAAGAATAATAAAACAACGTGTAAGCTGCAATGAGATTAAAAATATGATGCAAATATGATGTTTGATTAAGTATAAGGATGCAATGCAAAAAGATGCTGAAATAACTAAGTAATGATGCATGATTAAAGTAAAAGATGCAATGCATGCAAATATACTTAGATGACTTAAATAAAGATGTGGTTAAATGGTCATGGTGGTTAAGTATCATGCATAGTATACAGACTAATGAGTATTATTATGCTCCTAAGTAGGAAATACATAATGTAAAGTAAAATAAAATCATTATAAGGCATGTGATGTAATATACTAAGACTAAGTATGCCATGCATAAGGTAATTGATATAAATAGCTAAAAGATGTGCAACGAATGTAAAAACTCCCTTTTCTTTCATCCCATTAATTACGAATGAAAAGATGATGATGAAAAAGATGCCAAGGCTGAATTGTATCAAACTTCCCCCAACAGTGATCAGAAAAAACACCTTATTGTTCACATGGCTTCGGGTGTGAAATATGTTCTCTTTTTGTTGTTCTTCTTCAGCCATTTGTGCATTTAACAACCTTTTAACCACTAAGAGTTCTCCATCAACAGTCGGTTCAATCTCTTCTTCTTCGACCTTGAATTCCTCCTTGATATCTTCCTCATGGTTTGATGTGATCTCAGCATTATCTAAAACCAACATAGAGTTGCGATTCGGACATTGATTTGCCATATGTCCATGCCCCAAGCATATGAAGCATTTGATCTTGATGCATTCCTATTTTCTCTTACATTCACTGTGCTTTCATCATGTTTTACAAGCATGAAAGAAGAGGGAGTTTTTGCTAACTTTCCTTATATATATTAATTATATGATTATGTTATTTATACTTAAGCATGCATATTGTTGTTTAGTCATTCATGAAACTTATATTAGAGATATGTTTGTTTTCATGCATTTTTGCATTATATTTCATCTTATTTATATTGCATATTAAGTAGTATTCATGAATGTTTTAACTATTATTAAACCACATCTTTTCCTTTGATGTTCATATGCATTATAGTCCTTATATTATGTTTAACATGCATTTCAATCCTTATATTTATTTTAAAACAACATTTATATTACTTATGTATTCTAGTCCTTATACTTTATACATCATTTAGCTTACATATGCATTTTAGTCCCTATACTTATTTTCTGATTAGTTTAACTACTATACTTATGTTATTTTGGTGTTTTCTTTGTAGGACACATTAAACACATGACACGGGATTAAAGGGTAGCTTGGCATCAGCTCACAACTAGCTCAAATCAGCTTGAAAATGACTCAAGGCAAGGATAGCTCCAATTCAGCTCCTAACAACTCCAATAGCACGAGACAAGCTCAAGGAAACTAAAGGAGGAGTTCACCTAGCTAAAGACAGCTCGGAATAGCTCAAATCTGCTGCAAGGTTTAGCTAGCTCAATGAGCTAGCTAGCATAGCTCAAGTCAGCTCATGCCCAGCTCAAGGAGCTCAACTTAGCTCAAGCTATCACTCTTAGCTCCACTACCTACTAGCTAAGCATGAAGGGTCACCTAGGCAACCATTCGGCCATGGAGGGAAACCATGGTGCTTAATAGAGTAGCGCAATCCTGGATTTGGAAGCCTTCAATCAAGTTGTTGCAAGAACTAGGAGCTCTAGACTCAATCAAGGAAGTTTGGGTAGATCTAAAAATTCAACAGAAAAGATAAGGGATTTTCTTGAAATTTCAAATTCAAGGCTGGAAATTTAAAGAGAGAAGGACAAGATGAATGATTATACGATAAGAAATAAGAATATAAAAAAAGATTTAAAAAGATTGAGATAGAGATAAGTAAAACAAGTCTGAAAATTCCATCTTTGTTTATGGAATTATGGAAGATGGAGTGAAGGTTGAAGATGAAGATGGCTTGCAAATTGTTGATGTTGTTTTCTCCCTGGCACCCTCTTAGACTCAATTATCTAAGCAAGCAACCTCAAGCGGCTTTAACCCACCCTCCTATACATGATTATCTAGGCAAGCAAGAGTGTGAAGATGATCTCCCTCACAAGAACTCGTCGAACTTATGTTGAAGAAAACTCGAAGGCACAAGTAATCAGCACTTGCAAAAGCAAGCTCACTAAATATTTCATAAATCAAAGAAAATCTCCCTTACAATGATGGAGGCTTCATCCTTTTATAGGTGAAGGATAGACAAAGTAATTTAACTTCTACTAAAACAAGGAAAACCTAATCTAATTAAAAATAATAAAAAAATAACAGCCTTTAAACTCCTTGTGCTTGTGTGGCAAGGAATAGGATGATAAGGCAAGTGATAAGCTGATAAGGGTTGGGTGGTTGGTTCCTAAAGTATATAAAACCCTAAAAACATCAATTTAAATGATAATAAATATATTGGGCTAAGTTTAATTCGTCCAAAGTCTTATATGTTAGCTTTTGGGCTGAATTTTACAAAATCCCGTAATAATCCTGTAACCAGTTTTCTGCATGCGCAATCTTCAATAAATTGGACGTATCTTGAGTTCTTGATGTCCTATTGATGCGTTTGAAGATGCGTTGGTCTAAATGACGGACAATTTGTTAGAAGACAACTTGACTTAGAAATGCCTGGATCCCATCGAAAAACTCTTTGCAAGTTGGCTGACTTTCCAGACTTTACAAACAGATTCAATTTCTTGTCCAAGATGCATCGTTTTTGACCTCCTATGCGTGCATTGTTTTGGCTTTTATTGTTTGCATCGAACAAATTCAGCTTCTTGTCCAATATTAGTAATTTGACCCCGCTCATGTATGTATCAGTGCCTCTCCACACTTTGGCGCCATCATGAAGCATCACCACAACCCTTCACTCCTTGTCGAACCATCACCAGCACCCGACATGGCTATTCGGCCATCTTTTCCCCTTGTAATGTGCCTATTCGGCCACCCCCTAGAAATCTATAAATAGGACATCAAATTCACTTTGTAAGACACACAATTCAGATTATATAAATTCCTTTTGTTAGTTTATCTCTCAAACTTGTTCTTTTAATAACTTTTCGACTTATCAAGCCTTTCTATGGTTTGTGGCATCTTCCTATCTTTATATTTGCTACTTCAGATTGTTGGTTATACTTAACCTTCGGTCTAAGTCACCCTACCGCCCTCAATAAGCACAAAATAGATTATTGTTTATCTTTGATTTTGATATCATACAAAATCCATAACCATTATGATTCATTACATCTATTTGACTTCACTATTTACCACTATGATGTCTTCCATCAAAACTTTGATGAGTTTGAACGTGAAAATGATGCATAACAACAAGCGGAATACATTTCGAAACAAGTGAAGCTTTAATAGGCAATGGTTTCTTAATGAATCAAACAAGTAGAGGTGCTTATGGAGCGAGTCGATCACGAGCTGAGCAGTACTGGACTTGATTCAAAAATTGTTCGATTCGTGTTCGATTCGATACTCAATAAGTTAGATATGTTACAGAATAACAATCTGAGACGATAAAAATTAAAAGGAAAAATAAAATAAATAATAAAAAATATAGAATAAAGAGAAAAAACTCTTGATTCGAATGGAAAAACTGTAGGAAACGTGTGGAGGCCTACAACTATGCAGTTTCCTTACGGTAGATTTTGACCACTCTAGAGTGTTGTTTGAGTTTGTCGGTCATTAGTCTCCCAGGATATAACAATAGGATGATCTTCAACAGTAGCACGAGCTGTAGAGATCACAAACTACCCTATTGACTTTTCCTATCATCGAAAAATACTGGACGAGAAGAAAATGTTTTCAAGTTGTGTTTTAAACTTGAAGAATGGCATGGTATTTATAGGGGAGTGGAGGAGGAAAAACATGGAAATCAAAATATTCTGATTTAATGTTCATTAACCCTTTGTCTGATTCAATTCGGAAATTATCAGTTAATACCATATTTAAACGGATATATTTTCATGAGTTGCAGCTATTACCTTTCTAATATTCAAATTTAAGGAAACTAGTAAATATCCTTTTAAATTCAGAATATTCAAAAAGATATGCCATTTATAATGAAAAATTAATTTGAAGTGGATAAAAAATATTTGTAGGTCTACGAAAAGGACCTATTTGTCCGAACATTCGTGTCACCCACATCATGCAGGTACGCCCCAACCTGAATGGGTTTGATTCTCAACCCCTACGCACGAGGCACAGTTTTCACCTAAGTCATTCAATGACTAGCTAGTGGGTTGGAGCATTTAAACACTTTCCATGCTTGTTATCCCACCAATGTGGGATAAGGGGTTTTATCTTCCTTACACAATTCACGAGTACTTTACTTTGAACATCAATTTCTCATTCATCACTCAATCGTTCTGAGCATATTAGATACCGTTGTAAAGGTCTCATTGAGTAGAATATGAACCAATAAATTCATCATTCGAGTCTCCACTTTTACCCATAGAAAATATGGCTCGAAGTTACCAACTTATCATATTTTTCCAACAAGATGTAATTTTGCTCGAATCATGTTCGTTAAAAAACTCGTTCGACTTGACTCATTGCTCTTCAAGCACTTAACCTCGTCATAATTTTACCTTTTTAGTATTACCATAAACATTACTTATCAAAAATGTTCAAAATAGTGCGTCAAACAATTCCAAAACCTAAACTCCAAAGTAACAATCCACAAATACGCCAAACTAACATATTGTAAAAATAAAGAACTATTTGTGAACTTACCAAAACAAGTTAGAAATTGCTTGACTCAACTCGTTAAGATTTCGAGTATAGTCAACTTGAATCGAATGTTGACCAATTTTGACCGAATTGAGCTCGAATTGCTCGCGAGCTCTTAAAAAATTATCACCATGCAAACAATAGATTAAAGTGTCTCTACAACTATAGTGGAGGATTTATAAAATGAAGAGGTTTCGATTCAAGAAAGTTTGTCAAACCTGCTAATCGGGAGAGTATGATTAGTTTTGGATTGAGTCAACTGATGAATTAAAATTTTAATTCATTTTAAGTTAGGTTAGTTTGTAATTTAGGTTTTTAGGTTTGACATTCAATTATGCCACTCCACCATTAATTCTTTAAGCGGGCAATGTCATGGATAGCAACATGATGACATGATTGTTGTATCAATTTGATGCAGTTATTTTGAAGACTAAAAGGTCCAAAAAGGCATCATTTTGTTGGAGGAAAGTGTGAAAAGTTTTATATTCAAAGAGATTTGAACCTAAAACCTTTGGAGACTAAGATTAACTCTTATTGCTAAGTTAACTTAACATTTTAATTTTAGTTCTAACACAAATAATATATATGTCAAATTGTGGTTGAGATTAATTAAATTTATTTAATTATATAAATAATATTAATCTATATAAATAGTCTAAGTATATTATTTGAAATATAAATATAGAAATAATATTAATATATAAATAAAAATATTTATATATGAATAAAATATTTTTATATTATATACGACATTATCCTTGCCTTTCTTGTAACGTATCTCATAAGGAAAGGATTCCAGAAACTCAACCCACTTGGCATGTCGCCTATTCAACTTGTGCTGACCGATGATGTGTTTTAGTGCTTCATGGTTGTGTGGATAACAAATTCCTTTGGCAAGAGATTTATATAATTAAAAAGGACAAAACTGCATACATCTCTACAGACATGCCCATAATATATTCCTCATATCCATCCTACTCAAAATGGGAGCGAGAGCACAACACGATCATATCTTGGCTATTGAATTCGATGGTTCCAAAAATAGGAGAATACTTTCTTCTCTATGACACAACAACTGAGATTTGAACTGTTGTGAAGGAAACTTGTTCCATCAAGGATTAATGTTGTTGAATTATTTGACATCAGTAGCAAAATCAAAGAGCTTCGTTAGAGAGACATGAGTGTGATGCAATATTTCAACAACATGACCAGGTAGGTATTGACATCAATTTGACTTATTTGAAACCAAATAAATGAAGTTGTGTTGCTAATGCAACATTATACAAGAAAATTATTACTCATAAGAGAGTGTTCCAATTTTCTATGGCTTGGACATGAACTTTGATGGAGTTAAAGGGAAGACATTGAATACTAAACCTTTCCCTTCCATTCAAGAAGCATTCTCTAAATTTTACAGGGAAGATAGTAGGAGGAATGTTATGCTTTCTACAGTCTTTCCTCTAAAGAATCGACCCTCTTCACTCACGCAACCTTTGGTAGTAAGACCACACGAGATAAACCTTGGTGTAAGCACTATAAAAAGGTTGGCCATCTCAAAAACTTTTGCTGAAAGTTTTATGACAAAACTGCTTATTGGAAACCACAAATGTTGCTCATGTAAAAGGGAAAATTTAGCAAATGTCCCCACCATATAACCTTCAGCTTGTTTCAACAAACATCTTGAGGATTTACAAAAAACTTATTAGTAAAATGACATCTTCTATTGAGTAGCTTGTTCCTTTTATTAGTAGTACTTCATTTATTTTTCAAACTGCTAAAATTGTTTGGATAATATATTCTAGTGCAACTAATCATATGAGTGTGATGCAATATCAAAGAGCTTTGTCAGCGATACATGAGTGTGATGTAATATTTTAACACCATGACCATGTATTTGACATCAACTTGATTTATTTGAGACTGATAAATGGAGTTGCGTTGCTAATGCAACAATATACAAGAAAATTACTACCTCATAAGAGAGTATTTTAGTTTCTCTATGATTTGGACAATAGCCTATATAGATTTAAAGGGAGGATATCGAGTATTAAACCTCCCTTTCATTCAAGCAGCATTCTCTGAAGTTCGTAAGGAAGAGTGTAGGAGGAATTTTATGCTTCTTACAGTCATTGTCTCTGAAAAATCGACCCTCTTGCCTAACACAATCTTTGGTAGGAAGACCACACAAGATAAAACTTGGAGTGAGCACTATAAAGAGATTGACTATCTCAAAGACTCTTGCTGGAAGCATCATGACAAAACTGTTGATTGGAAACAATAAAGGTTGCTCCCACAAAAGGTGATGCATTCATGTTTCTGCTTACATTCACTATGCTTTCATCTTGCTTTACAAGCATGAAAGAAGAGGGAGTTTTGCTAACTTTCCTTATATACATTAATTATATGATTATGTTATTTATACTTAAGCATGAATATTGTTATTTAGTCATTCATGAAACTTATATTAGAGATATGTTTGTTGTCATGCATTTTGCATTATATTTCATCTTATTTATATTGCATATTAAGTAGTATTCATGCATGTTTTAACTACTATTAAACCACATCTTTTCCTTTGATGTCCGTATGCATTCTAGTCCTTATATTATGTTTAACGTGTATTTCAATACTTATAATTATTTTAAAACAGCATTTAGATTACTTATGCATTTCAGTCCTTATACTTTATACATCATTTAGCTTACATATGCATTTCAGTCCCTATACTTATTTTCTGATTAGTTTGATTACTATACTTATGTTATTTTGGTGTTTTCTTTGTAGGACACATTAAACACATGACAAGGGATTAAAGGGCAGCTTGGCATCAGCTCATTCAGCTCACAACTAGCTCAATTCAGCTTGGAAATGACTCAAGGCAAGGATAGCTCCAATTCAGCTCCTAACAACTCCAATAGCACGAGATAAGCTCAAGGACACTAAAAGGGGGTTCACCTAGCTAAAGGCAGCTTGGAATAGCTCAAATCAGCTGCAAGGTTGAGCTAGCTAGCTAGATTAGCTCAAGTCAGCTCATGCCCAGCTCGAGGAGCTCAACTCAGCTCAAGCTATCACTCTTAGCTCCACAACCTAGCTAGCTAGCTTCACTACCTACCTAGCTAAGCATGAAGGGTCACCTAGGCAACCATTCGGCCATGGAGGGAAATCATTGGTGCCTCTCCACACTTTGGCGCCATCATGAAGCATCACCATCCCTTGAAGAGATAGCCAAACATCACCACAACCCTTCACACCTTGCCGAACCATCACCAGCACCCTACATGGCTATTCGGCCATCTTTTCCCCTTTTAATGTGCCTATTCAGCCACCCCCTAGAAATCTATAAATAGGACATCAAATTCACTTTGTAAGACAGGCAATTCAGATTCTATAAAATTCTTTTTGTGAGTTTATCTCTCAAACTTGTTCTTTTTAGAACTTTCTTGACTTATCAAGCCTTTCTAAGGTTTGTGGCGTCTTCCTATTTCCATTTATGTTACTTCAGGTTGTTGGTTATTATAACCATCGATCTAAGTCCTTATTCACCACCCTCAAAGTCCTTTCTCCTAAGAAATGTGTTTATACTCTAAGTATAAATTCTTTCTTTGAAACTTTGATACAATTCCATCTCTTCCATTTACCACCATCTGAATAGCCCCTAAACATAATCTTTCCATCATTTTATCCCTTTCATTCATACCCCCACGCTACCATACTTCCTCACCTTATTCTATCTTTACATTCTTTCTTCAATTTCTTCAAGAAAGCAGTCGGAGGACAAGGCTTGCTTGCATTCACGATCGGGACAATCAAAGCTTCTCTTAACAACTACAGTTGGAGAGTTGGAGCGCATCAAAAGGTAAAATTCAGAAAATGTAACCACCACAAAGCCTTTATCTTGTTTCAGCAAACAACAACTTGAGGGTTTATAGAAACTAATCAGTCAAATGACATCTTATGCTCAACATGTTCCTTCTACTGGTAGTGCTTCCTTTTTTCTCAAACTACTAAAAATGTTTGGTTAGTATATTTTGGTGCAACTAATTATATGACAGAAAACATAAATTGTTTCTAACTCTTACCAAACAACATCACATAAAAAAGTGAAGACCGTAGATGGGTCATCCACTAAAATAGAAGGAATTAACACAATGATAATTAAAAAGGATTAGTGCTTGACTTTGTCCTTTATATTTCTCATTTAGAGTGTAATTTTCTATCAATTAGTAAATTATGCTTGGATTTTCAGTGTTATGCTAAATCCAATATGTATGGCTGTGTTTTTCAAAAAATGGGCTCCAAAAAGGTGGTTGGAAATACTAAATTGTGTGGTAGATGATGCTTGTCAAATAGTGATGCACTTTGGAGCAAGTATACTCATCGTATCAAGTAATAAAGTGAAAGTAGAGTGTCGAACCCACGAGGATTGGATTAAAAAATACGAAGTTATCGTACTTAGGAATGTGTTTGCAAGTATAGATGGATGTTAAATTAAGTAAACTAAATTTGACTAATCTATAGATAACTATGATAAAGACAACAGCTACAATGACTTAACAATTAATTGTGGAGGTTGGGATTATTGCTAAGGATATATGTTTGATTATCTACCTCAATGTTATAGCGATGGGCAATACATGTATGTGTAAACCCTTTAGTTCTTCATCTACTCGACATGATTTTCTAAAGAACTTATGACTCTATCGATTCATAGAAGTTAATAACTTTGTAATTAAGGTGATACATATCTGCGTTAACCCTAACTACTCCATTATTTGTTAAGAACTCCCTTTTAGTCATTGAAACCCTAAACTCATGTGTAAGCCAGATTAAGACTAAGTTAACAACTTAGCCCCACTGCTCATGTTTGTTTAACTTATCTCTCTCAAATATTAAGCCACTGATCAATAGTTAACAAGCCTCACTCGAATAGCTCTTACAATTAACTATGCATTTAGCACATGAATAGAATAGATGAAGATAAAAAATAACTAAAGCATTGAAAAAAAATAATCAAAACATAAAATCCTAGGATGCAATAATCCCAACAAAAAGAGTTTAGCTCATGTCTAAGTCTAAAGCAACCATAATTAAAAGTATAAAGTACGACAGTTTAAGGATAACCGACAACTTTATGAGCTTTTAATCCCTTAATCAATTAGTCTTTAATCCTTTGTTGCCTATTCAATTCAGCCACTTTGCTCCTATAAATAGGCAGCCATTTTCTATTGTAATCAACTTTTGGCTTATAATATACTTGAGAGTGTTTCTCTTTCAAAGTTCTTGCTGAACTTTATCAGCTTACAAGATTGTTCTTGTGGCATTCTTTCCCCTTCCATTACATTATATTGTTGGTTCATAGTTTCTATAACTAGTGGGTCACAATTCGTATAAGAACTCTTAAGGAACGAGTCTACACTATTTAGTGTTGGTTCCTCCTTGTTTTCAAACCGCACCAATTATTGTATTTCTGTTTCCCTACACCTATCATCCACACAACTGTAAATTCCATAACCATATTTTTTCTTAAACCGTTGTCACATCCAAATTCCACAAAAATTTAAACCCTTTCCTTCGTTCCATTTCATTTCTACTAAGTTTAACGTTTAAACACCATTCTTTCACTATTTTGCAACAGAATTTAAAACTCTAACTTGAATCACGATTGTCACATCCAAATATTTTCTTAAACCGTTGTCACATCCAAATTCCACAAAAATTTAAACCCTTTTCTTCGTTCCATTTCATTTCTACTAAGTTTAACGTTTAAACACCATTCTTTCACTATTTTGCAACATAATTTAAAACTCTTACTTGAATCACGATTGGGAAAACTTGGATAACAATTCGACCATCATACAATCGGATTCGTATCAATTGGTATTATATCTTGGCGATTCAGTAAGTTGTTTGATTCATCTCCTGTATATTCAGAAGAAGAAAAAATCAATAAAAAAAATCAGAATTCTCAAAAGAAGAAAAGTTCAAAGAGGGAGGGATCAATTTGAAAGTTTACAAAAGAAAACAAAAAGAGGTTTGGTTGTGATTTTTGTTATCACATATTTCAGTTTGCTATTTCATCTTTATCCACCCAGTGTTACGAGGCTGCCCATTGAAGAAGGCCTCCATTGATTGTGTCAGATCTAGGATCGAAGTAAGATTTCCTGCGTAGAAATGTGGCTGCAAAAGTAGGTGTTGATAGTAGAATTCATAGTGTTTAAGGGACTGGAATTTGATGTTTTTATGTAGGATGAAAGATGGTAAATGACGGCTGGAAATTCGGTTGAAGGAAAAGGTTAAAGATGAAGGGTTGAAGAAGATGACAATGGTGGAATTTGGTTGCTGGAAATTTCGGTGAAGAAGAAAGGGTTTCAGTTGCTGGAAAATGAAATAAAAACAAGAACAAGGAACAAGGAAGAACATATACAATAAAGTGTATAAACCCGAACCTTATACGTTCAATGCTCGAAGGACTTGGACCCATTGATTAGGAAACCAAGAACCCAAAGTATCTGATTGTAGAACACAAGCACAAGACTTGACGAAGTCTGAAAAGTTCAATGAAGAACTAAGTTGAGAGATGTTCTCACAATGTAATTTGATTTCATGTAATGCTCGTTTTTACATCGTTTTATGAAGTATATATAAAGAAATACAAGAGGGAAATCAGAATGCTTTAAAGTTCAAATAGAAACTACCTATTATAATCTAAGGATGGCATATAGGAAGTTGATAATTTAAAATGATCTAAAGGCTGATTTATGAAGTGTTTAAAAATCAAAATCAGATCTGCCTTTAAAGTGGCGCCTAAGGGAGAGGGAAATCTGAGAACATTGTGCACATGTTAAATGTTCAAAATTCAAACAAGAAACCTCTTGTTCTTATCCATAGTTGGCCGACCATGTAGAAAAGGAGGGAAAAGGAGTTCAAATCCGCCAAGCATGCACACACATGTGTGCCAAGGCTGCCATGTGTGGGGAAGCTTGCTTGTGATATTTTTATGTAGGATGAAAGATGGTAAATGATGGCTGGAAATTCGGTTGAAGGAAAAGGTTGAAGATGAAGGCTTGAAGAAGATGACAATGGTGGAATTTGGTTGCTGGAAATTTCGGTGAAGAAGAAAGGGTTTCAGTTGCTGAAAAATGAAATAAAAACAAGAACAACGAACATGGAAGAACCTATACAATAAAGTGTATAAACTCAAACCTTATACGTTCAATGCTTGAAGGACTTGGACCCATTTATTAGAAAACCAAGAACCCGAAGTATCTGATTGTAGACAACACAAGCACAAGACTTGAAGAAGTCTGAAAAGTTCAATGAAGAACCAAGTTGAGAGAAATTCTCACAATGTAATTTGATTTCATATAATGCTCGTTTTTACATCATTTTATGAAGTATATATAGAGAAATACAAGAGGGAAATCATAATGCTTTAAAATTCAAATAGAAACTACCTATTCTAATCTAAGGGTGGCAGATAGGAAGTTGATAATTTAAAATGATCTAAAGGCTGATTTTTGAAGTGTTTAAAAATCAAAATTAGATCAGCCTTTAATGTGGCGCCTAAAGAAGAGGGAAATCTAAATTTTGAACATTGTGCACATATGAAATGTTCAAAATTCAAACAATAAACCTCTTGTTCTTATCCATAGTTGGCCGACCATGTAGAAAAGGAGGGAAAAGGAGTTCAAATCTGCCAAGCATGCACACACATGTGTGCCAAGGCTGCCATGTGTGGGGAAGCTTGCTGGTGATGTTTTTATGTATGATGAAAGATGGTAAATGATGGCTGGAAATTTGGTTGAAGGAAAAGGTTGAAGATGACTTGAAGAAGATGACAATGGTGGAATTTGGTTGCTGAAAATTTTGGTGAAGAAGAAAGGGTTTCAGTTGCTGGAAAATGAAATAAAAACAAGAACAAGGAACAAGGAAGAACCTATACAATAAAGTGTATAAACCTGAACCTTATACGTTCAATGCTCGAAGGACTTGGACCCATTGATTAGAAAACCAAGAACCCAAAGTATCTGATTGTAGACAACACAAGCACAAAACTTGAAGAAGTCTGAAAAGTTCAATGAAGAACCAAGTTGAGAGAAATTCTCACAATGTAATTTGGTTTCATGTAATGCTCGTTTTTACATTGTTTTATGAAGTATATATAAAGAAATACAAGAGGGAAATCAGAATGCTCTAAAATTCAAATAGAAACCACCTATTCTAATCTAAGGGTGGCAGATAGGAAGTTGATAATTTAAAATGATCTGAAGGCTGGTTTTTGAAGTGTTTAAAAATCAAAATCAGATCATCCTTTAAAGTGGCGCCTAAGGGAGAGGGAAATCTGAATTTTGAACATTGTGCACATGTGAAACGTTCAAAATTCAAACAAGAAACCTCTTGTTCTTATCCATAGTTGGTTGGCCATGTAGAAAAGGAGGGAAAAGGAGTTTAAATCTGCCAAGCATGCACACACATGTGTGCCAAGGCTGCCATGTGTGGGGAAGCTTGCTGAAGATTCTAGCTTGATGCACCTTGCTGTAGGACACTCTCCTAGGTGTAGGCACATGTCCCTCCAAGTTTGAGCTACCCTTGGATTCATTAGCTGGAGTTGAGCTACTAGAGCTGAAGGTGAGCTAGTTGAGCTGAATTGAGCTGGTTTGGAGTGTTGGAGCTGAAACAAGCTGAAAACATTCTTGTGGGATGTTTTGAGCTGAGTTGAGCTACACACGTATTGATGATCTTCAATCGAGCTTGTTGGAAAGTCCTTAGCTACCATGTTTTATTGTGCTGCTGTAAAAACAAAATAAACACATAAATACCGGAAAACATAATATAAACAAACTTAACTTAGTGAATAATATGCATGTAAATATATACTAAGTATAAGTACTTAATATGTCACATATCAGCATGTAACACATTGAAGAACTTATTATCTAAGGTTGAAATTGAGAAATAAGTTGGAAGCTTCAATGCATTTAAGTGAACGAACTTCCCTGAATAACTTAGCCTTAGATCGAGTAATACGTCCTGTTAGCATGACCTACGGATCAGATGGTGTTGATGTGGTCACATCACCCAGTTTGCTACATAATCTTTGTTTCCTATCCTAACCACTTGTTTCCGCCGAATTCCACAAGAAAACTTGTTGGGCTTTGAGTAAGTTCTCTAAGGACTTAGAAAAGAGAACAAGAGTGGTAAAAGGCAAGAGTGCACATCAAGGGAAAAGCCTATCCTGAGTGAAACACGAGTGTGAGTGCATTTTCTTTGGAGCGGAAAGGTGAGGTTTTGTTCTTGTGAGGTTTATATTTTATTTGAGTTACTAATCATGTCTCAAGGATCATGTAATGGTGGAGAAGGAGGACATCCAAATTTGCAAAATCGGACTCTGCTCAACTCTTCATGGCCGTATAGAACATGTTGAACTTTCTCAAGCTAACGATGGCCATGAAGAGTTGAATGAAGAAGTAGATGATGTGCCAGATCACGTATGGCACAACAAGGCCAAAGAGCTCGCCCAAGAATAGATGATAATCTCAGCAATATCAAAATTATCATTCCTCCTTTTCAAGGAAGAACGAATCCTGAAGTCTATCTTGCATGGGAAAAGAAAGTTGAGCACATCTTTGAGTGCCACAACTACTTTGAGCTTAAGAAGGTAAAACTTGCAGCCATTGAATTTACGAATTATGCACTAATATGGTGGGATCAGTTGACATCTAGCAAGAGACGCAATGGTGAACATCCAATTTCTACTTGGAATGAGATAAAAGCTGTTATGCGTAGGTGGTTCATTCTAACTCACTACTATAGGGAGCTATTTAACAAGCTTCAGAACCTCGCACAAGGCAACCGTAGTGTTGAAGACTATTATAAAGAGATGGAAGTAGCCATGATCTGAGCCAACATTAATGAAGATCAAGAAGCCACAATGGCAAGATTTCTCTCCAGCCTTGATCATAACATTGCGGCCACAGTTGAGTTGCAACATTATGTGGAAATTGAAGACATGGTCCATATAGCCATGAAGGTGGAGAGGAACTCAAAAGGAAAGGCACCACCCATGCTTATGGAGATTCTTCTTCCAAACGGGGGTAAGGTGCCTACAAACAAAAGCCATCATTTTCTCCTAATAAACAAGGCGGTCCATCAAAGAGTGTCAAACCCATTATCGAAACCAGCAATGGAAAGAGCACAACTATGCCAGTTCGATCTCATGGTGTCTAATACTTCAAGTGTTTGGGGCGAGGTCACAATGCTAGCCAATGCCCTAAACGCAACAAAATGTTCATCCGTGATGATAGAGAGATCGAAACTGATCAAGAGGAGGAAGAAGGTGATGAAAAGGAGATTGAAGAGGAAGATTAGTTAGAGCATACTGTACACAGAGAGGTCCTTGTTGTTAAAAGGGGCCTAAGCATGCAAGCCATTGAGGGGGACCAGCAACGCGAGAATATTTTCCACACTCGTTGCCATATTAATGGAAAACTATCATTTGTCATTATAGATGGTGGTTGTTGCACTAATGTTGCTAGTACTTTGATGGTAGAAAAGCTCGACCTAGCAACAACAAAGCATCCACACCCCTACAAATTGCAGTGGCTTAATGATGGTGGAGAACTCAAAGTTACCAAGCAAGTCATTATGCCATTTTACATTGGCAAGTACAAAGACAAGGTACTATGTGATGTCGTCCCAATGCATGCTGGTCATCTTTTGTTAGGGAGGCCATGGTAGTTTGATAGGAGAGTCGTCCATGATGGTTATACCAATCGGTATACCCTAACTCATGAATCCAAGAATATCACCCTAGCCATGCTTTCACCAAAGCAAGTTCACAAAGATCAAATACATTTGAGGGAAAGTTTTGAAAAAGCCAAAGAGAATGACAAAAATTTTGAGAGAAAAGCAAAGGAGAGTGAGGCAACATCCGAGGGAGAATCAAAAGAGGGTGAAAAAGAAGAGAGGAAGAAAGTGAGCATCTTTGTGAGAGAGAAAGAAATCAGAAAGTGTTTATTGCCAAAAAAGATGATTCTTGTACTCCTGTACAAGGAGAGTTTATTAAGAACGTTATCATGACCCAAATTTGCCATATTTTATTATTTCATTGGTACAGGAATATGAAGACCTATTCTCGGAAGTTATTCCAAGTGGGATGCCTCCAATTCGTTGAATAGAGCACCAAATTGACTTTGTTCATGGTGCTATCATACCTAACTGACCAGCTTACTGAAGCAACCCTGAGGAAACCAAGGAGTTGCAAAGACATTTTAGACTTAATGGAAAAGGGGTATGTGAGAGAGAGCCTTAGTTCATGTGCAGTACTGGTTCTACTTGTGCCTAAGAAAGATGGAACATGGCGCATGTGCGTGGACTGTCATGCAATGAACAAAATAATGGTAAAGTATCGTCATCCCATTCCACGTTTAGATGATATGTTAGATGAGCTTAGAGGTTCTAATGTCTTTTCTAAGATTGATCTTAAAAGTGGTTACCACCAAATTCGTATGCAAGAAGGGTGTGTGTGGAAAACTGCATTCAAGACTAAGCAAGGGTTATATGAGTGGTTGGTTATGCCATTTGGCCTAAGGATGTGACTCATTAACCTTATGAAAGTGCTGGGTGCATTAGTTAGGCCAAATGGCATAACCAACCACTCATATAACCCTTGGTTAGTCTTGAATGTAGTTTTCCACTCATCCCCTTCTCGCATACGAATTTGGTCGTAACCACTTTTAAGATCAATCTTAGAAAAGACATTAGAACCTCTTACATATCATCTAAACGTGGAATGGGATGACGATACTTTACCGTTATTTTGTTCACTGCACGACAGTCTACACACATGCGCCATGTTCCATCTTTTTTAGGCACAAGTAGAACTGATACTGCACAAGGACTAAGACTCTCTCTCTCTCACATACTACTTTTTCATTAAATCTGAAACTTGCCTTTGCAACTCCTTGGTTTCCTTAGGGTTGCTTCGGTAAGTTGGTCGGTTAGGTATGATAGCACTATGAACAAAGTCAATTTGGTGTTCTATTCCACGAATTGGAGGCAGCCCACTTGGAATCTCCTCCAGAAATAGACCTTCATATTCCTGCAGCAATGAAGCAATAAAAGATGGCTGATTTGGGTCAAGTTCGTTAGTGCTTAATAAACTCTCCTTGTACATGAGTACAAGAACCATCTTTTTGACAATAAACACTTTCTGATTTCTTTCTTTCCCGCAAAGATGCTCACTTTTTTCTCTCTCTTCTTTTTCACCCTCTTTTAATTTTCTCTCGGATGTACTCGCCAATGGAAAATGACACAATGACTTGCTTGTTAACTTTGAGTTCTCCACCATTATTAAGCCACTACAGTTTGTAGGGGTGTGGATGCTTCGTTGTTGTTAGGCTGAGCTATTCTACCATCAAAGTACTAGCAAAGTTAGGGCAACTACCACCATCTATAATGACAAAGCATACCTTTTCATTAATATTGCAACAAGTGTGGAAAATGTTCTCACGTTGCTGATCCCCCTTAATGGCTTGCATGCTTAGGCTCCTTTTAACAACAAGGACTTCTCCACTCTACGACATGCTCTAACTCTTCTTCCTCTTCAATTTCTTTTTCATCATCTTCTTCCTCCTCTTGATCACTTTTGATCTATCCATCGTCACGGAAGAACATAGTGTTGCGGTTAGGGCATTGGCTAATAATGTGACCTCGCCCCAAACACTTGAAGCATTGGACATCAAGGGATCGAACTGGCATAGTTGTGCTCTTTCCCTTGCTAGTTTTGACAATAGGTTTGGCATTCTTTGATGGACTGCCTTGTTCATTCAAAGAAAATGGTGGCTTTTGTTTATAGGTACCTTACCCCCATTTGGGAGAAGAACCTCCATACGCACGGGTGGTGCCCTTCCTTTTGAGTTGCCTCTCCACCTTCATGGCCATATAGACCATGTCTTCAATCTCCACATAATTTTGCAACTCAACTATGGCCGCAATGTTAGGATCAAGGCCGAAGAGAAATCTAGCCATTGTGGCTTCTCGATCCTCATCAATGTTGGCTCAGATTATGGCCACTTCCATCTCTTTATAATAGTCCTCAACACTACGGTTGCCTTGTGAGGTTCTGAAGCTTGTTAAACAGCTCCCTATGGTAGTGAGGTGGAATGAACCGCCTACACATAATAGCTTTCATCTCATTCCAAGCAGAAATTGGATGTTCACCATTTTGTCTCCTGCTATATATCAAATGATCCCACCATATTAGTGCATAATTTGTAAATTCAATGGCTACAAGTTTTACCTTCTTAAGCTCAGAGTAGTTGTGGCACTCAAAGATGTGCTCAACTTTCTTTTCCCATGCAAGATAGGCTTCAGGATCCATTCTTCCTTGAAAAGGAGGAATGGTAATTTTGATATTGCTGAGATTATCTTCTATTCTTGAGTGAGCTCTTTGGCCTTGTTGTGCCATACATTGATGTGATACGTGATCTGGCACATCATCTACTTCTTCATTCAACTCTTCATGGTCATCGTTAGCTTGACAAAGTTCAAGTTGTTCTATACGGTCCAATAGAGGCTCCTACTGATCTTGAATCATTTTGGCCATTGCTTAGAGCAAAGCTTGATTTTGCAAATTTGGATGTCCTCCTTCTCCACCATTACCTGATCCTTGAGACATTATTAGTAACTCAAATAATATATAAACCTCACCAGCACAAAATCTCACCTTTCCACTCCAAATAAAATGCACTCACGCTCATGTTTCACCCGGGATAGGCTTTTCCCTTGATGTGCACTCTTGCCTTTTACCACTCTTGTTCTCTTTTCTAAGTCCTTAGAGAACTTACTCAAAGCCCAACAAATTTTCTTATGGAATTCGGCTGAAACAAAGTGGTTAGGATAGGAAACAAAGATTATGTAGCAAACTGGGTGGATAAAGATGAAATAGCAAACTGAAATATGTGATAACAAAAATGACAACCAAAACTCGTTATGTTTTTTGTAAACTTTCAAATTGATCTCTCCCTCTTTGAACTTTTCTTCTTTTGAGAATTCTATTTTCTTTTATTTTTTTGATTTTTTCTGAATATACAGGGAGATGAATCAAACAACTTACTGAATTGCTAAGCTTTGATACCAATTGATACGAATCTGGTTGTATGATGGCCAAATGTTATCCAAGTTTTCCCAATCTTGATTCAAGTAAGTGTTTTAAATTCTGTTGCAAAATAGTGAAAGAATGGCGTTAAAAAGTTGAACTTAGTAGAAATGAAAAGAATGAAGGAAACGGTTTAAACGGTTATGGAATTTGTATGTGGAATTTGGATGCGACAACGGTTTAAGAAAAAATATGGTTATGGAATTTATGGTTGTGTGGATGATAGGTGTAGGGAAACAGAAGTGCAACACTTGGTGCGGTATGAACAAAGGAGGAACCAACACTAAATAGTGTAGATGTTCCTTAAGAGTTCTTGGCCGTGTGTTGGGTAGATGGGTGATGTGAGCACATCAACATTTGATCTGGAGATCATGCCAACATGACCTATTACTCAATCTAAGGCTAAGTTATTCAGGGAAGTTCTTTCACTTAAATGCATTCGAGCTTCCAATTTGTTTCTTAATGTTTCAGCCTTAGATAATAAGTTCTTCAATGTGTTACATGCTGATATGTGACATATTAAGTACTAATACTTATTATATATTTATATGCATATTATTTACTAAGTTAAGTGTGTTTTCTTATGATTTCCAGCATTTATGTGTGTTTTCTTTTGTTTTTACAATAGCACAATAAAGCTTGGCAGCTAAGGACTTTCCAACAAGCTCGATTGAAGCTCATCAATACTTGTGTAGCTCAACTCAGCTCAAAACAGCCCACAAGCATGTTTTTTAGCTGGTTTCAGCTCCAACACTCCAAATCAACTCAATTCAGCTCAACTCAAGCTCAACTAGCTCACCTTCAGCTCCAGTAGCTCAACTCTAGCTAATGAGTCCAAGGGTAGCTCAAACTTGGAGGGAATTTTCTCTGAATTGAGCTAATGAGTCATATGTTTATGTAAAAACGAGCGATATATGAAATCTTTTACTTGTGAGAATTTTCTCTCAACTTGGTTCTTCATTGAACTTTTCAAACTTCTTCAAGTCTTGTGCTTGTGTTGCCTACACTCCGATACTTTGGGTTCTTGGTTTTCTAATCAATGGGTCCAAGTCCTTCGAGCATTGAACGTATAAGGTTCGGGTTTATACTCTCTATAGTATAGGTTCTTCCTTGTTCCTTGTTCTTTAATTTTTCGCCATTTCCACCATTAATAAGCCTTCAACACGTCATATTCCCAGCCTCCAAATTACACCATTTTGAACCAAATTTCCAGCACCCTTTTTAACATATTTCCAGCCCCTTAAACAACATGAAATCCACCTTAAACATCTTCTTTTGTAGCCACACTTCTACGCAGGAAATCTTACTTCGATCCTAGATCCGACACAATCAATGGAGGCCTTATTCAACGGGCAGCCTCGTAACAATGGGTATACGAATTGTGACCCACTAGTTATAAAAACTAGGTACCAACAATATAATGAAATGGAATGGGAAAGAATTCCACATGAACAATCTTGTAAGCTGATAAAGTTCAGCAAGAACTTTGAAAGAGAAAGACTTTCAAGTATATTATAAGCCAAAAGTTTATTACAATAGAAAATGGCTGCCTATTTATAGGAGCAAAGTGGCTGAACTGAATAGGAAACAAATGATGAAAGACTAATTGATTAAGTGATTAAAAGCTCATAAAGCTGTCGGTTATCCTTTCTTCAAGTTCAGCCAAAAAGGTTGATGTTGGATGATGTATGTGGACATTCTTTGAACGAATGTAGACAAACATGTCGTCCAAGTAAAAGAAACCCCTTGATCTGCCTTTGGACGAAATTGTAATTCATTCTCTCTTAAATTGTGATTAAGATGCCTTAAGTGCATGTCTCCCTTGTTATCAAAACTGATCAGCTTCAAGAAAGGCTTAAAGTAGCTCTTTAAGTGTTGTTAATTAGCTCTTCAAGTGGCCAGCTTTAAGGGACTTGAATGCTT
Organism: Hibiscus mutabilis; assembly: GCA_019671005.1. Classification (NCBI taxonomy): domain Eukaryota; kingdom Viridiplantae; phylum Streptophyta; class Magnoliopsida; order Malvales; family Malvaceae; genus Hibiscus; species Hibiscus mutabilis. Next base: position 28,266,353 of record CM033727.1, read on the forward strand.
TGCTTCCATGCTGATTCCAACAGCCTTCAAGTGGGGTAATTGCTATCTTGAATTGCATTGAAAACTGATCAGCCTTGATGTGTCTTCAAGTGGTGTAATTGCTCTCTTGCATTTGTAACCGATCAGCCTTGATGGGTCTTCAAGTCACTTCAATTGGTGGTAATGCCTTGTAAACCTTGAGAAGATGATCAACCATTTGTTCCCCAATGAATATCCTAGCTGAAATGACAAAACAACCAGTATTCGTTAAAATGAAGGTGAATGCTGAAAACATATTTAATGAGCTAGTTTCAATGAATGAACTAGTTTAATTAAGTAACTAACACACCAAACGAACTTACATAAATAAACTAATATGCCTTGAATTATCTAGCATGCATTAATTAAACTAACAACTTAAATAAACCAACATGCTTAAATGTTTTAAACAAGCATAAATGAATCAGATTGCTTAATGAATATTAAGCCTTATTTATTCATGCATACATGCTGAAATTAAATATAAAAACTTTGAGAAACTCATGCAAAATCATGCACAAGTAGGATGCTGCATTGTTCAATCAAAGCTGGTGTTTCCTCCAATTTCAAGCTTTGACTAAACAAATTTCCCATAGCTTCTTGGAACTTCTTGGCCCTAGCACGAGTCATAGGCCCACTAGGAAATTCCTCCGGGCCTTTGCTGGTTGTGATCACATCACTAACCTTATTTGCAGCCAAACGCCATATAGTTACAATTCTTGAAAGGTTTTGTGTAAGTTCTTTAAAGAGCTTAGTATGAGAGGACTGAGTGGAATAGGGCAAGAGAATTGTGAGAACAGAAGGGGAAGCAAAAGCCATATTCCAGAGTGAAAACACGAGTGATTGAGTGACATCTAACTTTTCCTTGGAGTGAACTTGAGAGTTTCTTGTGAGTGCACTGTGAGGTTTATTTTTTTCTATTTTTCACTAACCATGTCGGAAGATTCTTTCAACAATCCATCAAGCTCAAAAGGAGGAGCAAACGAGATCCATGATGTGCTAGATGCTCAACAACAATCGAACATCTTTCACACTCGTTGATTCACTCCAACTCTCCAAATGGCTTTGTGATACATGCATGAGCGGGGTCAAATTACTAATATTGGACAAGAAGCTGAATTTGTTCGATGCAAACAATAAAAGCCAAAACAGTGCACGCATAGGAGGTCAAAAACGATGCATCTTGGACAAGAAATTGAATCTGTTTGTAAAGTCTGGAAAGTCAGCCAACTTACGACGAGTTTTTGGATGGGATCGGGGCATTTCTGAGTCAAGTTGTCTTCTAAAAAATTGTTCTTTATTCAGTTACCTTTCCAACGCATCTTGAATTGCATCAATCGGACATCAGGAACTCAATATACGTCCAATTTAGTAAAGACTGCGCATGCAGAAAACTGGATACGGGATTATTACGGGATTTTGTAAAATTCAGTCCAAAAGCTAACATATAAGGCTTTGGACGAATTAAACTTAGCCCAATATATTTATTATCATTTAAATTGATGTTTTTAGGGTTTTATATACTTTAGGAACCAGCCACCCAGCCCTTATCAGCTTATCACTTGCCTTATAACCCTATTCCTTGCCACACAAGCACAAGGAGTTTAAAGGATATTATTTTTTATTATTTTTAATTAGATTAGGTTTTCCTTGTCTTAGTAGAAGTTAAATTACTTTGTCTATCCTTCACCTATAAAAGGATGAAGCCTCCATCATTGTAAGGGAGATTTTCTTTGATTTATGAAATATTTATTGAGTTTGTTTTTGCAAGTGCTGATTTCTTGTGCCTTCGAAGTGTTCTTCAACATAAGTTCGACAAGTTCTTGTGATGGAGATCATCTTCACACTCTTGCTTGCCTAGATAATTGCGTCTAGGAGGGTGGGACTTGAGGTTGCTTGCTTAGATAATTGAGTCTAAGAGGGTGCCGAGGACAAAATAACAAATCACAAGCCTTCTTCATCTTCAACCTTCACGCCATCTCCACAAGCCATAAACAAAGCTAGAAATTTCAGATTTGTTTTATCTATCCCCATCTTAATCTTTTTCAATCTTTTTACTTTTGTTCTTATTAATCATCTTCTAATTTTCCGAATCTTTGTTTCTTTGAATTTCCAACCTTGAATCGAAAATTTTCAAGAAAAGCCATTCTTTTTCCTCTTGAATTTTCAGATATGCCCATACTTTTCTTGATTGAGTCTAGAGCTCCTAGTTCTTGCTACAACTTGATTGAAGGCTTCCAAATCCAAGATTGCGCTACTCTATCACTTTGTTAAGAGAAGCTTTGATTGTCCCGATCGTGAGTGCAAGCAAGCCTTGCCTCCAAATGCTTTCTTGAAGAAATTGAGTGAAGAATGAAAGGATAATATAAGAGTGCGGAAGTATGGTAGCGAGGGGTATGAATGAAAGGATAAAAAAGGATGAAATGGTGAAGTGATGGGGCTGTTCAGATGGTGAAGGAAATGGATGTGATGGAAGTGTATTCAAAGTTTCAAAGAAAGAACTTATACTTAGAGTATAAACATGTTTCTTAATTGAAGGACTTTAAGGGTGATAGTAGGGACTTAGACTGATGGTTATGATAACCAACAACCTAGAGTATCAAGAATGGAAATAGGAAGATGCCACAAACCTTATAAAGGCTTGATAAGTCAAGAAGTTCTAAAAAGAACAAGTTTGAGAGAAAGTCTCACAAAGATAAAAAAAATTTATATATAAAAGTTATGAGTTTACAAAATGAAATTGGAAGCCTATTTATAGTTTTTCTAGGGGGTGGCCGAATGGGCATGATGCAAGGGGTATGTGGCTATTCGGCCATGTTCATGTCTCCCTCCAACCACCCTCTAAATCCTTGTGCATCTATTCGAAAAGTTGCAACTTCTCGTATGAAATTCTAGCCTGCACTCCCTTCGGTAATATGGACATATCTCGAGCTCCCGAAATCAGATTGATGCGGTTCAACATGTGTTGGAAAGCTAAGAGATAGGAGAACAAGTTTCATGAGACTTCACAACCCAATTATGCTTGGATCTTGATCGAAAACGGCAAAAATCTGACTAACATGATGAATCTGCCTAATGAAGAGTGATGTCCCTTGAGTTGGTTGGAACTCTTCATTTTGGCTCCAAACTCAGATTTCCCTCCAATGATGATCGCCCATGATGATTGGGAAGGAACATGCCCTTCGGTTGTTGAGTTGGGGTTGGTAGCTGGAGCTGAGATGAGCTGATGGAGCTAGGTGTGAGCTGGATTGAGCTAAAATAGCTAGCTAAAGTTCTTAGCTCAAAGTTGAAGTTGTTTTGAGCTATTTTGAGCTTCCCTTAGCTAGATGAGCTAGTCCTTAAGCTTTGTGAGCTCCCTTTGCATGCTTCTCTAGGTCCTTGAGCTGCCTTTGGACTCCGTGAGCTAATCTGAGCTGAATTGAATGTTCTTGAGCTAAATTGAGATGAATTTGGATTGCACGAGCTAAACCGAGCTGCCATTGATTGTGGCCTTTACTCATACCCCTATATAATTCAAATAAACAATGGAATTAGATGCATGAATTAAACATAAGATGCAATATGATTAGATATGCTGAAATGAACTTAGAAATAGATATAAAGATGTGGACTAAGATGATGCATCACATATCAATATACAAAAGCATGCATATAATATATAATGCATAAATGAGGTGATAGAAGATAAAGTAAGGTAGAACTCCCTTAGAATCAGTCTCAAAGCCCTTCAACAGTGTGAACAAATCATGGAGAAGGTTGGTGCTGATTAGGATCGCATCATCCCCCCTTCTTTTTGGTGATTTGTTCTCAAATTGAAGTTGTTTCTCGATGGACACTTCTTTGCTGTAGGGGTAGACGAATCCTCACTTCTCTTCCCAAATGGAATGATTATTCTTCTCGGTTTATCCTGCAAAAAAGAATGAAATTCTTTGGAAGATTGATTAGTGTAAGGAACATTGGTCATAGGTTGTGTCAAAAGATGCTTCCTAATCATCTCTCCTTCCGAAATAGGTATGTGCCTCTTGAGTGACTCCTTTGCATCTTTTGGACTCATTATGTCTTTTGGACTCCCTTTTTCTTGAATCAACACAACTGTTGGTAATGGCACTTGTTCTTTTGACCTCCCTTTTGGAATCATCATGTTGCTTGGCAAAGGTACTAATCCCTTGAACGTCTCCTTGGTGTTGAGTTGTAATATCATGTCCCTTGGTGTAGGAACATGTCTTTTGGGTCCCACCTTTGGAATCATCATGATTATTGGTAAAGGTAACGTCAACTCCCTTAATCTTTGTACCTTTCCAAATGATTACCTTCGAGCGAATGGAGAGTCCTTGTTCTTTTTCCTTCCAACAATGCTTTAGGAACAAAGCATTATCATCAAACTTCAATGCTTTAATAAATGGAACATCTTCTTGCATCTTTCAGTGCAATTCCTCTTCAAACCTATGTCTCCTTTCATTTTCCACAATCACAACCAGATTAGTAGAAAAGAAAATTGGGTTCAAAACAGTAGAGAAAACAAACCCGTTAATGTGTATGGATGGTTGATGCTTGATGTACTCCATAGGAAACTTTATTGATTCATTAAAACATTAATGATGATGGATCATCTTCATCACTAGAAATGCACTTGGAGCGTCATCGAACACATCTCTTGGAGCTTCAAGTGACATTTCTTTTGGAACGTCAAGAATCGTGTCTGGTGGATCACCACAAGTCACATATATTGGTTCTTCAAAGGACATGTTTTTTTGAATCATCAATTTGCAAAGATACGTCTTTTGGAATATCGTGCAAAACAAAAGAGGGAATAGAAAAAGTAGGGTTAGATAAAAAAAAACTGTGTTTCTTTGTCCTCTTTTTTTTTGATCTCATCATTTTCATTTTCAACTCCAACAGTTTGCTTTTCTTCAAAATGATCTTCTACATTCGAACTCTCTTCGATTTTCTCTTTCATGGATTCAATGCTTTCCTTAAGGTGGTTTTGATCTTGAAGCACCTGGTTTGGCAATAAAGGTGGCAATGTAATCTTCTTGCCTTTATATGGAAAGAGTACCGGTTGGTGAATCTATCATGGATTGCTCGTCTATTGTATTGCCACGGCCTTCCAATAATAGATGGCTGGTATGCATGGGTGCCACATCACAGATTGCTTCATCCATGTACTTTCCAATGGAAAAGGAAATGTGATATGATCTCGACTATGAGTTTTGAATCATATATGTGAATGCCCGATCGTGATTCTAGTAAGAACTCTGCAGTGCTTTGAATGTATTCTGAAATTACTCAAACAACAATGTAAGTAGAAATAGATAAATAAGAAATAGAAATAATGGGATGAAAGATATGTAGAAGGGGTGTAGGAAGAGTGATAGTTGTGATTATGGAAGAAAAAAAAATAAAAGATGAAAATGTAGGTGAAGATGATGGGGTGTTGGCGTTAAGATGAAGAAATTCAAAGGATGGATTGTGACCCCTAACTATAAAGAGTTAGGAACCAGCAATATAATAAAGTGGAAATGAAGTGGTAGGATATGGAACGTGACCCACTAGCTATAGAGATGAGCTAGGAACCAACGCTATAACAAAAGGGAAATGGATGAAGACTACAAGACTAACTTGAAGCCGATAAAGTTCCACAAGAGAACAAGAATGAAAGCAATCTTTCAAAGATGTTTTATATATTCAAAGTGTGTCTTACAATGATCCTAAAGATGCCTATTTATAGTAGAAGTAGGCAGAATATGAAAAAGGTGTTACAAGAAAGATGAATGCTCATCTTAATGCACTTGAATACACATGAATGCTTTGTCCTTTCTTCTCATCTTCAAAGCTGATTAGTTTAGACAAATTGAGGTTGAATTTAGTCATATTTTCGTCCAAATTAAGGACTCTTGGGCTGCCTTGTTTTGCTATCATATGAAGAGAAAGGGGATGAATGTGGACAAGGATGAATGTAGACATCCTTGCTGTCCAGTTTAAGTGCAACTCTTCATCTTCCAAGCTGATTAATATGACTTGAATGTCATAAAAGGTGAGTTTCATCCAGCCTTCATTTCATGTCTCCTCAATGAATTTTGAAACCCCACTTGAATGGTGATAACATCAACCTTGAATGCCTTGAATTTGCTGAATTAAGATGGCCATCAATTGCTTGTCTCTTGGTAGAAGATGAAAGAACTCTTCCTTGGCTCAAATTCATTCAAATCATCCATGCATAAAATTCCCGTAATAAAAATTTCAGCCTGCACTGTCTTCAGTAAATCATTCGTATCTCAAGCTCCCGATATCGGATTGAGGTGATTCAAAAGGCATTGGAAAGCTAAGAGATGGAGGAATAACGTCCAATTGATTTCTGGATCCAAACACGTCTGTATCGCATCCAGAATTGGAAGACATTCTGCTGATATTCTTGCATCTGGTAAAACCGTTCATCTTCCCTCATGCACCTAGACACAAAGGTAAACTTTATTCAATCTTTAATTGAAAACATGCATGTAAACAATTAAGAGTTAGTTTAATAAATGAGCTAGTTTGATGAATGAACTAGTTTAATTAATGAACTAACTTTATTCAATGAACTAATAATCTTGAATGAACTAGTTTAATCAATGAACTACTTAGTTAAATGAAGTGTATAACTAAATGAACTACATGTTTAAATGCAACGCATGCTTTAATGAACAACATGTTTATTGAATGCAATGAATGTTATGCAAACTTTAAATACTCATGCAAATTCATGCATAAGCAAAGTAAAGTGTTCCTCCCTTATTATTTCTTCTTTCTCACGTCCCAAGCTTGATGTAAACATATTTTCCATGGCTGTTTGGAACTCCTTGACCCTTGCTCGAGTAATGGGGCCACCTGGGTACTTCTCTGGGTCTTTGCCATTGACGTTCATATCAGTCCCTCCCTCTTTAAGGCGATTTGTCCCCAAATCGTCATCTACATCATAAGGAGATAGGTCAGCAACATTGAAGGTTCCACTAACATTAAACTCACCTGGAAGATCTAATTGATAGGCATTGTCATTGATCTTCTTGACTATTTGGAATGGTCCATCTCCCCGAGGCATTAATTTGGACTTTCGTTGAGTCGGGAACCTTTCTTTCCTCATGTGCAGCCACACCCAATCCCCTGGCTCAAAGGAAATTCGCTTACGACCCTTATTTGCTTGCTGCTCATATTGCTTGGTTCGTTTTTCAATGTTCTCCCCACTTGTTGATGAAGCTTCTTAACAAATTCAGCTTTATTAAGTCCATCTTTATTCACAATTTGATCAGCGGGTAATGGTAACAAGTCTATCGGTGTTAATGGATTGAATCCATTCACACACCACTTCAAAAGATTTCACTGAAAAACGTGCGAGGCCTGTAGTACTATGGATCAAACGGTTGTATGCAAACTCCACATCTCGTTTCATTTTAGGCCAATATAGGTGCTCTTGAAGTATAGCCAAAGTCTTTGCTATCCCAAAATGTCCCATTAATCCTCCTCCATGAGCTTCCTTAGTTAGCAATTCACGCATGGAACCTTGAGGGATGCATAGTCTTCCTTCCTTAAATAGGAAACCATCATGCTTATAGTATTTTTCAATTGACCCTTTCTCACAAGCTTTGTAAATCTCTCCAAAATCAGAGTCAGAGACATATAAGTCTTTAATAAAAATAAAACCCAATAACTTAGATTCCAAAGTGTTAAAAAGAATATACCTCCGTGACAATGCATCGACAACTATATTCTCCTTACCTTTCTTGTACTTGATAACATATGGGAAAGTTTCAAGAAACTCCACCCATTTGGCATGCCTTTTGTTGAGTTTATGCTGCCCCGGATATGTTTCAATGCCTCATGATCAGTGTGAATGATGAACTCCTTAGGCCAAAGGTAATGTTGCCATGTTTCCATTGCCCTCACAAGAGCATACATCTCCTTGTCATAGGTAGGGTAATTAAGCGTAGCTCCACTTAATTTTCACTGAAATAGGCTATAGGACGTCCACCTTGAGACAAAACTGCTCCAATTCCTACACCTGATGCATCACATTCAATTTCAAAAGTTAGATTAAAATCAGGTAGAGCAAGTAAAGGGGCATGTATTAAACAATCTTTAATGCTATTAAAGGACTTCTCTTGATCTTCCCCCCAAAAGAATTTAGAATTCTTCTTAATAACACTTGTTAGTGGGGCGGCTATGGTGCTGAAGTTGGGGACGAATCTTCGATAAAAACTTGCAAGTCCATGGAAGCTCCTAACTTGAGAAATGCTTGCTGGTCGTGGCCACTCTTCAATGGCTTTAACCTTCTCTTTGTCCACCTCCAAGCCTTCAGAACTCACAACGAAACCTAGGAAAACAACCCTGTTAGTACAAAATGTACAGTTTGTAAGTTAGCAAATAGTTTTTCCTTCCTCAAAACTAGCAAAACTGACCTTAAATGTTGAACATGTTCTTCCATGGTTTTACTATAGATTAGAATGTCATCAAAGTAAACCACACAAAACTTACCCAAGAATGGCCTAAGAACATGATTCATTAACCTCATAAACGTGCTTGGAGCATTAGTTAAGCCAAAAGGCATAACCAACCACTCATAAAGGCCTTGCTTAGTTTTGAATGCTGTTTTCCACTCATCACCTTCCCGCATTCGTATTTGGTGGTAACCACTTTTAAGATCAATCTTGGAAAAGAGGTTAGAACCACTAAGCTCATCTAACATGTCATCTAAGCGAGGAATAGGATGACGATACTTTACCGTAATTTTGTTTACCGCTCGGCAGTCCACACACATGCGCCAAGTTCCATCCTTCTTTGGCACAAGTAGAACCGGCACGGCACATGGGCTAAGGCTTTCCCTCACGTAGCCTTTTGACATCAACTCAGATACTTGCCTTTGCAACTCCTTAGTTTCTTGGGGTTGCTTGATGCACGCTGGTCGGTTTGGAATGACGGCTCCGGGAACAAAGTCTATTTGATGTTCTATGCCACGAATAGGTGGCAGTCCACTTGGTATTTCCTCGGAAATAGGTCATCAAACTCCTGCAATAAAGACACAACAAAAGCAGGCAAATTTTGATCAAGGTAGTTAGTATTCAAGAAATTTTCCTTGTACATGAGCACAAGTGTTTCCTTTGCTGTCATTAAACTCTTTTTCAACTCTCTCTCTTTAGAAAGAATGCTGATTTTCCTTCCCTCATTTTGATCACACTCCTTTGCTTTTACCTCCATTTTGGTCTCTCTCTCTTTGGCTTTTTCAATTTTCCTCTCAATAAAATTTGGTCTTCATGTATTTGTTTTGGAGAAAGTGGGGCTAAAGTGATCTTCTTTGCTTCATGGGTGAACGTATACCGGTTGGTATACCCGTCATGGATCACTCGCCTATCAAATTGCCAAGGCCTTCCAAGTAATAAATGGCTTGCGTGCATTGGAACGACATCGCATAATACCTCGTCTTTGTACTTCCCAATAGAGAAAACAATTCGAACTTGTTTGGTCACCTTGAGTTCTCCTCCATCGTTGAGCCATTGTAGCTTATAAGGTTGTGGATGCTTTGTTGTTGCCAAGCCAAGTGTATCTACCATTAAGGTACTAGCAACATTAGTGCAACTACCACCATCAATAATAACAAAGCATACCTTTCCTCCAACATGGCAACGAGTATGGAAGATATTTTTCGTTGTTCATTTCCTCCAACGGATTGTACGTTTAGGCTTCTTTTGACAACAAGAACCTCTCCTTCCACGCCATACTCTAATTCTTCTTCTTCGATGGCAACATCTTCATTCTCATCCTCTTCTTGTTCGATTCAACTTCTCCATCATCTCGAAGAAGCATGGTGTTGCGGTTCGGACATTGGCTTGCAATGTGTCCACGCCCCAAACACTTAAAACATTGTATGTCACGGAGCGATTTGGAGTAGCGGTAGTCTTACCCTTGCTGGTTTCGCAATGGGCTTACTTTCTTTCGGTGGTCCTCCTTTTTCGTGGGACGGTATTGGAGGAGTCTTCTTGTATGAACTTTGCCCCCATTTTGATGTTGAACTCCCATAAGATCGTGTGGCACCCTTTCTTTTGAGCTGTTTTCCACTTTCATGGCCATATGCACCATGTCTTCCATCTCCACATAATGTTGCAACTCGACCACGTTCGCAATGTCCGGATTTAGTCCCGCTAGGAATCTTGCCATTGTGGCTTCTCGATCCTCGTCGATGTTGGCTCGAATCATGGACACCTCCATCTCTTTGTAGTAATCTTCAACACTTCGGTTACCTTGTGAAAGATTTTGAAGGCGGTTGAATAACTCTCGATGGTAGTGGGTTGGAATGAATCGCCTTCGCATCACCGCTTTCATTTCATCCCATGTAGTGATAGGATGTTCTCCATTGCGTCTCCTACTTGATGTCAATTGATCCCACCATATTAGTGCATAATCCGTAAACTCAATGGCAGCGAGTTTTACCTTTTAAGCTCTGAATAGTTATGGCACTCAAAAATGTGCTCAACCTTCTTTTCCCATGCAAGATAGGTTTCAGGATCCGTTCTTCCTTGAAAAGGAGGAATGGTAATCTTGATGTTGCTGAGATTATCGTCTACTCGTGGTCGAGCTCTCTGGCCTTGTTGTACCATGCTATGTTGGGATACTTGATCTTGCACATCATCTACTTCAACTTCTTCAGGATACTCCTCATTACCCTGATTAGCTTGTGAAATTTCAAGCTGGTCTATTCGTTCAATTAGGGGCTCCAATTGCTCTTGGATCATTTTGGCCATTGCTTGAAGCATAGCCTGATTTTGCAAATTGGGAACTCCTTCACCACTATGACCAGATCTTTGTGACATGTTAGATAAAGAAACAAAAGAAATTAAACCTTACTAACACAAAATCTCACCTTTCCACTCCAAAGAAAATGCACTCACACTCGTGTTTCACTCGGGTTAGGCTTTTCCCCTTAATGCACACTCATGCCTTTTACCACTCGTGCTTTATTTTCAAGTCCTTTTGGGAACTTCCTCAAGGCTTACAAGTGTCTCGTGGACTTGGCTGAAACAATTCTAGCTTGGTAGGAGAATGATGAATAATAAAAGGATAATGGCTTCAAAAAAGAAAGAATTACTAAGAATAGGTAAAGGAATTTGTAATTCAGCAATAAGAAATGATGTATTGTAATTTTTTTAAACAAGAATAGACTGCTCCCTCCCTCTTTAAGATTTTTTTTTTTTTTTTTTTTACTAACCAGGGAGAGAGAAAAATAACGCTTACTGAATCGTCTAGGCTCTGATACCAAATGATATGATCTCGACTATGAGTTTTGAATCATATATGTGAATGCCCGATCGTGATTCTAGTAAGAACTCTGCAGTGCTTTGAATGTATTCTGAAATTACTCAAACAACAATGTAAGTAGAAATAGATAAATAAGAAATAGAAATAATGGGATGAAAGATATGTAGAAGGGGTGTAGGAAGAGTGATAGTTGTGATTATGGAAGAAAAAAAAAAGATGAAAATGTAGGTGAAGATGATGGGGTGTTGGCGTTAAGATGAAGAAATTCAAAGGATGGATTGTGACCCTAACTATAAAGAGTTAGGAACCAGCAATATAATAAAGTGGAAATGAAGTGGTAGGATATGGGCGTGACCCACTAGCTATAGATGAGCTAGGAACCAACGCTATAACAAAGGGAAATGGATGAAGACTACAAGACTAACTTGAAGCCGATAAAGTTCCACAAGAGAACAAGAATGAAAGCAATCTTTCAAAGATGTTTTATATATTCAAAGTGTGTCTTACAATGATCCTAAAGATGCCTATTTATAGTAGAAGTAGGCAGAATATGAAAAAGGTGTTACAAGAAAGATGAATGCTCATCTTAATGCACTTGAATACACATGAATGCTTTGTCCTTTCTTCTCATCTTCAAAGCTGATTAGTTTAGACAAATTGAGGTTGAATTTAGTCATATTTTCGTCCAAATTAAGAAGGACTCTTGGGCTGCCTTGTTTTGCTATCATATGAAGAGAAAGGGGATGAATGTGGACAAGGATGAATGTAGACATCCTTGCTGTCCAGTTTAAGTGCAACTCTTCATCTTCCAAGCTGATTAATATGACTTGAATGTCATAAAAGGTGAGTTTCATCCAGCCTTCATTTCATGTCTCCTCAATGAATTTTGAAACCCCACTTGAATGGTGATAACATCAACCTTGAATGCCTTGAATTTGCTGAATTAAGATGGCCATCAATTGCTTGTCTCTTGGTAGAAGATGAAAGAACTCTTCCTTGGCTCAAATTCATTCAAATCATCCATGCATAAAATTCCCGTAATAAAAATTTCAGCCTGCACTGTCTTCAGTAAATCATTCGTATCTCAAGCTCCCGATATCGGATTGAGGTGATTCAAAAGGCATTGGAAAGCTAAGAGATGGAGGAATAACGTCAATTGATTTCTGGATCCAAACACGTCTGTATCGCATCCAGAATTGGAAGACATTCTGCTGATATTCTTGCATCTGGTAAAACCGTTCATCTTCCCTCATGCACCTAGACACAAAGGTAAACTTTATTCAATCTTTAATTGAAAACATGCATGTAAACAATTAAGAGTTAGTTTAATAAATGAGCTAGTTTGATGAATGAACTAGTTTAATTAATGAACTAACTTTATTCAATGAACTAATAATCTTGAATGAACTAGTTTAATCAATGAACTACTTAGTTAAATGAAGTGTATAACTAAATGAACTACATGTTTAAATGCAACGCATGCTTTAATGAACAACATGTTTATTGAATGCAATGAATGTTATGCAAACTTTAAATACTCATGCAAATTCATGCATAAGCAAAGTAAAGTGTTCCTCCCTTATTATTTCTTCTTTCTCACGTCCCAAGCTTGATGTAAACATATTTTCCATGGCTGTTTGGAACTCCTTGACCCTTGCTCGAGTAATGGGGCCACCTGGGTACTTCTCTGGGTCTTTGCCACGTTCATATCAAAGTATATCAAACCCTGGGTATGATTCTCTCATAAAGGTCATTAGTTAAGCCAAAACAAAATAACCAACCACTCATAAAGGCCTTGCTTAGTTTTGAATGCTGTTTTCCACTCATCATCAGCAGTATTTGGTGGTAACCACTTTTTAAGATCAATCTTGGAAAAGAGGTTAGAACCACTAAGCTCATCTAACATGTCATCTAAGCGTTGAATAGGGTGACGATCATTTACTTGTAATTTTGTTTAAAAAAAATAAGTCACACAATCGCCAAGTTCCATCCTGCAATAAAGACACAACAAAAGCAGGCAAATTTTGCAACTCCTTAGTTTCTTCAAGGTAGTTAGTATTCACAAAGTTTTGATTTCTACACTTGGTATTTCCTCTCCGAAATGAGTCATCAAGTGCAATAAAGACACACAAAAGCAGGCAAATTTTGCTAGTTAGTATTCAAGAAATTTTCCTTGTACTCTTTTGTCATTAAACTCTTTTCAACTCTCTCTCTTTAGAAAGAATGCTGATTTTCCTTCCCTCATTTTGATCACCTCCTTTGCTTTTACCTCCATTTTGGTCTCTCTCTCTTTGGCTTTTTCAATTTTTCCTCTCAATAAAATTTGGTCTTCATGTATTTGTTTTGGAGAAAGTGGGGCTAAAGTGATCTTCTTTGCTTCATGGGTGAACGTATACCGGTTGGTATACCCGTCATGGATCACTCGCCTATCAAATTGCCAAGGCCTTCCAAGTAATAAATGGCTTGCGTGCATTGGAGCGACATCGCATAATACCTCGTCTTTGTACTTCCCAAGAGAAAACAATTCGAACTTGTTTGGTCACCTTGAGTTCTCCTCCATCGTTGAGCCATTGTAGCTTATAAGGTTGTGGATGCTTTGTTGTTGCCAAGCCAAGTGTATCTACCATTAAGGTACTAGCAACATTAGTGCAACTACCACCATCAATAATAACAAAGCATACCTTTCCTCCAACATGGCAACGAGTATGGAAGATATTTTCTCGTTGTTCATTTCCTCCAACGGATTTGCGTTTAGGCTTCTTTTGACAACAAGAACCTCTCCTTCCACGCCATACTCTAATTCTTCTTCTTCGATGGCAACATCTTCATTCTCATCCTCTTCTTGTTCCGATTCAACTTCTCCATCATCTCGAAGAAGCATGGTGTTTGGTTCGGACATTGGCTTTACAATGTGTCCACGCCCCAAACACTTAAAACATTGTATGTCACGGGAACGATTTGGAGTAGCGGTAGTCTTACCCTTGCTGGTTTTGACAATGGGCTTACTTCCTTTCGGTGGTCCTCCTTTTTCGTGGGACGGTTTTGGAGGAGTCTTCTTGTATGAACTTTGCCCCCATTTTGATGTTGAACTCCCATAAGATCGTGTGGCACCCTTTCTTTTGAGCTGTTTTTCCACTTTCATGGCCATATGCACCATGTCTTCCATCTCCACATAATGTTGCAACTCGACCACGTTCGCAATGTCCGGATTTAGTCCCGCTAGGAATCTTGCCATTGTGGCTTCTCGATCCTCGTCGATGTTGGCTCGAATCATGGACACCTCCATCTCTTTGTAGTAATCTTCAACACTTCGGTTACCTTGTGAAAGATTTTGAAGACGGTTGAATAACTCTCGATGGTAGTGGGTTGGAATGAATCGCCTTAAATCACCGCTTTCATTTCATCCCATGTAGTGATAGGATGTTCTCCATTGCGTCTCCTACTTGATGTCAATTGATCCCACCATATTAGTGCATAATCCGTAAACTCAATGGCAGCGAGTTTTACCTTTTAAGCTCTGAATAGTTATGGCACTCAAAAATGTGCTCAACCTTCTTTTCCCATGCAAGATAGGTTTCAGGATCCGTTCTTCCTTGAAAAGGAGGAATGGTAATCTTGATGTTGCTGAGATTATCGTCTACTCGTGGTCGAGCTCTGGCCTTGTTGTACCATGCTATGTTGGGATACTTGATCTTGCACATCATCTACTTCAACTCTTCAGGATACTCCTCATTACCCTGATTAGCTTGTGAAATTTCAAGCTGGTCTATTCGTTCAATTAGGGCTCCAATTGCTCTTGGATCATTTTGGCCATTGCTTGAAGCATAGCCTGATTTTGCAAATTGGGAAATCCTTCACCACTATGACCAGATCTTTGTGACATGTTAGATAAAGAAACAAAAGAAATTAAACCTTACTAACACAAAATCTCACCTTTCCACTCCAAAGAAAGAAAATGCTCACACTCGTGTTTCACTCGGGTTAGGCTTTTCCCCTTAATGCACACTCATGCCTTTTACCACTCGTGCTTTATTTTCAAGTCCTTTTGGGAACTTCCTCAAGGCTTACAAGTGTCTCGTGGACTTGGCTGAAACAATTCTAGCTTGGTAGGAGAATGATGAATAATAAAAGGATAATGGCTTCAAAAAGAAAGAATTACTAAGAATAGGTAAAGGAATTTGTAATTCAGCAATAAGAAATGATGTATTGTAATTTTTTTAAACAAGAATAGATTGCTCCCTCCTCTTTAAGATTTTTTTTGATTTTTTTTGATTTTTTTACTAACCGGGAGAGAGAAAAATAATACGCTTACTGAATCGTCTAGGCTCTGATACCAAATGATATGATCTCGACTATGAGTTTTGAATCATATATGTGAATGCCCGATCGTGATTCTAGTAAGAACTCTGCGATTGCTTTGAATGTATTCTGAAATTACTCAAACAATAATGTAAGTAGAAATAGATAAATAAGAAATAGAAATAATGGGATGAAAGATATGTAGAAGGGGTGTAGGAAGAGTGATAGTTGTGATTATGGAAGAAAAAAAAAAAAAAGATGAAAATGTAGGTGAAGATGATGGGGTGTTGGCGTTAAGATGAAGAAATTCAAAGGATGGATTGTGACCCCCTAACTATAAAGAGTTAGGAACCAGCAATATAATAAAGTGGAAATGAAGTGGTAGGATATGGAACGTGACCCACTAGCTATAGATGAGCTAGGAACCAACGCTATAACAAAGGGAAATGGATGAAGACTACAAGACTAACTTGAAGCCGATAAAGTTCCACAAGAGAACAAGAATGAAAGCAATCTTTCAAAGATGTTTTATATATTCAAAGTGTGTCTTACAATGATCCTAAAGATGCCTATTTATAGTAGAAGTAGGCAGAATATGAAAAGGTGTTACAAGAAAGATGAATGCTCATCTTAATGCACTTGAATACACATGAATGCTTTGTCCTTTCTTCTCATCTTCAAAGCTGATTAGTTTAGACAAATTGAGGTTGAATTTAGTCATATTTTCGTCCAAATTAAGAAGGACTCTTGGGCTGCCTTGTTTTGCTATCATATGAAGAGAAAGGGGATGAATGTGGACAAGGATGAATGTAGACATCCTTGCTGTCCAGTTTAAGTGCAACTCTTCATCTTTCAAGCTGATTAATATGACTTGAATGTCATAAAAGGTGAGTTTCATCCAGCCTTCATTTCATGTCTCCTCAATGAATTTTGAAACCCCACTTGAATGGTGATAACATCAACCTTGAATGCCTTGAATTTGCTGAATTAAGATGGCCATCAATTGCTTGTCTCTTGGTAGAAGATGAAAGAACTCTTCCTTGGCTCAAATTCATTCAAATCATCCATGCATAAAATTCCCGTAATAAAAATTTCAGCCTGCACTGTCTTGAGTAAATCATTCGTATCTCAAGCTCCCGATATCGGATTGAGGTGATTCAAAAGGCATTGGAAAGCTAAGAGATGGAGGAATAACGTCAATTGATTTCTGGATCCAAACACGTCTGTATCGCATCCAGGGTGGAAGACATTCTGCTGATATTCTTGCATCTGGTTCTTGAAGAAATTGAGTGAAGAATGAAAGGATAATATAAGAGTGCGGAAGTATGGTATGTAGGGGTATGAATGAAAGGATAAAAAGGATGAAATGGTGAAGTGATGGGGCTGTTCAGATGGTGAAGGAAATGGATGTGATGGAAGTGTATTCAAAGTTTCAAAGAAAGAACTTATACTTAGAGTATAAACATGTTTCTTAATTGAAGGACTTTAAGGGTGATAGTAGGGACTTAGACTGATGGTTATGATAACCAACAACCTAGAGTATCAAGAATGGAAATAGGAAGATGCCACAAACCTTATAAAGGCTTGATAAGTCAAGAAGTTCTAAAAGAACAAGTTTGAGAGAAAGTCTCACAAAGATAAAAAAATTTATATATAAAAGTTATGAGTTTACAAAATGAAATTGGAAGCCTATTTATAGTTTTTCTAGGGGTGGCTGAATGGGCATGATGCAAGGGGTATGTGGCTATTCGGCCATGTTCATGTCTCCCTCCAACCACCCTCTAAATCCTTGTGCATCTATTCAAAAGTTGCAACTTCTCGTATGAAATTTAGCCTGCACTCCCTTGGATAATATGGACATATCTCGAGCTCCCAAATCAGATTGATGCGGTTCAACATGTGTTGGAAAGCTAAGAGATAGGAGAACAAGTTTCATGAGACTTCACAACCCAATTATGCTTGGATCTTGATCGAAAACGGCAAAAATCTGACTAACATGATGAATCTGCCTAATGAAGAGTGATGTCCCTTGAGTTGGTTGGAACTCTTCATTTTGGCTCCAAACTCAGATTTCCCTCCAATGATGATCGCCCATGATGATTGGGAAGGAACATGCCCTTCGGTTGTTGAGTTGGGGTTGGTAGCTGGAGCTGAGATGAGCTGATGGAGCTAGGTGTGAGCTGGATTGAGCTAAAATAGCTAGCTAAAGTTCTTAGCTCAAAGTTGAAGTTGTTTTGAGCTATTTTGAGCTTCCCTTAGCTAGATGAGCTAGTCCTTAAGCTTTGTGAGCTCCCTTTGCATGCTTCTCTAGGTCCTTGAGCTGCCTTTGGACTCCGTGAGCTAATCTGAGCTGAATTGAATGTTCTTGAGCTAAATTGAGATGAATTTGGATTGCACGAGCTAAACCGAGCTGCCATTGATTGTGGCCTTTACTCATACCCCTATATAATTCAAATAAACAATGGAATTAGATGCATGAATTAAACATAAGATGCAATATGATTAGATATGCTGAAATGAACTTAGAAATAGATATAAAGATGTGGACTAAGATGATGCATCACATATCAATATACAAAAGCATGCATATAATATATAATGCATAAATGAGGTGATAGAAGATAAAGTAAGGTAGAACTCCCTTAGAATCAGTCTCAAAGCCCTTCTTCAACAGTGTGAACAAATCATGGAGAAGGTTGGTGCTGATTAGGATCGCATCATCCCCTTCTTTTTGGTGATTTGTTCTCAAATTGAAGTTGTTTCTCGATGGACACTTCTTTGCTGTAGGGGTAGACGAATCCTCACTTCTCTTCCCAAATGGAATGATTATTCTTCTCGGTTTATCCTGCAAAAAGAATGAAATTCTTTGGAAGATTGATTAGTGTAAGGAACATTGGTCATAGGTTGTGTCAAAAGATGCTTCCTAATCATCTCTCCTTCCAAATAGGTATGTGCCTCTTGAGTGACTCCTTTGCATCTTTTGGACTCATTATGTCTTTTGACTCCCTTTTTCTTGAATCAACACAACTGTTGGTAATGGCACTTGTTCTTTTGACCTCCCTTTTGGAATCATCATGTTGCTTGGCAAAGGTACTAATCCCTTGAACGTCTCCTTGGTGTTGAGTTGTAATATCATGTCCCTTGGTGTAGGAACATGTCTTTTGGGTCCCACCTTTGGAATCATCATGATTATTGGTAAAGGTAACGTCAACTCCTTAATCTTTGTACCTTTCCAAATGATTACCTTGTTTAATGGAGAGTCCTTGTTCTTTTTCCTTCCAACAATGCTTTAGGAACAAAGCATTATCATCAAACTTCAATGCTTTAATAAATGGAACATCTTCTTGCATCTTTCAGTGCAATTCCTCTTCAAACCTATGTCTCCTTTCATTTTCCACAATCACAACCAGATTAGTAGAAAAGAAAATTGGGTTCAAAACAGTAGAGAAAACAAACCCGTTAATGTGTATGGATGGTTGATGCTTGATGTACTCCATAGGAAACTTTATTGATTCATTAAAACATTAATGATGATGGATCATCTTCATCACTAGAAATGCACTTGGAGCGTCATCGAACACATCTCTTGAGCTTCAAGTGACATTTCTTTTGAACGTCAAGAATCGTGTCTGGTGGATCACCACAAGTCACATATATTGGTTCTTCAAAGGACATTTTTTTGAATCATCAATTTGCAAAGATACGTCTTTTGGAATATCGTGCAAAACAAAAGAGGGAATAGAAAAAGTAGGGTTAGATAAAAAAAACTGTGTTTCTTTTGTTTTTTTTTTGATCTCATCATTTTCATTTTCAACTCCAACAGTTTGCTTTTCTTCAAAATGATCTTCTACATTGAACTCTCTTCGATTTTCTCTTTCATGGATTCAATGCTTTCCTTAAGGTGGTTTTGATCTTGAAGCACCTGGTTTGGCAATAAAGGTGGCAATGTAATCTTCTTGCCTTTATATGGAAAGAGTACCGGTTGGTGAATCTATCATGGATTGCCTGTCTATTGTATTGCCACGGCCTTCCAATAATAGATGGCTGGTATGCATGGGTGCCACATCACAGATTGCTTCATCCATGTACTTTCCAATGGAAAAGGAAATGTGATATGATCTCGACTATGAGTTTTGAATCATATATGTGAATGCCCGATCGTGATTCTAGTAAGAACTCTGCAGTGCTTTGAATGTATTCTGAAATTACTCAAACAACAATGTAAGTAGAAATAGATAAATAAGAAATAGAAATAATGGGATGAAAGATATGTAGAAGGGGTGTAGGAAGAGTGATAGTTGTGATTATGGAAGAAAAAAAAATAAAAGATGAAAAAATGTAGGTGAAGATGATGGGGTGTTGGCGTTAAGATGAAGAAATTCAAAGGATGGATTGTGACCCCTAACTATAAAGAGTTAGGAACCAGCAATATAATAAAGTGGAAATGAAGTGGTAGGATATGGAACGTGACCCACTAGCTATAGATGAGCTAGGAACCAACGCTATAACAAAAGGGAAATGGATGAAGACTACAAGACTAACTTGAAGCCGATAAAGTTCCACAAGAGAACAAGAATGAAAGCAATCTTTCAAAGATGTTTTATATATTCAAAGTGTGTCTTACAATGATCCTAAAGATGCCTATTTATAGTAGAAGTAGGCAGAATATGAAAAAGGTGTTACAAGAAAGATGAATGCTCATCTTAATGCACTTGAATACACATGAATGCTTTGTCCTTTCTTCTCATCTTCAAAGCTGATTAGTTTAGACAAATTGAGGTTGAATTTAGTCATATTTTCGTCCAAATTAAGGACTCTTGGGCTGCCTTGTTTTGCTATCATATGAAGAGAAAGGGGATGAATGTGGACAAGGATGAATGTAGACATCCTTGCTGTCCAGTTTAAGTGCAACTCTTCATCTTCCAAGCTGATTAATATGACTTGAATGTCATAAAAAGGTGAGTTTCATCCAGCCTTCATTTCATGTCTCCTCAATGAATTTTGAAACCCCCACTTGAATGGTGATAACATCAACCTTGAATGCCTTGAATTTGCTGAATTAAGATGGCCATCAATTGCTTGTCTCTTGGTAGAAGATGAAAGAACTCTTCCTTGGCTCAAATTCATTCAAATCATCCATGCATAAATTCCCTGTAATAAAAATTTCAGCCTGCACTGTCTTCAGTAAATCATTCGTATCTCAAGCTCCCGATATCGGATTGAGGTGATTCAAAAGGCATTGGAAAGCTAAGAGATGGAGGAATAACGTCCAATTGATTTCTGGATCCAAACACGTCTGTATCGCATCCAGAATTGGAAGACATTCTGCTGATATTCTTGCATCTGGTAAAACCGTTCATCTTCCCTCATGCACCTAGACACAAAGGTAAACTTTATTCAATCTTTAATTGAAAACATGCATGTAAACAATTAAGAGTTAGTTTAATAAATGAGCTAGTTTGATGAATGAACTAGTTTAATTAATGAACTAACTTTATTCAATGAACTAATAATCTTGAATGAACTAGTTTAATCAATGAACTACTTAGTTAAATGAAGTGTATAACTAAATGAACTACATGTTTAAATGCAACGCATGCTTTAATGAACAACATGTTTATTGAATGCAATGAATGTTATGCAAACTTTAAATACTCATGCAAATTCATGCATAAGCAAAGTAAAGTGTTCCTCCCTTATTATTTCTTCTTTCTCACGTCCCAAGCTTGATGTAAACATATTTTCCATGGCTGTTTGGAACTCCTTGACCCTTGCTCGAGTAATGGGGCCACCTGGGTACTTCTCTGGGTCTTTGCCATTGACGTTCATATCAGTCCCTCCCTCTTTAAGGCGATTTGTCCCCAAATCGTCATCTACATCATAAGGAGATAGGTCAGCAACATTGAAGGTTCCACTAACATTAAACTCACCTGGAAGATCTAATTGATAGGCATTGTCATTGATCTTCTTGACTATTTGGAATGGTCCATCTCCCCGAGGCATTAATTTGGACTTTCGTTGAGTCGGGAACCTTTCTTTCCTCATGTGCAGCCACACCCAATCCCCTGGCTCAAAGGAAATTCGCTTACGACCCTTATTTGCTTGCTGCTCATATTGCTTGGTTCGTTTTTCAATGTTCTCCGCACTTGTTGATGAAGCTTCTTAACAAATTCAGCTTTATTAAGTCCATCTTTATTCACAATTTGATCAGCGGGTAATGGTAACAAGTCTATCGGTGTTAATGGATTGAATCCATACACCACTTCAAAAAAGCGTGCGCCCTGTAGTACTATGGATCGAACGGTTGTATGCAAACTCCACATCTCGTTTCATTTTAGGCCAATATAGGTGCTCTTGAAGTATAGCCAAAGTCTTTGCTATCCCAAAATGTCCCATTAATCCTCCTCCATGAGCTTCCTTAGTTAGCAATTCACGCATGGAACCTTGAGGGATGCATAGTCTTCCTTCCTTAAATAGGAAACCATCATGCTTATAGTATTTTTCAATTGACCCTTTCTCACAAGCTTTGTAAATCTCTCCAAAATCAGAGTCAGAGACATATAAGTCTTTAATAAAAATAAAACCCAATAACTTAGATTCCAAAGTGTTTAAAAGAATATACCTCCGTGACAATGCATCGACAACTATATTCTCCTTACCTTTCTTGTACTTGATAACATATGGGAAAGTTTCAAGAAACTCCACCCATTTGGCATGCCTTTTGTTGAGTTTATGCTGCCCCGGATATGTTTCAATGCCTCATGATCAGTGTGAATGATGAACTCCTTAGGCCAAAGGTAATGTTGCCATGTTTCCATTGCCCTCACAAGAGCATACATCTCCTTGTCATAGGTAGGGTAATTAAGCGTAGCTCCACTTAATTTTTCACTGAAATAGGCTATAGGACGTCCACCTTGAGACAAAACTGCTCCAATTCCTACACCTGATGCATCACATTCAATTTCAAAAGTTAGATTAAAATCAGGTAGAGCAAGTAAAGGGGCATGTATTAAACAATCTTTAATGCTATTAAAGGACTTCTCTTGATCTTCCCCCAAAAGAATTTAGAATTCTTCTTAATAACACTTGTTAGTGGGGCGGCTATGGTGCTGAAGTTGGGGACGAATCTTGATAAAAACTTGCAAGTCCATGGAAGCTCCTAACTTGAGAAATGCTTGCTGGTCGTGGCCACTCTTCAATGGCTTTAACCTTCTCTTTGTCCACCTCCAAGCCTTCAGAACTCACAACGAAACCTAGGAAAACAACCCTGTCAGTACAAAATGTACATTTTTGTAAGTTAGCAAACAGTTTTTCCTTCCTCAAAACTAGCAAAACTGACCTTAAATGTTGAACATGTTCTTCCATGGTTTTACTATAGATTAGAATGTCATCAAAGTAAACCACACAAAACTTACCCAAGAATGGCCTAAGAACATGATTCATTAACCTCATAAACGTGCTTGGAGCATTAGTTAAGCCAAAAGGCATAACCAACCACTCATAAAGGCCTTGCTTAGTTTTGAATGCTGTTTTCCACTCATCACCTTCCCGCATTCGTATTTGGTGGTAACCACTTTTAAGATCAATCTTGGAAAAGAGGTTAGAACCACTAAGCTCATCTAACATGTCATCTAAGCGAGGAATAGGATGACGATACTTTACCGTAATTTTGTTTACCGCTCGGCAGTCCACACACATGCGCCAAGTTCCATCCTTCTTTGGCACAAGTAGAACCGCACGGCACATGGGCTAAGGCTTTCCCTCACGTAGCCTTTTGACATCAACTCAGATACTTGCCTTTGCAACTCCTTAGTTTCTTGGGGTTGCTTCGGTACGCTGGTCGGTTTGGAATGACGGCTCCGGGAACAAAGTCTATTTGATGTTCTATGCCACGAATAGGTGGCAGTCCACTTGGTATTTCCTCCGGAAATAGGTCATCAAACTCCTGCAATAAAGACACAACAAAAGCAGGCAAATTTTGATCAAGGTAGTTAGTATTCAAGAAATTTTCCTTGTACATGAGCACAAGTGTTTCCTTTGCTGTCATTAAACTCTTTTTCAACTCTCTCTCTTTAGAAAGAATGCTGATTTTCCTTCCCTCATTTTGATCACACTCCTTTGCTTTTACCTCCATTTTGGTCTCTCTCTCTTTGGCTTTTTCAATTTTTCCTCTCAATAAAATTTGGTCTTCATGTATTTGTTTTGGAGAAAGTGGGGCTAAAGTAATCTTCTTTGCTTCATGGGTGAACGTATACCGGTTGGTATACCCGTCATGGATCACTCGCCTATCAAATTGCCAAGGCCTTCCAAGTAATAAATGGCTTGCGTGCATTGGAACGACATCGCATAATACCTCGTCTTTGTACTTCCCAATAGAGAAAACAATTCGAACTTGTTTGGTCACCTTGAGTTCTCCTCCATCGTTGAGCCATTGTAGCTTATAAGGTTGTGGATGCTTTGTTGTTGCCAAGCCAAGTGTATCTACCATTAAGGTACTAGCAACATTAGTGCAACTACCACCATCAATAATAACAAAGCATACCTTTCCTCCAACATGGCAACGAGTATGGAAGATATTTTCTCGTTGTTCATTTCCTCCAACGGATTGTGCGTTTAGGCTTCTTTTGACAACAAGAACCTCTCCTTCCACGCCATACTCTAATTCTTCTTCTTCGATGGCAACATCTTCATTCTCATCATCTTCTTGTTCCGATTCAACTTCTCCATCATCTCGAAGAAGCATGGTGTTGCGGTTCGGACATTGGCTTGCAATGTGTCCACGCCCCAAACACTTAAAACATTGTATGTCACGGAACGATTTGGAGTAGCGGTAGTCTTACCCTTGCTGGTTTCGCAATGGGCTTACTTCCTTTCGGTGGTCCTCCTTTTTCGTGGGACGGTATTGGAGGAGTCTTCTTGTATGAACTTTGCCCCCATTTTGATGTTGAACTCCCATAAGATCGTGGCACCCTTTCTTTTGAGCTGTTTTTCCACTTTCATGGCCATATGCACCATGTCTTCCATCTCCACATAATGTTGCAACTCGACCACGTTCGCAATGTCCGGATTTAGTCCCGCTTAGGAATCTTGCCATTGTGGCTTCTCGATCCTCGTCGATGTTGGCTCGAATCATGGACACCTCCATCTCTTTGTAGTAATCTTCAACACTTCGGTTACCTTGTGAAAGATTTTGAAGACGGTTGAATAACTCTCGATGGTAGTGGGTTGGAATGAATCGCCTTCGCATCACCGCTTTCATTTCATCCCATGTAGTGATAGGATGTTCTCCATTGCGTCTCCTACTTGATGTCAATTGATCCCACCATATTAGTGCATAATCCGTAAACTCAATGGCAGCGAGTTTTACCTTTTTAAGCTCTGAATAGTTATGGCACTCAAAAATGTGCTCAACCTTCTTTTCCCATGCAAGATAGGTTTCAGGATCCGTTCTTCCTTGAAAAGGAGGAATGGTAATCTTGATGTTGCTGAGATTATCGTCTACTCGTGGTCGAGCTCTCTGGCCTTGTTGTACCATGCTATGTTGGGATACTTGATCTTGCACATCATCTACTTCAACTTCTTCAGGATACTCCTCATTACCCTGATTAGCTTGTGAAATTTCAAGCTGGTCTATTCGTTCAATTAGGGGCTCCAATTGCTCTTGGATCATTTTGGCCATTGCTTGAAGCATAGCCTGATTTTGCAAATTGGGAACTCCTTCACCACTATGACCAGATCTTTGTGACATGTTAGATAAAAAAAACAAAAGAAATTAAACCTTACTAACACAAAATCTCACCTTTCCACTCCAAAGAAAATGCACTCACACTCGTGTTTCACTCGGGTTAGGCTTTTCCCTTAATGCACACTCATGCCTTTTACCACTCGTGCTTTATTTTCAAGTCCTTTTGGGAACTTCCTCAAGGCTTACAAGTGTCTCGTGGACTTGGCTGAAACAATTCTAGCTTGGTAGGAGAATGATGAATAATAAAAGGATAATGGCTTCAAAAAGAAAGAATTACTAAGAATAGGTAAAGGAATTTGTAATTCAGCAATAAGAAATGATGTATTGTAATTTTTTTAAACAAGAATAGACTGCTCCCTCCCTCTTTAATTTTTTTTTTTTTTTTTGATTTTTTTTTACTAACCTGGGAGAGAGAGAAAAAATAATACGCTTACTGAATCGTCTAGGCTCTGATACCAAATGATATGATCTCGACTATGAGTTTTGAATCATATATGTGAATGCCCGATCGTGATTCTAGTAAGAACTCTGCATGCTTTGAATGTATTCTGAAATTACTCAAACAACAATGTAAGTAGAAATAGATAAATAAGAAATAGAAATAATGGGATGAAAGATATGTAGAAGGGGTGTAGGAAGAGTGATAGTTGTGATTATGGAAGAAAAAAAAATAAAAGATGAAAATGTAGGTGAAGATGATGGGGTGTTGGCGTTAAGATGAAGAAATTCAAAGGATGGATTGTGACCCCCTAACTATAAAGAGTTAGGAACCAGCAATATAATAAAGTGGAAATGAAGTGGTAGGATATGGAACGTGACCCACTAGCTATAGATGAGCTAGGAACCAACGCTATAACAAAAGGGAAATGGATGAAGACTACAAGACTAACTTGAAGCCGATAAAGTTCCACAAGAGAACAAGAATGAAAGCAATCTTTCAAAGATGTTTTATATATTCAAAGTGTGTCTTACAATGATCCTAAAGATGCCTATTTATAGTAGAAGTAGGCAGAATATGAAAAAAGGTGTTACAAGAAAGATGAATGCTCATCTTAATGCACTTGAATACACATGAATGCTTTGTCCTTTCTTCTCATCTTCAAAGCTGATTAGTTTAGACAAATTGAGGTTGAATTTAGTCATATTTTCGTCCAAATTAAGAAGGACTCTTGGGCTGCCTTGTTTTGCTATCATATGAAGAGAAAGGGGATGAATGTGGACAAGGATGAATGTAGACATCCTTGCTGTCCAGTTTAAGTGCAACTCTTCATCTTCCAAGCTGATTAATATGACTTGAATGTCATAAAAGGTGAGTTTCATCCAGCCTTCATTTCATGTCTCCTCAATGAATTTTGAAAACCCCACTTGAATGGTGATAACATCAACCTTGAATGCCTTGAATTTGCTGAATTAAGATGGCCATCAATTGCTTGTCTCTTGGTAGAAGATGAAAGAACTCTTCCTTGGCTCAAATTCATTCAAATCATCCATGCATAAAATTCCCGTAATAAAAATTTCAGCCTGCACTGTCTTCAGTAAATCATTCGTATCTCAAGCTCCCGATATCGGATTGAGGTGATTCAAAAGGCATTGGAAAGCTAAGAGATGGAGGAATAACGTCCAATTGATTTCTGGATCCAAACACGTCTGTATCGCATCCAGAATTGGAAGACATTCTGCTGATATTCTTGCATCTGGTAAAACCGTTCATCTTCCCTCATGCACCTAGACACAAAGGTAAACTTTATTCAATCTTTAATTGAAAACATGCATGTAAACAATTAAGAGTTAGTTTAATAAATGAGCTAGTTTGATGAATGAACTAGTTTAATTAATGAACTAACTTTATTCAATGAACTAATAATCTTGAATGAACTAGTTTAATCAATGAACTACTTAGTTAAATGAAGTGTATAACTAAATGAACTACATGTTTAAATGCAACGCATGCTTTAATGAACAACATGTTTATTGAATGCAATGAATGTTATGCAAACTTTAAATACTCATGCAAATTCATGCATAAGCAAAGTAAAGTGTTCCTCCCTTATTATTTCTTCTTTCTCACGTCCCAAGCTTGATGTAAACATATTTTCCATGGCTGTTTGGAACTCCTTGACCCTTGCTCGAGTAATGGGGCCACCTGGGTACTTCTCTGGGTCTTTGCCATTGACGTTCATATCAAAATGATAACTTGTTTGGTGATAGTGATCTCTTCGTCATCATTAAGCTGCTGAATCTTGTATGGACTTGGATGCTTCGTCGTTGTCAAACCAAGTTTCTTGACAATCAAAATGCCGGTAACATTGGTACATCTCCCACCATCTATGACAACGAAGCACACTTTGCCTTGAACATGGCAACGTGTCTGAAAAACATTTGAACGTTGTTGATCATCTTGCACGTCTTGGATTTTATTTTCTCCTCCTCCTGAGGTTGATGGAATGTTGAAAGAATCATGTGACATGGTTAGTGAAAATAAAAGAAAAATAAACCTCACAGCTAAGGAAGAAATATGTCACTCAGATCACTCTAAGGAAGAAAGATGTCACTCAGATCACTCGGTTTCACTCTGGGAATTTGGTTTTTACTTCCCCTTCTGTGCTCACAACTCTCTGCCTTTTACCGCTCTATCTCTCAACACAAGTTCTTGAAAGAACCAACTCAAACCTGTCAAACTTTTCTTTGATTTTATGGCATTTGTGCTGCAAAATAAGGTTAGGCTAGGAAATGGAAATAAAAAATAAGGTTAAAGAAAGAAAATAAAAAAATAGGCTTAAAGGTATGAAATTAAAAGAAGGAAATGAATAAAGAAAAATAAATGAAATAAGAAGAAAGGTGATTCGTTACCACAAAACTTTACTTACAAACTGATCGTGAACAATCAAACTTGAGGAACTTCTCTGAGTCGGTTGCTTGCTTGTCTTGTGCTTTTCTTTACCACCTTGTGCTTTTCTAATTTTTTACTATTTTTCTTTTTCTTTTTTTCTTTTTTTGAGTTGTTCAAATTCCTTAAGAAGATGGAATTCTGATTTTGCTTTCTTTTTTTATCAGAAAACAAAAATACAAAAAGGTAGGCTTACTTGATTATTCCTTTGCTCTGATTACCACATGATACGCTCCAACTCTCCAAATGGCTTTGTTGAGAGAAGCTTTGATTGTCCTGATCGTGAATGCAATCAAGCCTTGTCCTTTGAATGTTTCTTGAAGAAATTGAGTGAAGAATGAAAGGATAATATAAGAGTGCGGAAGTATGGTAGCGAGGGGTATGAATGAGAGGATGAAATAAAAGATGAAATGGTGAAGTGATGGGGCTGTTTGGGTGGTGAAGGAAATGGAAGTGTATTCAAAGTTTCAAAGAAACAACTTATACTTAGAGTATAAACCCGTTTCTTAATTGAAGGACTTTGAGGGTGATGTAGGGACTTAGACTGATGGTTATGATAACCAACAACCTAGAGTATCAAGAATGGAAATAGAAAGACGCCACAAACCTTAGAAAGGCTTGATAAGTCAATAAGTTCTAAAAAGAACAAGTTTGAGAGAAAATATCACAAAGATAGAAATTTTATATATGAAAGTTGTGTGTTTATAAAATGAAATTGGAAGCCTATTTATAGTTTTCTAGGGGGTGTCCGAATAGGCATGATACAAGGGGTATGTGTCTATTCGTCCATGTTCATGTCTCCCTCCAAAATGGTTGAGTCTCCCTCCAAATTGGAAGCCTATTTTAGCTGCCCTTAGCTAGGTGAGCTAGTCCTTAAGCTTTGTGAGCTCCCTTTGCATGCTTCTCTAGGTCCTTGAGCTGCCTTTGGACTCCGTGAGCTAATCTGAGCTGAATTGAACGTTCTTGAGCTAAACTGAGTTGAATTTGGATTGCATGAGCTAAATTGAGCTACCATTGATTGTGTCCTTTACTCATGCCCTTGTATAATCCAAATAAACAATGGAATTAGATGCATGAATTAAACATAAGATGCAATATGATTAGACATGCTGAAATGAACTTAAAAATAGATATAAATATGTGGACTAAGATGACACATCATATATCAATATGCAAAAGCATATGCATAATATATAATGCTTAAATGAGGTAATAGAAGATAAAGTAAGGTAGAGCTCCCTTAGAATCGGTCTCAAAGCCCTTCAACGATGTGAACAAATCATGGAGAAGGTTGGTGCTGATTAGGATCGCATCACTCATTGCCATGTGAACGGTAAACTGTGTTTTGTAATTATCGATGGTGGAAGTTGTACAAACATTGCCAGCACTTATATGGTGGAAAAGTTAAGACTCAAGACAACCAAGCATTCGAGCCCATATGATTTGCAATGGTTAAATGACGGAAAAAAATTAAAAGTCAAGGAGCAAGTACTCGTGACAATCTCAATCGAAAGGTACAAATACGAAGTTTTGTGTGATGTTATTTCCATGAATACAAGTCACCTCCTACTCGGTCGTCCTTGGTTGTATGACAAACGAGCAACACATGATGTGATGCGATCATGTTTCTACTCACATTCATTATGCTTTCATATTGTTTTACAAGCATGAAAGAAGGAGTTTCTGCTAGCTTTCCTTATATATATAATATAATCATATTACTTAAAATTAAGCATTCATATTGTTATTTAGACTCTCATGAAACTTATGTTAGAAATTTTTTTGTTTTCATGCATCATGCATTATGTTTCATGTTGTTTATTAAGGAAAGAACATGCATGCGATAGCTATTAATACACCACATCTTTTCTTTAAGTGTCATAAGCATTTTAGTTCTTATACTATACATCATTCAGCTTACATACATTTATATGATCATCCAGCTCAACAATAGCTTGTGAACTTAGAATCAGCTCAAAACAGCTTGGAAATGATTCAAGGTAATGAAAGCTCAATTTTAGCTCATAATCACCCCAATAGCTCGAGATAAGCTCAAGGATACTAAAGAACAAGCCCACCTAGCTGGAGGCAGTTCGGATGAGCAGCTAGCTCAACTCAAGCCAGCTCACTATCAGCTCGAACAGCTCATCGCAACTCACCCTACAACCATCAGTTCAACCATGGAAGGACATGTTCCCTTCCCAAGGGACACAACCGACCAGACTTGGAGGGAAACCATGCTTGGCGCCTAAAATATGGAGGGAAACACATGGAGGGAGGCACCATTCAGCCGAATGGTTACACATGCCTTGGAGAAAAGCCTTTCGACCATTTGGAGGGAGACACAAGCCTAACTGGACAGCAACATAACCCTTGAAACGTGCCCTTTCGGCCAACCCTTGTAATCCTATAAATATGAGTCATTTTGTCATTTGTAAACACAACTTTCATTTTATATAAAATTTCTATCTTTGTGAGATTTCTCTCAAACTTATTCTTTTTAAGAACTTCTTGACTAATCAAGCCTTTTTCAAAGGTTTGTGGCATCTCCTACCCGATTTCGATACTTCAGATTGTTGATTATTCTAACCAATCGGTCTAAGTCACCCTACCACCCTCAAGGTCCATTCTATAAGAAACGGGATTATACTTACGTATAGTTTCTTTCTTGAACCCTTGAATACTACCTATCTTTCATTCCACCCTTTCCATTCACAACCTTGTCCGAACAGCCCCTAAACACTTCACCATTCCATCTTTTCATTCCTTCATTAATACACCATGCTATCCAACACGTCTGCACCCTTATACTTTCATCCATCTTCTTTCAATTCCAACAGGAAAGCATTCAGAGGACAAGGCTAGCTTGCATTCACGATCGGGACAATCAAAGATTCTCTCAACAAAGCCATTTGGAGAGTTGGAGCGTATCATGATGGTTTCACCAATCGTTACTCATTAGCATATGAAGGAAAGCATATTACATTGGCACCTTTGATGCGCTCCAACTCACTAATTGATGTTGTTGAGGGAAGCTTTGATTGTCTCAACTGTGAATGCAAACAAGCCTTGTCCTCCGAATGCTTTCTTGAAGAAATTGAATAAAGAATGTAAAGAAAGTATGGGTGCGAAAGTGGTCAAAATAACCATCTTGGAAAAGAAGTTGAAATTGCTTTGCAAGTCGAAAC
The DNA here is from genome assembly GCA_019671005.1 of Hibiscus mutabilis. Classification (NCBI taxonomy): domain Eukaryota; kingdom Viridiplantae; phylum Streptophyta; class Magnoliopsida; order Malvales; family Malvaceae; genus Hibiscus; species Hibiscus mutabilis. The sequence goes on from CM033727.1 coordinate 28,297,773, forward strand.
ATCAGTCAACTAGTGAAGCTTTTTTGGATGGGATCCAAGAAATATGGGTCAACATGTCTTCTTTAAACTTGTCCGGCTGCAAATTAGCTTTCCAACGCATCTTGAAACGCCTCAATCGGACATCTGGATCTCAAGATGCATCTATTTTAGCGAAGACAGCGCATGCAGAAATTCCTATAAATAATTAATACGGGATTTTTGGATAATTACGAATTTTCAAGATTTTATTTGATTATTTGTAATTTAAATCAATATAGGATTCTGCAATATCTATTAGGATCATATTTATTGAATTAAGATTTTATTTTTAGAATTTATTTATTATTAGAAGTTACTTATCTAATTAGGAGATTAGATTTTAGCATTTATTTATTGTATTTAATTCCTAAGTTTAGTAGGATTAGAACTTCTCCATGGCCTATATAAAGGAGGCTTCACCCACATTGTAATTCAGATTTGAATGATTAAATAAAATTCTCTTTTGAGTTCCAACTTGCAAGAACATTATCTTGTGTTTTAGAAGCAAATCGATTTTCAAGTTCTCCGAGACTTGTTGTTGAGGATCTTCACACTCCTGCTTGCCCATACAAAAGCGTTTAGGAGGGTGGGTTAGAGCCGCTTGAGGTTGCCTGCTTAGATAATTGCGTCTAAGAGGGTGCCGAGGACAACTATCAATTCATCATGCCGTCTCCACATATTCAAGCTTCCTCCATTAACGCCACCACCATATGTAAATCTGAATTTTTAGATTTTTTCTTTATTTTGGTTTGTTTTGTTTTTCTCTTTATTCGAATTTGCGCTACCCAATCATTTGGTATCAGATTTAGGTCGTTCTTGAGGATGTCATTGAGCAACGTATTGGATTTTACCCTTTTGGGGACTCGATGCCATTATTGTTGTCGACTAGATCATTCAGGGTATGATTGTCCAGATAAGTTTTATTTTCACGAAAATTTTTTGAGAGATATGTTGTATGAATTCATGTCTTCTAATGATATTGAAATCCGTGATCCAGAGCATGATCAAGAAATTTGTTCTTCTAAAGAACATGAGGAAGACGATACCATCAAGAGTTTAACCTTGCCTATTGATGAGGAAGAAATTATAAGTAGTGTGTTTGTTTCCAGTGACGAGCCTATTATTCCGATTCAAGATGATCATCAAACGACAAACACCGACGAAGGTACCTTACAATCAAAATGTATAATTGAATGTTTTCAGAATTCTAATTATGCTTATTCCTCTTTTAGCATTAATAAAAATTTTGAAGATGAGAATGAGTTACTTTGCGACTAGAAGAACAATCGTGATGATCCCAATGAGAAGGAACTTGTAAATTACATTGCAAAAAGAGACTTTGCAAAAGGATCCTTCAAGACGTCTTATCTTCTATGGTACTTTGATGAACTTCCTCCATTTACCGATCTAGATTCGATGGCGAATCTTTTTGAGGAGTGGGGGAATGATACGAGCATGATAGGGGTCAAAATAATCATCTTGGAAAAGAAGTTGAAACTGCTTCGCAAGTCAGAAACATCAGTCAACTTGCGAATCATTTTTGGATGCGATCCAGGCATTTATGGGTCAACATGTCTTCTTAAAACTTGTCCGACTGCAAATTAGCTTTCCAGCGCATCTTGAAACGCCTCAATCGGACATATGGATCTCAAGATACATCTATTTTAGCGAAGACAGCACATGCAGAAATTCCTATACGGGATTAATACGGGATTTTTGGATAATTACGAATTTTCGAGATTTTATTTGATTATTTGTAATTTAATTGAATATAGGATTCTGCAATATCTATTAGGATCGGATTTATTTAATTAGGATTTTATTTTTACATTTATTTATTATTAGAAGTTACTTATCTAATTAGGAGATTAGATTTTAGCATATATTTATTGTATTTAATTCCTAAGTTTAGTAGGATTAGAACTTCTCCATGGCCTATATAAAGGAGGCTTCACCCACATTGTAATTTAGATTTGAATGATTAAATAAAATTCTCTTTTGAGTTCCAACTTGCAAGAACATTATCTTGTGTTTTAGAAGCAAAACGATTTTCAAGTTCTCCGGGATTTGTTGTTGAGGATCTTCACACTCCTGCTTGCCCATACAAAAGTGTTTGGGAGGGTGGGTTAGAGCCACTTGAGGTTGTTTGCTTAGATAATTGCGTCTAAGAGGGTGCTGAGGACAACTATCAATTCATCATGCCGTCTCCACATATTCAAGCTTCCTCCATTGACGCCACCACCATAAGCAAATCTGAATTTTTAGATTTGTTCTTTATTTTGGTTTGGTTTGTTTTTTCTTTATTCGAATTTGCGCTACTCTATCATTTGGTATCGGATTCAGGTCATTCTTGAGGATGTCATTGAGCAACGTATTGGATTTTACCCTTTTGGGGACTCGATGTCATTATTGTTGTCGGCTAGATCATTCAGTGTATGATTGTACAGATAAGTTTTATTTTCAAGAAATTTTTTTGTGAGATGTGTTGTCTGAATTCATGTCTTCTAATGATATTTAAATCCATGATCCGGAGCATGATCAAGAAATTTGTTCTTCTAAAGAACATGAGGAAGACGATACCATCAAGAGTTTAACCTTGCCTATTGATGAGGAAGAAATTATAAGTAGTGTGTTTGTTTCCAGTGACGAACCTACTATTCCGATTCAAGATTATCACCAAACGACAAACACCGACGAAGGTACCTTACGATCAAAAGGTATAATTGAATGTTTTCAGAATTCTATTTATACTTATTCCCCTTTTAGCATTAATAACAATTTTGAAGATGAGAACGAGTTACTTTGCGACTAGAAGAACAATCGTGATGATCCCAATGAGAAGGAACTTGTAAATTACATTGCAAAAAGAGACTCTGCAAAAGGATCCTTCAAGACGTCTTATCTTCTATGGTACTTTGATGAACTTCCTCCATTTACCGATCTAGATTCGAGGGCGAATCTATCTGAGGAGTGGGGGAATGATACGAGCACGAGAGGGGTCAAAATAATCATCTTGGAAAAGAAGTTGAAACTGTTTTGCAAGTCAGAAACATCAGTCAACTTGCGAAGCATTTTTGGATGGGATCCAGGCATTTATGGGTCAACATATCTTCTTAAAACTTGTCTGGCTGCAAATTAGCTTTCCAGCACATCTTGAAACGCCTCAATCGGACATCTGGATCTCAAGATACGTCTATTTTAGCGAAGACAGCGCATGCAGAAATTCCTATACGGGATTAATACGGGATTTTTGGATAATTACGAATTTTCAAGATTTTATTTGATTATTTGTAATTTAAATCAATATAGGATTCTGCAATATCTATTAGGATCAGATTTATTTAATTAGGATTTTATTTTTACATTTATTTATTATTAGAAGTTACTTATCTAATTAGGAGATTAGATTTTAGCATTTATTTATTGTATTTAATTCCTAAGTTTAGTAGGATTAGAACTTCTCCATGGCCTATATAAAGGAGGCTTCACCCACATTGTAATTCAGGTTTGAATGATTAAATAAAATTCTCTTTTGAGTTCCAACTTGCAAGAACATTATCTTGTGTTTTAGAAGCAAATCGATTTTCAAGTTCTTCGGGATTTGTTGTTGAGGATCTTCACACTCCTGCTTGCCCATACAAAAGCGTTTGGGAGGGTGGGTTAGAGCCGCTTGAGGTTGCTTGCTTAGATAATTGCGTCTAAGAGGGTGTCGAGGACAACTATCAATTCTTCATGCCATCTCCACATATTCTAGCTTCCTCCATTGAGGCCACCACCATAAGCAAATCTAAATTTTTAGATTTGTTCTTTATTTTGATTTGGTTTGTTTTTCTCTTTATTCGAATTTGCGCTACTCTATAATTTGGTATCGGATTCAGGTTGTTCTCGAGGATGTCATTGAGCAACGCATTGGATTTTACCCTTTTGAGGACTCGATGTCATTATTGTTGTCGACTAGATCATTCAGTGTATGATTGTACAGATAAGTTTTATTTTCAAGAAATTTTTTTGTGAGATGTGTTGTCTGAATTAATGTCTTCTAATGATATTGAAATCCATGATCCGGAGCATGATCAAGAAATTTATTCTTCTAAAGAACACGAGGAAGACGATACCATCAAGAGTTTAACCTTGCCTATTGATGAGGAAGAAATTATAAGTAGTGTGTTTGTTTCTAGTGACGAACCTACTATTACGATTCAAGATGATCATCGAATGACAAACACCGACGAAGGTACCTTACGATCAAAAGGTATAATTGAATGTTTTCAGAATTCTATTTATGCTTATTCCCCTTTTAGCATTAATAACAATTTTGAAGATGAGAATGAGTTACTTTGCGACTAGAAGAACAATCGTGATGATCCCAATGAGAAGGAACTTGTAAATTACATTGCAAAAAGAGACTCTGCAAAAGGATCCTTCAAGACGTCTTATCTTCTATGGTACTTTGATGAACTTCCTCCATTTACCGATCTAGATTCGAGGGCGAATCTATTTGAGGAGTGGGGGAATGATACGAGCACGAGAAGGGTCAAAATAATCATCTTGGAAAAGAAGTTGAAACTGCTTTGCAAGCAGAAACATCAGTCAACTTGCGAAGCATTTTTGGATCAGATCCAGGCATTTATGGGTCAACATATCTTCTTAAAACTTGTCTGGCTGCAAATTATCTTTCCAACACATCTTGAAACGCCTCAATCGGACATCTGGATCTCAAGATACGTCTATTTTAGCGAAGACAGCGCATGCAGAAATTCCTATACGGGATTAATACGGGATTTTTGGATAATTACGAATTTTCAAGATTTTATTTGATTATTTGTAATTTAAATCAATATAGGATTTTGCAATATCTATTAGGATCAGATTTATTTAATTAGGATTTTATTTTTTCATTTATTTATTATTAGAAGTTACTTATCTAATTAGGTGATTAGATTTTAGCATTTATTTATTGTATTTAATTCCTAAGTTTAGTAGGATTAGAACTTCTCCATGGCCTATATAAAGGAGGCTTCACCCACATTGTAGTTCAGATTTGAATGATTAAATAAAATTATCTTTTGAGTTCCAACTTGCAAGAACATTATCTTGTGTTTTAGAAGCAAATCGATTTTCAAGTTCTCCAGGATTTGTTGTTGAGGATCTTCACACTCTTGCTTGCCCAAGCAAAAGCATTTGGGAGGGTGGGTTAGAGCTGCTTGAGGTTGCTTGCTTAGATAATTGCATCTAAGAGGGTGCCGAGGACAACTATCAATTCATCACGCCATCTCCACATATTCAAGCTTCCTCCATTGACACCACCACCATAAGCAAATCTGAATTTTTAGATTTGTTCTTTATTTTGGTTTGGTTTGTTTTTCTCTTTATTCGAATTTGCGCTACTCTATCATTTGGTATCAGATTTGGTCGTTCTTGAGAAATGTCAAAGCAAAACTCAAAAATTGGATTTTACCTTTTTGGTGATTTTCTGAAAATTTCAGATTATTGTTGAAGAGTCACCACATAAGATCATTCAGGACATGATTGTGGAGTTTCAGCTGGCATGTGTATGGGGGCTAAAATGATGCATTGTAGCCAAAGAGTTGAAGCTATTTTATAAGTCTGGAATTTCAGCCGACTTGCATCATATTTTGGGATGGGATCCGGGCACTTCTGAGCCTACATGTCTTCTTCAAACATATTCGTCAGTCTCTTAACTTTCCAAAGCATCTTGAAACGCATCAATCCGACATTGGGAGCTCAAGTTATGTCCATTTTAGTGAAGGTTGTTCGAGCGAAAATCTCTATACAGTTTTATCACGGGAAATATTATTTATTACGAATTTTCAATAATTTTATTGATTATTTGTACTTAAGTTTAATCTAGGATTCTTTATGAAGATATTTAGATTATTTAGGATTAGATTTGTTATTTATTTATTAGTTTTTAGGTTAGATAAAATATGTTTATTTATTTTATTATTATCTTTACTTTTCCTAATTTAAGTTGAACTCTTCATTTGTAGCCTATTTTAGAGGCATATTTGCTTCATTAATAAGAACAACATCATGAATTTATGAGTTGCAAAAACATTTGGTCATGGGCCATTTTATTTTCAAGGTAGATAAATTTGCCAAATATAAGTCTTCTTCAACGTAAGTAGATCAAGTTCTTGTAATGGAGATCATCTTCACAGGATCTTGCTTGCCTAGGTAATTGCATCTAGGAGGATGGGTTAGAGCCGCTTGAGGTTGTTTGCTTAGATAATCTCGTCTAAGAGGGATGAGGATAAAATATCCTACAACATCTATCTTGTCATCATCCATTCATCGGAGAGATTTCAAAACGTTTGAGGTGTTTGCCTATTCAATTGCGATTAGGAGGGTGCCAAGGACAAATCTATCCAGCACCGCCACCGCCAAATTCATCCTATCTCGTTTTCTACATCAAGATCATGCTTTATTATCGGTTTGCTGAACGTGGAGTTTGGGGTTTTCTCAGATCATATTAGTGAGTTTGGCAGATTAATTGTGATCTAGAGGGTTCCTAGATTTTGAGGTAATTCTTGAATCATGGCTTTCGTATCAATTGGTAATCAGAGCCTTGGTTTAGGTGTTTGAAACAATTATCTTTTACTGTTGTTTTAGTAGTTGAGAAAAAAAGAAAAAATATATAATTCTCTATATAGATCCTAGTTTTAATATTTCATTCCTATAGACATCTCAAGAGACTTGAAGGTTGTGATCAACAACTCTTAAGATTCAGGACGAATCGTTTTCAACAGGGGAGAATGATACATGTATAGGGGGCTAAAATGATGCATTGTAGCCAAAGAGTTGAAGCTGTTTTATAAGTCTGGAATTTCAGCAGACTTGCATCGAATTTTTTGGATGGGATCCGGGCATCACTGAGTCTACATGTCTTCTTCAAACATATTCCATTGTGTCTATTAGATTTCCAACGCATCAATCATCAATCCTGAATTTCGAGCTCAAGTTATGTCCATTTTAGTGAAGGTTGTTTTTCTTTAGAAATCTCTATACGGTTTTATCATTTGGGAAATATTTTTTATTACGAATTTTCAATAATTTTATTGATTATTTGTTTTTAAGTTTAATCTAGGATTCTTTATGAAGATATTTTAGATGATTTAGGATTAGATTTGTTATTTATTTATTAGTTTTTTAGGTTAGATAAAATATGTTTATTTATTTTATTATTATCTTTACTTTTCCTAATTTAAGTTGAACTCTTCATTTGTAGCCTATTTTAGAGGCATATTTACTTCATTAATAAGAACAACATCATGAATTTATGAGTTGCAAAAACATTTGGCCATGGGCCATTTTATTTTCAGGGTAGATAGATTTACCTTGTTATTTTTGTATCAAAGTCTTCTTCAACGTAAGTTCATCAAGTTCTTGTAATGGAGATTATCTTCACACTCTTGCTTGCCTAGGTAATTGCATCTAGGAGGGTGAATTTAGAGCCATTTGAGGTTGCTTGCTTAGATAAATATTTCTAAGAGGGTGCCGAGGATAAAATATCCTACAACATCTATCTTGTCATCATCCATTCATCGGAGAGATTTGTGCCTTGAATCGTTTGCAGGTGTTTTCCTATTCAATTGCGATTAGGAGGGTGCCAAGGACAAATCTATCCAACACCGCCACCATCAAATTCATCCTATCTCGTTTTCTAAATCAAGATCATGTTTTATTATCGGTTTTTGGACATGGAGTTTGGGGTTTTCTCGGATCATATTATTGAGTTTGCTAGATTAATTGTGATTTGAGGGTTCCTAGATTTTGAGATAATTCTTGGCTCCTAGTTTCAAGTATCAGATTGTCCAGATAAGTTTTATTTTCAATAAAAATTTTTTGAGAGATATATTTACATTGAATTCATGTCTTCTAATAAAATATTGAAACCGTGAAAAGAAGCATGATCAAGAAATTTGTTCTTCTAAAGAACATGAGGAAGACGATAAGAATCATCAGAGTTTAACCTTGCCTATTGATGAGGAAGAAATTATAAGTAGTGTGTTTGTTTCCAGTCGAACCTACTATTCCGATTAAAGATGATCTTCAAACAAGTTTTTTTTCGAAGGTACCTTACAATCAAAAGGTATAATTGAATGTTTTCAAAATTCTATTTATGCTTATTCCTCTTTTAGCATTAATAACAATTTTGAAGATGATAATGAGTTACTTCTTTCGACCAAAAAGAACAATCGTGATGATCCCAATGAGAAGGAACTTGTAAATTACATTGCAAAAAGAGACTCTGCAAAAGGATCCTTCAAGACATCTTCTCTTCTATGGTACTTTAATGAACTTCCTCCATTTACCGATCTAGACTTAAATATTTATTCTTTTTGAGGAGTGGGGAATGATCGAGTTTGAGAGAGGGTCAAAATAATCATCTTGGAAAAGAAGTTGAAACTGCTTTGCAAGTCAGAAACATCAGTCAACTTGCGAAGCTTTTTTGGATGGGATCCAGGCATTTATGGGTCAACATGTCTTCCTAAAACTTGTCCGGCTGCAAATTAGCTTTCCAACGCATCTTGAAACGCCTCAATCGGACATCTGGATCTCAAGATACGTCTATTTTAGCAAAGACAGCGCATGCAGAAATTCCTATACGGGATTAATACGGGATTTTTGGATAATTACGAATTTTCAGGATTTTATTTGATTACATGTAATTTAAATCAATACAAGATTCTGCAGTATCTATTAGGATCAGATTTATTTAATTAGTATTTTATTTTTAGCATTTATTTATTCGAAGTTACTTATCTAATTAAGAGATTAGATTTTAGCATTTATTTATTGTATTTAATTCCTAAATTTAGTAGGATTAGAACTTCTCCATGACCTATATAAAGGAGGCTTCACCCATATTGTAATTCAGATTTGAATGATTAAATAAAATTCTCTTTTGAGTTCCAACTTGTAAGAACATTATCTTGTGTTTTAGAAGCAAATCGATTTTCAAGTTCTCCGGGATTTGTTGTTGAGGATCTTCACACTCATGCTTGCCCATACAAAAGCGTTTGGGAGGGTGGGTTAGAGCCGCTTGAGGTTGCTTGCTTAGATAATTGCGTCTAAGAGGGTGCCGAGGACGACTATCAATTCATCACGTCATCTCCACATATTCAAGCTTCCTCAATTGACTCCACCACCATAAGCAAATCTGAATTTTTAGATTTGTTCTTTATTTTGGTTTGTTTTGTTTTTCTCTTTATTCGAATTTGCGCTACTCTATCATTTAATTTCAGCATATGTGCATGAATAAATTAGTCTTTGTGTTCATTTAAACATTTTGATTCATTTATGCTTGTTTAGAACATTTAAGATTATTAGTTTAATTAATGCATGTCAGTTCATTACTGCATGTTAGTTTTCTTCCATGTTGACGATGTATGTCTACATTCATCCTAAGAATGTCCGCATTCAGCCTTCAATACCAAGCTTTTCGACTACCTATTGGAGATGGGATAACCTACACTTTATTAGGCCTTTAACACCAGCATAATGAGTTTTTAATCTTTGTCTAGGCCATTCAATTTGCTGTTGCCTTAAACCTATAAATAGGCACTCAATTTCAACAACTTTTTTTGACTTATATTATACTTGAGAGTGTTTCTCTTTCAAAGTTCTTGCTGAACTTTATCAGCTTACAAGATTGTTCTTATGGCATTCTTTCCCCTTCCATTTTCATTATATTGTTGGTTCCTAGTTTTTATAACTAGTGGGTCACAATTCGTATACCCTTCTACCCAATACACGGCTAAGAACTCTTAAGGAATGGGTCTACACTATTTAGTGTCGGTTCCTCCTTTGTTCATACCGCACCACTTGTTGCATTTTTTGTTTCCCTACACCTATCATCCATACAACCAATTTAAAACTCTTACTTGAATCACGATCGGGCAAACTTGAATAACAATTCGGCCATCACACAACCGGATTTGTATCAATTGGTATCAGAGCGTTGGCGATTTAGTAAGTTCTTCATTCATCTCCCTGTATATTCAAAACAAATTAAAAAATAAAAAAAACAAATTCAGAATTCTCAAAATATGAAAAGTTCAAAGAGGGAGGGATTAATTTGAAAGTTTACAAAAAAAAAGAGGTTTGGTTGTGATTTCTTTTTTTTGTTGTTATCACATTTTGTTTTAATTCCAGATTGCTATTTCTTCTTTTAAACTACCCAATTTGCTACATAATCTTTGTTTCCTATCCTAACCACTTTGTTTCAGCCGAATTCCACAAGAAAACTTGTTGGGCTTTGAGTAAGTTCTCTAAGGATTTAGAAAATAGAACAAGAGTGGTAAAAGGCAAGAATGCAAATCAAGGGAAAAGCCTATCCCGAGTGAAACATGAGTGTGGGTGCATTTTCTTTGGAATGGAAAGGTGAGATTTTGTGCTGGTGAGGTTTATATTTTATTTGAGTTACTAATCATGTCTCAAGGATCAAGTAATGGTGGAGAAGGAGGAAAACCAAATTTGCAAAATCAGGCTTTGCTCCAAGCAATGGCCAAAATGATTCAAGATCAGTTGGAGCCTCTATTGGACCATATAGAACAGCTTGAACTTTCTCAAGCTAACAATGGCCATGAAGAGTTGAATGAAGAAGTAGATGATGTGCTAGATCACATATCACATCAAAGTATGGCACAACAAGGCCAAAGAGCTCGCCCAAGAATAGATGATAATCTCAGTAATATCAAAATTATCATTCCTCTTTTTCAAGGAAGAACGGATCCTGAAGCCTATCTTGCATGGGAAAAGAAAGTTGAGCACATCTTTGAGTGCCACAACTACTCTAAGCTTAATAAGGTAAAACTTGCAGCCATTGAATTTACGGATTATGCATTAATATGGTGGGATCAGTTGACATCTAGCAGGAGACGCAATGGTGAACATCCAATTTCTTCTTGGAATGAGATGAAAGTTGTTATACGTAGGCGGTTCATTCCAACTCACTACCATAGGGAGCTGCTTAACAAGCTTCAGAACCTCACACAAGGCAACCGTAGTGTTGAGGATATTATAATGAGATGGAAGTAGCCATGATCTGAGCCAACATTGATGAGGATCGAGAAGCCACAATGGCCAAATTTCTCTCCGGCCTTGATCTTAACATTGCGGCCACAATTGAGTTGCAACATTATGTGGAGATTGAAGACATGGTCCATATGGCCATGAAGGTGGAGAGGCAACTCAAAAGGAAGGGCACCACCCATGCCTATGGAAGTTCTTGTTCCAAATGGGGACAAGGTACCTACAAACAAAAGTCATCCTTTTCTCCTAATGAACGAGGTGGTCCATCAAAGAATACCAAACACATTGCCGAAACCAGCAAGGGGAAGAGCACAACTATGCCAGTTCGATCCCGTGATGTCCGATGCTTCAAGTGTTTGGGGCGAGGTCACATTGCTAGCCAATGCCCTAACCGCAACACTATGTTCATCCATGATGATGGAGAGATCGAAACTGATCAAGAGGAGGAAGAAGATGATGAAAAAGAAATTGAAGAGGAAGAAGAGTTAGAGCATGCAGTAGATGGAGAGATCCTTGTTCTTAAAAGAAGCCTAAGCATGCAAGCCATTGAGGGGGACCAACAACACGAGAACATTTTCCACACTCGCTGTCATATCAATGGGAAGGTATGCTTTGTCATTATAGATGGTGGAAGTTGCACTAATACTAGGAAATGGAATCCTAGAATGGCGCCATATATCTCTGCAAAACGTAAGGGTATTCATATTACAAATCTGACTAGAACTGCTCGTTTTTTATCAGAAGCTTGTGATTTACTTTTTGATGCAGCAAGTAAGGGAAAACAATTCTTTATTGTTGGTACCAAAAATAAAGCAACTGATTCGGTGGCACAGGCTGCAATAAAGGCTCGGTGTCATTATGTTAATAAAAAATGGCTCGGTGGTATGTTAACAAATTGGCCCACTACAGAAACGAGGCTTCATAGGTTCAGGGACTTGAGAACAGAACAAAAGATGGGGGGACTCAATCGTCTTCCGAAAAGAGATGCAGCTATGTTGAAGAGACAATTATCTCGCTTGCAAACATATATGGGCGGGATTAAATATATGACGAGATTGCCTGATATTGTAATCATCGTTGATCAGCAAGAAGAATATATGGCTCTTCGAGAATGTATCACTTTGGGAATTTCAACAATTTGTTTAATCGATACAAATTGTGATCCCGATCTCGCAGATATTTCGATTCCAGCAAATGATGACGCTATAGCTTCAATTCGATTAATCATCGTTGCTAGTACTTTGATGGTAGAAAAGCTCGGCCTAGCAACAACAAAACATCTACACCCCTACAAACTGCAGTGGCTTAATGATGATGGAGAACTCAAAGTTACCAAGCAAGTCATTGTGCCATTTTCCATTGGCATGTACAAAGACGAGGTGCTATGTGATGTTGTGCCAATGCATGCTGGTCATCTCTTGTTAGGGAGGCCATGGCAGTTCGATAGGAGAGTCATCCATGATGGTTATACCAATCAGTATACCCTAACTCATGAAGCCAAGAAGATCACCCTAGCCCCGCTTTCACCAAAGCAAGTTCACAAAGATCAAATATATTTGAGAGAAAGTTTTGAAAAAGCCAAAGGGAGTGACAAAAATTTTTATAGAAAAGCAAAGAAGAGTGAGGTAACATCTGAGAGAAAATCAAAAGAGGGTGAAAAAGAAGAGAGAAAAAAGGTAGCATCTTTGCGAGAGAGAAAAAATCAGAAAGTGTTTATTGTCAAAAAAGATGGTTCTTATACTCAAGTACAAGGAGAGTTTATTAAGCACTAACGAACTTGACCCAAATCTGCCATCTTTTATTGCTTCATTGCTGTAGGAATATGAAGATCTATTTTCGGAGGGGATTCCAAGTGGGCTGCCTCCAATTCATGGAATAGAACACCAAATTGACTTTGTTTCTGGTGCTATCATACCTAACCGACCAGCTTACCAAAGTAACCCTGAGGAAACCAAGGAGTTGCAAAGGCAAGTTTCAGATTTAATGGAAAATGGGTATGTGAGAGAGAGCCTTAGTCCTTGTGCAGTACCGGTTCTACTTGTGCATGAAAAGATGGAACATGGTGCATGTGTGTAGACTGTCGTGCGGTGAACAAAATAACGGTAAAGTATCATCATCCCATTCCACGTTTAGATGATATGTTAGATGAACTTAGTGGTTCTAATGTTTTTTCTAAGATTGATCTTAAAAGTGGTTACCACCAAATTCGTATGCGAGAAGGGGATGACTACATTAAAGACTAAGCAAGGGTTATATGAGTGGTTGGTTATGCCATTTGGCCTAACTAATGCACCCAACACTTTCATGAGGTTAATGAATCACATCCTTAGACAATTCTTGGGTACGTTTTGTGTAGTGTATTTTGATGATATTCTGATTTATAGCAAGAGTTTGAATGATCATGTTTAGCATCTAAAGTTGGTATTAAGATGTATTGAGAAATGAAAAACTTTATGCTAATCTACAAAAATGCACATTTTGCACTAATAAGGTTGTTTTTCTAGGATTTGTTGTGAGTGCAGATGGTTTGGAGGTTGATAGAGAAAGGTTTAAGGCAATTGAGGAATGGCCTAGACCAGCAAGCATTAGCCAAGTTAGAAGCTTCCGTGGATTAGCAAGCTTCTACCGTCAGTTTGTGCCAAATTTTAGCACCTTAGTCGCCCCTTTGACATGAGTCATTAAAAAGAATTCTAATTTCTTTTGGGGTGAAGAGCAAGAGAAATCCTTTAACATGATTAAGGATTGTTTGATTAATGCACGTTTGCTAACTTTTCCTGATTTTAACAAGGTTTTTGAGGTTGAATGTGATGCATCAGGTTTGGGAATTGGAGCGGTCTTATCTCAAGAAGGATGCCTTATAGCCTACTTCAGCGAGAAGTTAAGTGGAGCTACACTCAATTACCCAACCTATGATAAATAAATGTATGCACTAATTCTGGCTTTAGAAACATGGAAGCACTACCTTTGGTCAAAAGAGTTTATCATTCATAATGATCATGAGGCATTAAAGCACATTAGGGGACAACATAAGCTAAATAAGAGGCATGCCAAGGATAATGGATACCTATTCAAGGAAGGGAAGCTTTGCATCCCACAAGGATCCATTCGAGAGTTGCTCCTCAAGGAAGCACATGGTGGTGGACTAATGGGACATTTTGGAGTAGCCAAAACCTTAAGCATGCTTCAAGAGCACTTATACTGGCCAAAGATGGGACGAGTTGTTGAAAGGTTATGTGAGTGTTGCATTCCATGCAACGTGTTACATATTTATTTTTGATGCATATGTTCCATTTGATTATTATAGTTCTAGTATGCACATGTTTTCTATTATGTTGTTTACTGTTTATTTTACAGCACTAGAGTTAGTTGAATCATATAACATATATTTATTATTTTTAGCATGCATCATATTATATTGTTTACTTCTAATCATATTTATCTTATTTATAGGTGTTATGCATTATATTATATTTATTATATTTAGCATGCATCATATTATGTTGTTTAGAATTGTGACTATTGGAGGTGCTTCTTTACATTCACATTGAAATTGACATGCTTGCTTACCTTCACAATGGACGACAATTCTAGAGAGGTGCTTTCTTGAGATGCTTGCTTGAGGTACTTGCTTCCATTCACATGGAAATTGACATGATTGCTACATTCACATGGAAATTGACATGCAAGATGGTCATCTCTTGTTAGGGAGGCCATGGCAGTTCGATAGGAGAGTCATCCATGATGGTTATAACAATCGGTATACCCTAACTCATGAAGCCAAGAAGATCACCCTAGCCCCGCTTTCACCAAAGCAAGTTCACAAAGATCAAATACATTTGAGAGAAAGTTTTGAAAAAGCCAATGAGAGTGACAAAAATTTTGTTAGAAAAGCAAAGGAGAGTGAGGTAACATCCGAGAGAAAATCAAAAGAGGGTGAAAAAGAAGAGAGAAAAAAGTGAGCATCTTTGTGAGAGAGAAAGAAATCAGAAAGTGTTTATTGTCAAAAACGATGGTTCTTGTACTCGTGTACAAGGAGTGTTTATTAAGCACTAACGAACTTGACCCAAATCTTCCATCTTTTATTGCTTTATTGCTGCAGGAATATGATTTATTTCCGGAGGAGATTCCAAGTGGGCTGCCTCCAATTCATGGAATGGAACACCAAATTGACTTTGTTTCTGGTGCTATCATACCTAACCGACCAGCTTACCGAAGCAAGCCTGAGGAAACCAAGGAGTTGCAAAGGCAAGTTTCGGATTTAATGGAAAAGGGGTATGTGAGAGAGCCTTAGTCCTTGTGCAGTACTGGTTTTACTTGTGCCTAAAAAAGATGGAACATGGCGCATGTGTGTAGACTGTCGTGCAGTGAACAAAAT
This sequence comes from Hibiscus mutabilis, assembly GCA_019671005.1. NCBI lineage: Eukaryota > Viridiplantae > Streptophyta > Magnoliopsida > Malvales > Malvaceae > Hibiscus > Hibiscus mutabilis. The sequence goes on from CM033727.1 coordinate 28,313,224, forward strand.
AACAGTAAAGTATCGTCATTCCATTCCATGTTTAGATGATATGTTAGATTAACTTAGTGGTTATAGTGTCTTTTCTAAGATTGATCTTAAAAGTGGTTACCACCAAATTCGTATGCGAGAAGGGGATTAGTGGAAAACTGCATTCAAGACTAAGCAAAAGTTATATGAGTGGTTGGTTATGCCATTTGGCATAACTAATGCACCCAACACTTTCATGAGGTTAATGAATCACATCCTTAGACAATTCTTGGGTAAGTTTTGTGTAGTGTATTTTGATGATATTCTGATTTATAGCAAGAGTTTGAATGATCAAGTTCAGCATCTAAAGTTGGTATTAGATGTATTGAGAAATGAAAAACTTTATGCTAATCTACAAAGATGCACATTTTGCACTAATAAGGTTGTTTTCCTAGGATTTGTTGTGAGTGCAGATGGTTTGGAGGTTGATAGAGAAAAGGTTAAGGCAATTGAAGAATGGCCTAGACCAGCAGAAAGCATTAGCCAAGTTAGAAGCTTCCATGGATTGTTTGATTAAAAAGAATTCTAATTTATTTTAGGGTGAAGAGCAAGAGAAATCCTTTAACATGATTAAGGATTGTTTTATTAATGCACCTTTGCTAACTTTGCCTGATTTTAACAAGGTTTTTGAGGTTGAATGCGATGCATCAGGTTTGGGAATTGGAGTGGTCTTATCTCAAGAAGGACGCCCTATAGCTTACTTCAGCGAGAAGTTGAGTGGAGCTACACTCAACTACTCAACCTATGATAAAGAAATGTATGCACTAATACGGGCTTTAGAAACATGGCAGCACTACCTTTGGTCAAAAGAGTTTATCATTCATACTGATCATGATAAGCACATTAGGGGACAACATAAGCTAAATAAGAGACACGCCAAGGATAATGGATAACTATTCAAGAAAGGGAAGCTTTGCATCCCACAAGGATCCATTCAAGAGTCGCTCCTCAAGGAAGCACATGGTGGTGGACTAATGGGACATTCTGGAGTAGCCAAGACCTTAAGCATGCTTCAAGAGCACTTATACTGGCCAAAGATGAGACGAGATGTTGAAAGGTTATGTGAGAATTGCATCACATGTAGAAAGGCCAAGTCAAAAGTGAAGCCCGCCTATACACTCCATTACCTATCCCTAATGCACCTTGGATGGATACATCCACGAATTTTGTACTTGGGCTGCCACATACAAAGAATAACAAAGACTCCATCTTTGTAGTTGTGGATCGTTTTTCTAAAATTGCTCATTTTATTCCTTGTAAAAAGTCTAATGATGCTTCGCATGTTGCTAATTTGTTTTTCATTGAAATCATGAAATTGCATGGAGTTCCAAGGACTATTGTATCCGACTGAGATGTGAAGTTCCTAAGCCATTTTTGGAAGACACTATAGAGCAAGATTGGAACCAAGTTGCTATTTTCCACAACTTGTCATCCGCGAATGGATGGTCAAACTAAAGTGGTGAACCGGGTATTGTCCATGTTGTTAAGGATAATTATCTAAAAGAATTTGAGGACTTGGGAGGAAAGCTTGCCACACGTGGAGTTTGCTTACAGCCGGTCCATACATCTTGCCACTAAAATGTCACCATTCGAAGTAGTGTATGGTTTCAGTCCCTTAACTCCATTAGATTTGTTACCTTTGCCAGCTGAACACATTGTGAATAAAGATGGAAGAAATAAAGCTGAATTTGTCAAGAAGCTCCATCAACAAGCGAGGGACAATATTGAGAAAAGAACGAAAGAACACGAGCAGCAAGCTAACAAAGGCTGAAAGTGAGTTACCTTTGAACACAAAGATTGGGTTTGGCTGCACATGAGAAAGGAAAGGTTTTCAGACCAACGCAAATCAAAATTGATGCCTAGAGGGGATGGTCCTTTTCAAGTGATCAAGCTTGTCAGTGCAACTTTCAATGTAGCTGATTTGTCTCCTTTTGATGTAGGTGACGATTTGGGGACAAATCGTTTTCAAGAGGGAGGGACTGATGTGATCACAACTAGCAAAGACCCGGAGGAGTTTCCTAGTGGGGCTATGACTCATGCTAGGGCCAAGAAGTTCCAAGAAGCTATGGGAAATTTGTTTAGTCAAAGCTTAAAGTTGAAGGAGGAAACACCAGCTTTGATTGAACAATGCAACATCCTACTTGTGCATTATTTTGCATGAGTTTCTCGAAGTCTTTTATATTTAATTTCAGCATATGCGCATTAATAAATTAGTCTTTGTGTTCATTTAAACATTCTGATTCATTTATGCTTGTTTAGAACATTTAAGCTTGTTAGTTTAATTAATGCATGTCAGTTCATTAATGCATGATAGTTTACTTAAAGCATGTTAGTTTTCTTATGTTTGTGAACTCATTTTGTGTGTGAGTTATTTAATTAAACTAGTTCATTCAATGTAACTAGTTCTATTAATTTAACTAATTCATTAAAAAAAATTGGCATTTGCTTTCTTTTTAATAAATAAGTTGTTTCTAATGGATGGTTTAATGTTTTTCAGTTAAGGTCTAAGCATGTATAGATGGTTGGTCACGTTTTCCCAAGTTGACAAAGCATTCAAGAGGATTTACACCACTTGAAGACACTTGAAAGAGGGTTGTTGGTTTCAGCAAGGTTTCAAGGCAATTCAAGAGAGCCTTTACAACACTTGAAGGCTGTCGGTTACAACAAAGTTACAAGGCATTCAAGAGCTCTTAAAACACCACTTAAAGAGCTACTTTATCATCCCTTAAAGCTGATCAATTTTGAACTCAAAGAAGATACTCAATTAAAGCTTCTTTATCATCTTTTAAAGGAGAATGAATGACACTCCACCAAGCTTGGCAGCTCAAGGGTTTCTTCCACGTTGATGATATGTATGTCTACATTCATCCTTCAACACCAAGCTTTTCGACTGCCTATTGGAGATGGGATAACTGACACTTTTTTAGGCCTTTAACACCAGCATAATGAGTTTTTAATCTTTGTCTAGCCCATTCAATTTTCTGTTGCCTTACACCTATAAATAGGCACCAATTTCTCTTGTAAAAACAACTTCTTGTGGCTTATATTATACTTGGGAGTGTTTCTCTTTCAAAGTTCTTGCTGAACTTTATCAGCTTACAAGATTGTTCTTGTGGCATTCTTTCCCCTTCCATTTTCATTCTATTGTTGGTTCCTAGTTTCTATAAGTAGTGGGTCACAATCCGTATACCCTTTTACCCAATACACGGCTGAGAATTCTTAAGGAACGGGTCTACACTACTTAGTGTTGGTTCCTCTTTTGTTCATACCGCACCACTTGATATGATCTCGACTATGAGTTTTGAATCATATATGTGAATGCCCGATCGTGATTCTAGTAAGAACTCTGCAGTGCTTTGAATGTATTCTGAAATTACTCAAACAACAATGTAAGTAGAAATAGATAAATAAGAAATAGAAATAATGGGATGAAAGATATGTAGAAGGGGTGTAGGAAGAGTGATAGTTGTGATTATGGAAGAAAAAAAAGAAGATGAAAATATAGGTGAAGATGATGGGGTGTTGGCGTTAAGATGAAGAAATTCAAAGGATGGATTGTGACCCCCTAACTATAAAGAGTTAGGAACCAGCAATATAATAAAGTGGAAATGAAGTGGTAGGATATGGAACGTGACCCACTAGCTATAGATGAGCTAGGAACCAACGCTATAACAAAAGGGAAATGGATGAAGACTACAAGACTAACTTGAAGCCGATAAAGTTCCACAAGAGAACAAGAATGAAAGCAATCTTTCAAAGATGTTTTATATATTCAAAGTGTGTCTTACAATGATCCTAAAGATGCCTATTTATAGTAGAAGTAGGCAGAATATGAAAAGGTGTTACAAGAAAGATGAATGCTCATCTTAATGCACTTGAATACACATGAATGCTTTGTCCTTTCTTCTCATCTTCAAATCTGATTAGTTTAGACAAATTGAGGTTGAATTTAGTCATATTTTCGTCCAAATTAAGAAGGACTCTTGGGCTGCCTTGTTTTGCTATCATATGAAGAGAAAGGGGATGAATGTGGACAAGGATGAATGTAGACATCCTTGCTGTCCAGTTTAAGTGCAACTCTTCATCTTCCAAGCTGATTAATATGACTTGAATGTCATAAAAGGTGAGTTTCATCCAGCCTTCATTTCATGTCTCCTCAATGAATTTTGAAAACCCCACTTGAATGGTGATAACATCAACCTTGAATGCCTTGAATTTGCTGAATTAAGATGGCCATCAATTGCTTGTCTCTTGGTAGAAGATGAAAGAACTCTTCCTTGGCTCAAATTCATTCAAATCATCCATGCATAAAATTCCCGTAATAAAAATTTCAGCCTGCACTGTCTTCAGTAAATCATTCAGTATCTCAAGCTCCCGATATCGGATTGAGGTGATTCAAAAGGCATTGGAAAGCTAAGAGATGGAGGAATAACGTCCAATTGATTTCTGGATCCAAACACGTCTGTATCGCATCCAGAATTGGAAGACATTCTGCTGATATTCTTGCATCTGGTAAAACCGTTCATCTTCCCTCATGCACCTAGACACAAAGGTAAACTTTATTCAATCTTTAATTGAAAACATGCATGTAAACAATTAAGAGTTAGTTTAATAAATGAGCTAGTTTGATGAATGAACTAGTTTAATTAATGAACTAACTTTATTCAATGAACTAATAATCTTGAATGAACTAGTTTAATCAATGAACTACTTAGTTAAATGAAGTGTATAACTAAATGAACTACATGTTTAAATGCAACGCATGCTTTAATGAACAACATGTTTATTGAATGCAATGAATGTTATGCAAACTTTAAATACTCATGCAAATTCATGCATAAGCAAAGTAAAGTGTTCCTCCCTTATTATTTCTTCTTTCTCACGTCCCAAGCTTGATGTAAACATATTTTCCATGGCTGTTTGGAACTCCTTGACCCTTGCTCGAGTAATGGGGCCACCTGGGTACTTCTCTGGGTCTTTGCCATTGACGTTCATATCAGTCCCTCCCTCTTTAAGGCGATTTGTCCCCAAATCGTCATCTACATCATAAGGAGATAGGTCAGCAACATTGAAGGTTCCACTAACATTAAACTCACCTGGAAGATCTAATTGATAGGCATTGTCATTGATCTTCTTGACTATTTGGAATGGTCCATCTCCCCGAGGCATTAATTTGGACTTTCGTTGAGCCGGGAACCTTTCTTTCCTCATGTGCAGCCACACCCAATCCCCTGGCTCAAAGGAAATTCGCTTACGACCCTTATTTGCTTGCTGCTCATATTGCTTGGTTCGTTTTTCAATGTTCTCCCAAGACTTGTTGATGAAGCTTCTTAACAAATTCAGCTTTATTAAGTCCATCTTTATTCACAATTTGATCAGCGGGTAATGGTAACAAGTCTATCGGTGTTAATGGATTGAATCCATACACCACTTCAAAAGGCGTCGCCCTGTAGTACTATGGATCGAACGGTTGTATGCAAACTCCACATGTGGTAAACTCTCCTCCCATGTTTTCAAATTCTTCCTAATGATGGATCGAAGTAACATAGAAAGTACTCGGTTCACCACTTCAGTTTGGCCATCCGTTTGAGGGTGGCAAGTGGTGGAGAATAGTAACTTAGTACCAATCTTACTCCATAGGGCTCTCCAAAAGTGACTTAAGAACTTCACATCCCGATCAGACACAATAGTTCTTGGTATGCCATGTAACCTTAAGATTTCCCTGAAAAACAAAGTAGCAATATGTGAGGCATCATTAGTTTTGTTACAGGAATGAAATGAGCCATTTTGGAGAATCTATCCACAACTACAAAGATGGAATCTTTGTTATTCTTGGTACGTGAAAGCCCTAGCACAAAATCCATTGAAATATCCATCCATGGTGCTTCCGGTATGGGTAGTGGTGTGTAAAGTCCATGTGGCATGACTTTAGATTTGGCCTTCCTGCAAGTGATGCATCGCTCACACAACCTCTCCACATCTCGTTTCATTTTAGGCCAATATAGGTGCTCTTGAAGTATAGCCAAAGTCTTTGCTATCCCAAAATGTCCCATTAATCCTCCTCCATGAGCTTCCTTAGTTAGCAATTCACATGGAACCTTGAGGGATGCATAGTCTTCCTTCCTTAAATAGGAAACCATCATGCTTATAGTATTTTTCAATTGACCTTTTCTCACAAGCTTTGTAAATCTCTCCAAAATCAGAGTCAGAGACATATAAGTCTTTAATAAAAACAAAACCCAATAACTTAGATTCCAAAGTGTTTAAAAGAATATACCTCCGTGACAATGCATCGGCAACTATATTCTCCTTACCTTTCTTGTACTTGATAACATATGGGAAAGTTTCAAGAAACTCCACCCATTTGGCATGCCTTTTGTTGAGTTTATGCTGCCCCCGAATATGTTTCAATGCCTCATGATCAGTGTGAATGATGAACTCCTTAGGCCAAAGGTAATGTTGCCATGTTTCCATTGCCCTCACAAGAGCATACATCTCCTTGTCATAGGTAGGGTAATTAAGCGTAGCTCCACTTAATTTTTCACTGAAATAGGCTATAGGACGTCCACCTTGAGACAAAACTGCTCCAATTCCTACACCTGATGCATCACATTCAATTTCAAAAGTTAGATTAAAATCAGGTAGAGCAAGTAAAGGGGCATGTATTAAACAATCTTTAATGCTATTAAAGGACTTCTCTTGATCTTCCCCCCAAAAGAATTTAGAATTCTTCTTAATAACACTTGTTAGTGGGGCGGCTATGGTGCTGAAGTTGGGGATGAATCTTCGATAAAAACTTGCAAGTCCATGGAAGCTCCTAACTTGAGAAATGCTTGCTGGTCGTGGCCACTCTTCAATGGCTTTAACCTTCTCTTTGTCCACCTCCAAGCCTTCAGAACTCACAACGAAACCTAGGAAAACAACCCACAAGTACAAAATGTACATTTTTGTAAGTTAGCAAACAGTTTTTCCTTGCTCAAAACTAGCAAAACTGACCTTAAATGTTGAACATGTTCTTCCATGGTTTTACTATAGATTAGAATGTCATCAAAGTAAACCACACAAAACTTACCCAAGAATGGCCTAAGAACATGATTCATTAACCTCATAAACGTGCTTGGAGCATTAGTTAAGCCAAAAGGCATAACCAACCACTCATAAAGGCCTTGCTTAGTTTTGAATGCTGTTTTCCACTCATCACCTTCCCGCATTCGTATTTGGTGGTAACCACTTTTAAGATCAATCTCGGAAAAGAGGTTAGAACCACTAAGCTCATCTAACATGTCATCTAAGCGAGGAATAGGGTGACGATACTTTTTACCGTAATTTTGTTTACCGCTCGGCAGTCCACACACATGCGCCAAGTTCCATCCTTCTTTGGCACAAGTAGAACCGCACGGCACATGGGCTAAGGCTTTCCCTCACGTAGCCTTTTGACATCAACTCAGATACTTGCCTTTGCAACTCCTTAGTTTCTTGGGGTTGCTTTCGCACGCTGGTCGGTTTGGAATGATGGCTCCGGGAACAAAGTCTATTTGATGTTCTATGCCACGAATAGGTGGCAGTCCACTTGGTATTTCCTCCGAAATAGGTCATCAAACTCCTGCAATAAAGACACAACAAAAGCAGGCAAATTTTGATCAAGGTAGTTAGTATTCAAGAAATTTTCCTTGTACATGAGCACAAGTGCTTCCTTTGCTGTCATTAAACTCTTTTTCTCTCTCTCTTTAGAAAGAATGCTGATTTTCCTTCCCTCATTTTGATCACACTCCTTTGCTTTTACCTCCATTTTGGTCTCTCTCTCTTTGGCTTTTTCAATTTTTCCTCTCAATAAAATTTGGTCTTCATGTATTTGTTTTGGAGAAAGTGGGGCTAAAGTGATCTTCTTTGCTTCATGGGTGAACGTATACGGTTGGTATACCCGTCATGGATCACTCGCCTATCAAATTGCCAAGGCCTTCCAAGTAATAAATGGCTTTGCGTGCATTGGAACGACATCGCATAATACCTCGTCTTTGTACTTCCCAATAGAGAAAACAATTCGAACTTGTTTGGTCACCTTGAGTTCTCCTCCATCGTTGAGCCATTGTAGCTTATAAGGTTGTGGATGCTTTGTTGTTGCCAAGCCAAGTGTATCTACCATTAAGGTACTAGCAACATTAGTGCAACTACCACCATCAATAATAACAAAGCATACCTTTCCTCCAACATGGCAACGAGTATGGAAGATATTTTTCGTTGTTCATTTCCTCCAACGGATTGTACGTTTAGGCTTCTTTTGACAACAAGAACCTCTCCTTCCACGCCATACTCTAATTCTTCTTCTTCGATGGCAACATCTTCATTCTCATCCTCTTCTTGTTCCGATTCAACTTCTCCATCATCTCGAAGAAGCATGGTGTTGCGGTTCGGACATTGGCTTGCAATGTGTCCACGCCCCAAACACTTAAAACATTGTATGTCACGGGAACGATTTGGAGTAGCGGTAGTCTTACCCTTGCTGGTTTCGCAATGGGCTTACTTCCTTTCGGTGGTCCTCCTTTTTCGTGGGACGGTATTGGAGGAGTCTTCTTGTATGAACTTTGCCCACATTTTGATGTTGAACTCCCATAAGATCGTGTGGCACCCTTTCTTTTGAGCTGTTTTTCCACTTTCATGGCCATATGCACCATGTCTTCCATCTCCACATAATGTTGCAACTCGACCACGTTCGCGCAATGTCCGGATTTAGTCCCGCTAGGAATCTTGCCATTGTGGCTTCTCGATCCTCGTCGATGTTGGCTCGAATCATGGACACCTCCATCTCTTTGTAGTAATCTTCAACACTTCGATTTACCTTGTGAAAGATTTTGAAGACAGTTGTTGAATAACTCGATGGTAGTGGGTTGGAATGAATCGCCTTCGCATCACCGCTTTCATTTCATCCCATGTAGTGATAGGATGTTCTCCATTGCGTCTCCTACTTGATGTCAATTGATCCCACCATATTAGTGCATAATCCGTAAACTCAATGGCAGCGAGTTTTACCTTTTAAGCTCTGAATAGTTATGGCACTCAAAAATGTGCTCAACCTTCTTTTCCCATGCAAGATAGGTTTCAGGATCCGTTCTTCCTTGAAAAGGAGGAATGGTAATCTTGATGTTGCTGAGATTATCGTCTACTCGTGGTCGAGCTCTCTGGCCTTGTTGTACCATGCTATGTTGGGATACTTGATCTTGCACATCATCTACTTCAACTTCTTCAGGATACTCCTCATTACCCTGATTAGCTTGTGAAATTTCAAGCTGGTCTATTCGTTCAATTAGGGGCTCCAATTGCTCTTGGATCATTTTGGCCATTGCTTGAAGCATAGCCTGATTTTGCAAATTGGGAACTCCTTCACCACTATGACCAGATCTTTGTGACATGTTAGATAAAGAAACAAAAGAAATTAAACCTTACTAACACAAAATCTCACCTTTCCACTCCAAAGAAAATGCACTCACACTCGTGTTTCACTCGGGTTAGGCTTTTCCCTTAATGCACACTCATGCCTTTTACCACTCGTGCTTTATTTTCAAGTCCTTTTGGGAACTTCCTCAAGGCTTACAAGTGTCTCGTGGACTTGGCTGAAACAATTCTAGCTTGGTAGGAGAATGATGAATAATAAAAGGATAATGGCTTCAAAAAAAGAAAGAATTACTAAGAATAGGTAAAGGAATTTGTAATTCAGCAATAAAAAAATTATGTATTGTAATTTTTTTTTTTAAACAAGAATAGACTGCTCCCTCCCTCTTTAAGATTTTTTTGATTTTTTTACTAACCCGGGAGAGAGAAAAAAATACGCTTACTGAATCGTCTAGGCTCTGATACCAAATGATATGATCTTGACTATGAGTTTTGAATCATATATGTGAATGCCCGATCGTGATTCTAGTAAGAACTCTGCAGTGCTTTGAATGTATTCTCAAATTACTCAAACAACAATGTAAGTAGAAATAGATAAATAAGAAATAGAAATAATGGGATGAAAGATATGTAGAAGGGGTGTAGGAAGAGTGATAGTTGTGATTATGGAAAAAAAAAGGATGAAAATATAGGTGAAGATGATGGGGTGTTGGCGTTAAGATGAAGAAATTCAAAGGATGGATTGTGACCCCTAACTATAAAGAGTTAGGAACCAGCAATATAATAAAGTGGAAATGAAGTGGTAGGATATGGAACGTGACCCACTAGCTATAGATGAGCTAGGAACCAACGCTATAACAAAAGGGAAATGGATGAAGACTACAAGACTAACTTGAAGCCGATAAAGTTCCACAAGAGAACAAGAATGAAAGCAATCTTTCAAAGATGTTTTATATATTCAAAGTGTGTCTTACAATGATCCTAAAGATGCCTATTTATAGTAGAAGTAGGCAGAATATGAAAAGGTGTTACAAGAAAGATGAATGCTCATCTTAATGCACTTGAATACACATGAATGCTTTGTCCTTTCTTCTCATCTTCAAAGCTGATTAGTTTAGACAAATTGAGGTTGAATTTAGTCATATTTTCGTCCAAATTAAGAAGGACTCTTGGGCTGCCTTGTTTTGCTATCATATGAAGAGAAAGGGGATGAATGTGGACAAGGATGAATGTAGACATCCTTGCTGTCCAGTTTAAGTGCAACTCTTCATCTTCCAAGCTGATTAATATGACTTGAATGTCATAAAAGGTGAGTTTCATCCAGCCTTCATTTCATGTCTCCTCAATGAATTTTGAAACCCCACTTGAATGGTGATAACATCAACCTTGAATGCCTTGAATTTGCTGAATTAAGATGGCCATCAATTGCTTGTCTCTTGGTAGAAGATGAAAGAACTCTTCCTTGGCTCAAATTCATTCAAATCATCCATGCATAAAATTCCCGTAATAAAAATTTCAGCCTGCACTGTCTTCAGTAAATTATTCGTATCTCAAGCTCCCGATATCGGATTGAGGTGATTCAAAAGGCATTGGAAAGCTAAGAGATGGAGGAATAACGTCCAATTGATTTCTGGATCCAAACACGTCTGTATCGCATCCAGAATTGGAAGACATTCTGCTGATATTCTTGCATCTGGTAAAACCGTTCATCTTCCCTCATGCACCTAGACACAAAGGTAAACTTTATTCAATCTTTAATTGAAAACATGCATGTAAACAATTAAGAGTTAGTTTAATAAATGAGCTAGTTTGATGAATGAACTAGTTTAATTAATGAACTAACTTTATTCAATGAACTAATAATCTTGAATGAACTAGTTTAATCAATGAACTACTTAGTTAAATGAAGTGTATAACTAAATGAACTACATGTTTAAATGCAACGCATGCTTTAATGAACAACATGTTTATTGAATGCAATGACTGTTATGCAAACTTTAAATACTCATGCAAATTCATGCATAAGCAAAGTAAAGTGTTCCTCCCTTATTATTTCTTCTTTCTCACGTCCCAAGCTTGATGTAAACATATTTTCCATGGCTGCTTCTAACTCCTTGGCCCTTGCTCGAGTAATGGGGCCACCTGGGTACTTCTCTGGGTCTTTGCCATTGACGATCATATCACCACTTGTTGCATTTTTTGTTTCCCTACACCTATCATCCACAAAACCAATTTAAAACTCTTACTTGAATCACAATCGGGCAAATTTGGATAACAATTTGGCCATCATACAACTGGATTCGTATCAGGTTCAAAAGAGGAACTTATGCTATGAAAGCACAAACCCGTTTTTAATGAAGGCTTTGAGGGTGGTAGGGTGACTTAGACCGAAGGTTAAGTATAACCAACAATCTGAAGTATCAAATATGAAGATAGGAAGACACCACACACCTTAGAAAGGCTTAATAAGTCATGAAGTTTTAAAAAGAACAAGTTTGAAAAAAAAATCTCACAAAGATAGAAATTTTATATATGAAAGTTGTGTCTACAAATGAAATGGTCAGCCCTATTTATAGGGTTCAAGGGGCTAGTCGAATAGGCACATTACAAGATGAAAAGATGGCTGAAAGGCCATGTAGGGGGTCTGGTGTTGGTTCGGCTAGGGGCTAGTGTTGGTTCGGCTAGGGTGGTGCCTCCCTCCATGATTTTGGCGCCTAACTTGGTTTCCCTCCAAGGCTGGTCGGTTGTGTTTCTTGGGGATGGACATGACCCTTCAGGTGTTAAGCTAGGAGTGATAGCTTGAGCTGAGATGAGCTTCTAGAGCTAGGCATTAGCTGATTTGAGCTAAGCTAGCTAGCTAAACTTTAGAGCTGTTTTGAGCTAATCCGAGCTGCCTCTAGCTAGGTGAGCTTCTCTTTTAGTGTCCTTGAGCTTATCTCCAGCTATTGGAGTGATTAGGAGCTGAAACTTAGCTTGCATTGCCTTGAATTATTTCCAAGCTGTTTTGAGCTGATTCTGAGTTCACGAGCTGTTTTGATCTGCCCTTTGATCCCTTGTGATGTGGGTAATGTGCCCTACAAAGAAAACACCAAATAACATAAGTAAAAGTAATTAAACTAAATGAAAATAGAGTTTAAGGACTGAAATGAATATATAAATGTAGGTAAACTATAAGGACTAAAATTCATGATAACTAAATGATGCATAAGTATAAGGACTAAAATGCATGTGAACATTAAAGAAAAGATGTAGTTTATTAATAGTTAAGGCGTGCATGTTCTTTACTTAATATGTAATATGAATAAGATGAAATACAATGCATGGTGCATGAAAACTAAATATATCCCTAGCATAAGTATAATATAAAGAGGTGAAACATAGGTTATGCATGAATATCATATACTATGCAAATGAATGATAACATATGATATCTCAAGTATATCCTAATATGCAAACGCATGCTTATAACAATATTTAATGCATAAATAAGATAATAAAAGATAAAGTAAGGTAGAACTCCCTTAGAATCAGCGTTGAGGATATTCAATGATGTGATAAAGTCATGGAGAAAGTTGGTGCTGATTTGGATCGCATCATCCCCCCTTCTTTTTTGCGATTTGTCCTCAAATTGGAGCCTCTTGTGTTTGGACGTTTCTTTGCTGTTGGGGTGGTTGTATCCTTACGTTGTTTACTCGATGGAATGCTCTCCTTACCATCTTCAACATACATGTCTTTTAGAACCTCAAGGGATACAACTTTTGAATCATCAAGGGACACATCTTCTGGAACGTCAAAGGACATGTCTTGTGGATCACCAAAGGTTACGCCTACAGGTTCTTCAAAGGACACAACATGTAGTCCTCCAAAAGTAATGTTTCTTGAATCATCTTCTTGAACCAAAACAACATGATGGTTGGTGAAAAATCATGACTTTTCTGATCCTCCATCAAGTAGGTTGTAAACATCAACTCCTTTAAGCTTTGTACCTTTCCAAATGATGGCCCTGGAGTAGGTGGATAATGCTCGCTTCATTTTGTTGCACCAACAAATCTCAAATTGACAAAGGAACTTGTTAAGAGGCTGCCCGTTGAAGAAGACCTCCATTGATTGTTTCGGATCTAGGATAGAAGTAAGAATTCATGTATAGAAGTGTGGTCGCAAAAGAAGATGTTTATGATGGATTTCATCTTGTTTAAGGGGCTGGAAATATGTTAAAAAAGGTTGCTGGAAATTTGGTTTAAAGATGGCAAAATTGATGACTGGAAATATGAAGGTTTGAAGGATTATTAATGGTTGAAATGGTGGCTGGAAAATGGTGAAGAAGAAGTCTTAAAGTTGGTGGAAACTAAAATAAAACTAAGAACAAGGAACAAGGAAGAACCTATACTATAAAGAGTATAAACCCAAACCTTATACGTTCAATGCTCGAAGGACTTGGACCCATTGATTAGCGAATCAAGAACCCGAAGTATCTGGTGTAGACAACACAAGCACAATGCTTGAAAAGTCTGGATAGTTCAATGAAGAACCAAATTGAGAGAAATTCTCACAAGTAAAATGATATATCATAGATGTCTCGATAATACAAAGTTTAAAGGCTATTTATAAGCCTAAGTACAAGAGGGAAATCAAATTGTTTAAAATTCAAAAATAAACTTCCTAAAAGGCATCTAATGGTGGCTGAATATGGAGTTAAATTCCCAAGTGGTTTGATGGCTGCATTTGAATTAAACAATCTGATAAACATTAAAAACGGCGCCTAAATAAAGAGGGAACACTTGAAATTCAAACAAAATGCACACGGAAATTGTTTGAATTCAAAAATCAAACTTCTTGGCCTTATCCTTGAAAATTCCGCCCACTGCTTTTTGACACACACATGCATCTTGCTGTAGGACACTCTCCTAAGTGTAGGTACATGTCTCTCCATGTTTGAGCTACCCTTGGACTCATTAGCTGGAGTTGAGCTACTAGAGTTGAAGGTGAGCTAAATGAGCTTGAATTGAGCTGATTTGGCGTGTTGGAGCTGAAATGAGCTGAAAAACGATGGTGTGTGTTGTTGTTGAGCTTCAATCGAGCTAGTTGGAAAGTCCTTAGCTGCCAAGCTTTATTGTGCTGCTGTAAAAACAAATAAAACACACATAAATGCTGGAAAACATAAGGAAAACACACTTACCTTAGTAAATAATATGCATATATATAAACTAAGTATAAGTACTTAATATGTCACATATCAGCATATAACACATTAAATAACTTATTACCTAAGGCTGAAACATTGAGAAACAAGTTATGATACGAATTCGGTTTCATGATGGCCGAATTGTTATCCAATTTGCCTTATCGTGATTCAAGTAAGAGTTTTAAATTGGTTGTGTGGACGATAGGTGTAGGGAAACAGAAATGCAACAAGTGGTGCGGTATGAAAAAAGGAGGAACCAACACTAAATAGTGTAGATCCGTTCCTTAAGATTTCTTAGCTCTGTATTGGGTAGAAGGGTATACAAATTGTGACCCACTAGTTATAGAAACTAGGAACCAAAAATATAATGAAAATGGAAGGGGAAAGAATGCCACAAGAACAATCTTGTAAGCTGATAAAGTTTAGCAAGAACTTTGAAAGAGAAGAAACACTCTCAAGTATAATATAAGCCAAAAGTTGATTACAATAGAAAATGGCTGCCTATTTATAGGAGCAAAGTGGCTGAATTGAATAGGAAACAAAGAATTAAAGACTAATTGGTTAAGGGATTAAAAGCTCATAAAGTTGGTGTTATAAAGGTCTAATAAAGTGTCGGTTATCCCATCTCCAATAGGCAGTCAAAAAGCTTGGTGTTGAAGGATGGCGTGGACATTCTTAGGATGAATGTAGACATACATATTGTCAACATGGAAGAAACCCTTAAGCTTCGAAGCTTGGTGGAGTGTCATTCATTCTCCTTTAAAAGATGATAAAGAAGCTTAATTGTGTGTCTTCTTTGAGTTCAAAACTGATCAGTTTTAAGGGATGATAAAGTAGCTCTTAAGTAGTGTTTAAGTAGATCTTTAAGTGGTGTTCTAAGAGCTCTTGAATGCCTTGTAACTTTGTTGTAACCGACAGCCTTCAAGTGTTGTAAAGGCTCTCTTGAATTGCCTTGAAACCTGGCTGAAATCGACAGCCCTCTATCAAATGTCTTCAAGTGGTGTAAACCTTCTTGAATGCTTTGTCAACTTGGGAAAACGTGACCAGCCATCTATCCATGCTTAGACCTTAACTGAAACACATTAAACCATCCATTAGAAACAACTCATTTATTAAAAAGAAAGCAAATGCCAAAACAGTCTTAATGAGCTAGTTAAATTAATAGAACTAGTTACATTGAATGAACTGGTTTAATTAAATAACTCACACACTAAATGAATTCACAAACATAAGAAAACTAACATGCTTTAAGTAAATTGTCATGCATTAATTAAACTAACAACTTAAATAAACCAACATACTTAAATGTTTTAAACAAGCATAAATGAATCAGATTGTTTAATGAACATTAAGCCTTATTTATTCATGCACATATGCTGAAATTAAATATAAAAAACTTAGAGAAACTTATGCAAAATCATGCACGAGTAGGATGTTGCATTGTTCAATCAAAGTTGGTGTTTCCTCCTTCAACTTCAAGCTTTGACTAAACAAATTTCCCATAGCTTCTTGGAACTTCTTGGCCCTAGCACGAGTCATAAGCCCACTAGGAAATTCCTCCGGGTCTTTGCTGGTTGTGATCACATCAGTCCCTCCCTCTTGAAAATGATTTGTCTCCAAATCGTCACCTACATCAAAAGGAGATAAATTGGCTACATTGAAAGTTGCACTGACATTATACTCAACTGGGAAGTCTAGTTGGTAGGCATTGTCATTGACACACTTGATCACTTGAAAAGGACCATCCCCTCAGGCATCAATTTTGATTTGCGTTGGGCTGGAAACCTTTCATTTCTCATGTGCAGCCAAACCCAATATCCGAGTTGAAAGGTAACTCGCTTTCGACCTTTGTTAGCTTGCTGCTCGTATTGTTTCGTTCTTTTCTCAATATTGTCCCACACTTGTTGATGGAGCTTCTTGACAAATTCAGCTTTATTTCTTCCATCTTTATTCACAATGTGTTTAGCGGACAAATGTAACAAATCTAATGAATTTAAGGGATTGAAACCATACACTACTTCGAATGGTGACATTTTAGTGGCAAAATGTATGGACCGGTTGTAAGCAAACTCCACGTGTGGCAAGCTTTCATCCCAAGTCCTCAAATTCTTTTTGATAATTGTCCTTAACAACATGGACAATATCCGGTTCACCATTTTAGTTTGACCTTCCGTTTGCAGATGACAAGTTGTAGAAAATAGAAACTTGGTTCCAATCTTGCTCCATAGTGTCTTCCAAAAATGGCTTAAGAACTTCATATCTCGGTCAGATACAATAGTCCTTGGAACTCTATGCAATCTCATGATTTCCCTGAAAAATAAGTTAGCAACATGCAAAGCATCATTAGTCTTATTACAAGGAATAAAATGAGCCATTTTAGAAAAACGATCCACTACTACAAAGATGGAGTCTTTGTTATTCTTTGTATGTGGCAGCCCAAGTATAAAATCCATGGATATATCCATCCAAGGTGCATTAGGGATAGGTAATGGAGTGTATAGGCCGTGGGGCTTCACTTTTGACTTGGCCTTTTTACATGTGATGCAACACTCACATAACCTTTCAACATATCGTCTCATCTTTGGCTAATATAAGTGCTCTTAAAGCATGCTTAAGGTCTTGGCTACTCCAAAATGTTCCATTAGTCCACCACCATGTGCTTCCTTGAGGAGCAACTCTCGAATGGATCCTTGTGAGATGCAAAGCTCCCCTTCTTTGAATAGGTATCCATTATCCCTACAGAACTTATCATGTGCACCTTTCTCACAAACTTTATATATTTCAGCAAAACCCAACAACATAGAGTCTAAAATGTTAAGAAGGGCGTACTTGCGTGATAGTGCATCAACAACGATGTTTTCCTTACCCTTTTATACTTGATCACGTAGGGAAAAGCTTCAAGAAACTCTATCCACTTGGCGTGCCTCTTATTTAGCTTATATTGTCCCCTAATGTGCTTTAATGCCTCATGATCAGTATGAATGATAAACTATTTTAACCAAAGGTAGTTGATACGGAAGCCAAGATCCAAGAATTACCTCAAAATCTAGGAACCCTCTAGATCACAACTAATCTAGCAAACTCACTAATATGATCCGAGAAAACCCCAAACTCCACGTTCAGCAAACCAATAATAAAAGCATGATCTTGATGTAGAAAACGAGATAGGATGAATTGATGGTGGCGGTGTTGGATAGATTTGTCCTTGGCACCCTCCTAATCGCAATTGAATAGGCAAACACCTGCAAACGGCACGAATCTCTCCGATGAATGGATGATGACGAGATAGATGTTGTAGGATATTTTGTCCTTGGCACCCTTTTAGACGCGATTATCTAAGCAAGCAACCTCAAGCGGCTCTAACCCACCCTCCTAGATGCAATTACATAGGCAAGCAACAGTGTGAAGATGATCTCCATTACAAGAACTTGACGAACTTACGTTGAAGAAGACTTCTCATACGAAAAATAACAAGGCAAATCTATCTACCTTGAAAATAAAATGGCCCATGGCCAAAGGTTTTTGCAACTCATAAATTCATGATGTTATTCTTATTAATGAAGCAAATATGCCTTTAAATAGGTTACAAATGAAGAGTTCAACTTAAATTAGGAAAAGTAAACATAATAATAAAATAAATAAACATGTTTTATCTAACCTAAAAAACTAAAAAATAAATAACAAATCTAATCCTAAATCATCTAAATATCTTCATAAAGAATCCTAGATTAAATTTAAGTACAAATAATCAATAAAATTATTGAAACTTCGTAATAAATAATATTTCCTGTAATAAATCCGTATAGAGATTTCTGCTCGCATAGTCTTCACTAAAACGGACATAACTTGAGCTCCCGATGTCGAAGTGATGTGTTTCAAGATGCGTTGGAAAGCTAAGAGACATACGAATATGTTTGAAGAAGTCATGTAGACTCAGAAGTGCCCAGATCCCATCCGAAAATTCGATGCAAGTTGGTTGAAATTCCAGACTTATAAACAGCTTCAACTCTTTGGCTACAATGCATCATTTTTAGCCCCCCATACATGTATCATTACTGCTGTCCTGTTTCTAAAGCCCGAATTAGTGCATACATTTCTTTATCATAGGTTGGGTAATTGAGTGTAGCTCGACTCAACTTCTCGCTGAAGTAGGCTATAGGGCATCCTTATTGAGATAAGACAGTTCCAATTCCCAAACCTAATGAATCACATTCAACCTCAAAAACCTTGTTAAATCAGGCAAAGTTAGTAAAGGTGCATTAATCAAACAATCCTTAAACATGTTAAAGGGTTTCTCTTACTCTTCACCCCAAAAGAAATTAGAATTCTTTTTAATGACTCTTGTCAAAGGGGCGGCTAAGGTGCTAAAATTTGGCACAAACCGACGGTAGAATCTTTCTAATCCATGGAAGCTTCTAACTTGGCTAATGCTTGTTGGTCTAGGACATTCCTCAATTGCTTTAACATTTTCTCTATCAACCTCCAAACCACCTGCACTCACAACAAATCCTAGAAAAACAACCTTATTAGTGCAAAATGTGCATTTTTGTAGATTAACATAAAGTTTTCATTTCTCAATACATCTAATACCAACCTTAGATGCTGAATATGGTCATTCAAAGTCTTGCTATAATTCTGAATATCATCAAAATACACTACACAAAACTTACCCAAGAATTGTCTAAGGATGTGATTCATTAACCTCATGAAAGTGCTGGGTGCATTAGTTAGGCCAAATACCATAACCAACCACTCATATAACCCTTGTTTAGTCTTGAATGCAGTTTTCCACTCTTCCCCTTCTCGCATACGAATTTGATGGTAACCAATTTTAAGATCAATCTTAGAAAAGACATTAGAACCACTAAGTTCATTTAACATATCATCTAAACGTAGAATGGGATGACGATACTTTACCGTTATTTTGTTCACTGCACGACAGTCTACAGACATGCGTCATGTTCCATCTTTTTTAGGCAAAAGTAGAACCGGTACTGCACAAGGACTAAGGCTCTCTCTCACATACCACTTTTCCATTCAATTTGAAAATTGCCTTTGCAACTCCTTGGTTTCCTCAAGGTTGCTTTAGTAAGATGGTAGGTTAGGTATGATCGCACCAGGAACAAAGTCAATTTGGTGTTCTATTCCATGAATTGGAGGCAGCCCATTTGGAATCTCCTCCAGAAATAGATCTTCATATTCCTGCAGCAATGAAGCAATAAAAGATGGCAGATTTGGGTCAAGTTCATTAGTGCTTAATAAACTATCCTTGTACATGAGTACAAGAACCATCTTTTTTGACAATAAACACTTTTTGATTTCTTTCTCTCTCACAAAGGCGCTCACTTTTTCTCTCTCTTCTTTTTCACCCTCTTTTGATTTTCTCTCGGATGTTACCTCACTCTCCTTTGCTTTTATATCAAAATTTTTGTCACTCTCTTTGGCTTTTTCAAAACTTACTCTCAAATGTATTTGATCTTTGTGAACTTGCTTTGGTGAAAGCAGGGCTAGGGTGATCTTCTTGGCTTCATGAGTTAGGGTATACCGATTGGTATAACCATCATGGATGACTCTCCTATCGAACTGCCATGGCCTCCCTAACAAGAGATGACCAACATGCATTGGCACGACATCACATAACACCTTGTCTTTGTACTAGCCAATAGAAAATGGCATAATGACTTGCTAGGTAACTTTGAGTTCTCCACCATCATTAAGCCACTGCAGTTTGTAGGGGCGTAGATGTTTTGTTGTTGCTAGGCCAAGCTTTTCTACCATCCAAGTACTAGCAACGTTAGTGCAACTTCCCCCATCTATAATGACAAAGCATACCTTCTCATTGATATGGCAGCAAGTGTGGAAAATGTTCTCGCGTTGTTGGTCCCCCTTAATGGATTTGCATGCTTAGGCTCTGATATGAACGTCAATGGCAAAGACCCAGAGAAGTACCCAGGTGGCCCCATTACTCGAGCAAGGGTCAAGGAGTTCCAAACAGCCATGGAAAATATGTTTACATCAAGCTTGGGACGTGAGAAAGAAGAAATAATAAGGGAGGAACACTTTACTTTGCTTATGCATGAATTTGCATGAGTATTTAAAGTTTGCATAACATTTATTGCATTCAATAAACATGTTGTTCATTAAAGCATGCGTTGCATTTAAACATGTAGTTCATTTAGTTATACACTTCATTTAACTAAGTAGTTCATTGATTAAACTAGTTCATTCAAGATTATTAGTTCATTGAATAAAGTTAGTTCATTAATTAAACTAGTTCATTCATCAAACTAGCTCATTTATTAAACTAACTCTTAATTGTTTACATGCATGTTTTCAATTAAAGATTGAATAAAGTTTACCTTTGTGTCTAGGTGCATGAGGGAAGATGAACGGTTTTACCAGATGCAAGAATATCAGCAGAATGTCTTCCAATTCTGGATGCGATACAGACGTGTTTGGATCCAGAAATCAATTGGACGTTATTCCTCCATCTCTTAGCTTTCCAATGCCTTTTGAATCACCTCAATCCGATATCGGGAGCTTGAGATACGAATAATTTACTGAAGACAGTGCAGGCTGAAATTTTTATTACGGGAATTTTATGCATGGATGATTTGAATGAATTTGAGCCAAGGAAGAGTTCTTTCATCTTCTACCAAGAGACAAGCAATTGATGGCCATCTTAATTCAGCAAATTCAAGGCATTCAAGGTTGATGTTATCACCATTCAAGTGGGGTTTCAAAATTCATTGAGGAGACATGAAATGAAGGCTGGATGAAACTCACCTTTTATGACATTCAAGTCATATTAATCAGCTTGGAAGATGAAGAGTTGCACTTAAACTGGACAGCAAGGATGTCTACATTCATCCTTGTCCACATTCATCCCCTTTCTCTTCATATGATAGCAAAACAAGGCAGCCCAAGAGTCCTTCTTAATTTGGACGAAAATATGACTAAATTCAACCTCAATTTGTCTAAACTAATCAGCTTTGAAGATGAGAAGAAAGGACAAAGCATTCATGTGTATTCAAGTGCATTAAGATGAGCATTCATCTTTCTTGTAACACCTTTTCATATTCTGCCTACTTCTACTATAAATAGGCATCTTTAGGATCATTGTAAGACACACTTTGAATATATAAAACATCTTTGAAAGATTGCTTTCATTCTTGTTCTCTTGTGGAACTTTATCGGCTTCAAGTTAGTCTTGTAGTCTTCATCCATTTCCCTTTTGTTATAGCGTTGGTTCCTAGCTCATCTATAGCTAGTGGGTCACGTTCCATATCCTACCACTTCATTTCCACTTTATTATATTGCTGGTTCCTAACTCTTTATAGTTAGGGGTCACAATCCATCCTTTGAATTTCTTCATCTTAACGCCAACACCCCATCATCTTCACCTACATTTTCATCTTTTATTTTTTTTTTCTTCCATAATCACAACTATCACTCTTCCTACACCCCTTCTACATATCTTTCATCCCATTATTTCTATTTCTTATTTATCTATTTCTACTTACATTATTGTTTGAGTAATTTCAGAATACATTCAAAGCACTGCAGAGTTCTTACTAGAATCATGATCGGGCATTCACATATATGATTCAAAACTCATAGTCGAGATCATATCATTTGGTATCAGAGCCTAGACGATTCAGTAAGCGTATTATTTTTTCTCTCTCCGGGTTAGTAAAAAAATTAAAAAAATCAAAAAAAATCTTAAAAAGGGAGGGAGCAGTCTATTCTTGTTTTAAAAAATTACAATACATCATTTCTTATTGCTGAATTACAAATTCCTTTACCTATTCTTAGTAATTCTTTCTTTTTGAAGCCATTATCCTTTTATTATTCATCATTCTCCTACCAAGCTAGAATTGTTTCAGCCGAAGTCCACGAGACACTTGTAAGCCTTGAGGAAGTTCCCAAAAGGACTTGAAAATAAAGCACGAGTGGTAAAAGGCATGAGTGTGCATTAAGGGGAAAAGCCTAACCTGAGTGAAACACGAGTGTGAGTGCATTTTCTTTGGAGTGGAAAGGTGAGATTTTGTGTTAGTAAGGTTTAATTTCTTTTGTTTCTTTATCTAACATGTCACAAAGATCTGGTCATAGTGGTGAAGGAGTTCCCAATTTGCAAAATCAGGCTATGCTTCAAGCAATGGCCAAAATGATCCAAGAGCAATTGGAGCCCCTAATTGAACGAATAGACCAGCTTGAAATTTCACAAGCTAATCAGGGTAATGAGGAGTATCCTGAAGAAGTTGAAGTAGATGATGTGCAAGATCAAGTATCCCAACATAGCATGGTACAACAAGGCCAGAGAGCTCGACCACGAGTAGACGATAATCTCAGCAACATCAAGATTACCATTCCTCCTTTTCAAGGAAGAACGGATCCTGAAACCTATCTTGCATGGGAAAAGAAGGTTGAGCACATTTTTGAGTGCCATAACTATTCAGAGCTTAAAAGGTAAAACTCGCTGCCATTGAGTTTACGGATTATGCACTAATATGGTGGGATCAATTGACATCAAGTAGGAGACGCAATGTAGAACATCCTATCACTACATGGGATGAAATGAAAGCGGTGATGCGAAGGCGATTCATTCCAACCCACTACCATCGAGAGTTATTCAACCGTCTTCAAAATCTTTCACAAGGTAACCAAGTGTTGAAGATTACTACAAAGAGATGGAGGTGTCCATGATTCGAGCCAACATCGACGAGGATCGAGAAGCCACAATGGCAAGATTCCTAGCGGGACTAAATCCGGACATTGCGAACGTGGTCGAGTTGCAACATTATGTGGAGATGGAAGACATGGTGCATATGGCCATGAAAGTGGAAAAACAGCTCAAAAGAAAGGGTGCCACACGATCTTATGGGAGTTCAACATCAAAATGGGGGCAAAGTTCATACAAGAAGACTCCTCCAATACCGTCCCACGAAAAAGGAGGACCACCGAAAGGAAGTAAGCCCATTGCCGAAACCAGCAAGGGTAAGACTACCGCTACTCCAAATCGTTCCCGTGACATACAATGTTTTAAGTGTTTGGGGCGTGGACACATTGCAAGCCAATGTCCGAACCGCAACACCATGCTTCTTCGAGATGATGGAGAAGTTGAATCGGAACAAGAAGAGGATGAGAATGAAGATGTTGCCATCGAAGAAGAAGAATTAGAGTATGGCGTGGAAGGAGAGGTTCTTGTTGTCAAGAGAAGTCCTTTAATAGCATTAAAGATTGTTTAATACATGCCCCTTTACTTGCTCTACCTGATTTTAATCTAACTTTTGAAATTGGATGTGATGCATCAGGTGTAGGAATTGGAGCAGTTTTGTCTCAAGGTGGACGTCCTATAGCCTATTTCAGTGAAAAATTAAGTGGAGCTACGCTTAATTACCCTACCTATGACAAGGAGATGTATGCTCTTGTGAGGGCAATGGAAACATGGCAACATTACCTTTGGCCTAAGGAGTTCATCATTCACACTGATCATGAGGCATTGAAACATATCCGGGGGCAGCATAAACTCAACAAAAGGCATGCCAAATGGGTGGAGTTTCTTGAAACTTTCCCATATGTTATCAAGTACAAGAAAGGTAAGGAGAATATAGTTGCCGATGCATTGTCACGGAGGTATATTCTTTTAAACACTTTGGAATCTA
The DNA here is from genome assembly GCA_019671005.1 of Hibiscus mutabilis. Taxonomy (NCBI): domain Eukaryota; kingdom Viridiplantae; phylum Streptophyta; class Magnoliopsida; order Malvales; family Malvaceae; genus Hibiscus; species Hibiscus mutabilis. Next base: position 28,337,476 of record CM033727.1, read on the forward strand.
AGTTATTGGGTTTTGTTTTTATTAAAGACTTATATGTCTCTGACTCTGATTTTGGAGAGATTTACAAAGCTTGTGAGAAAAGGTCAATTGAAAAATACTATAAGCATGATGGTTTCCTATTTAAGGAAGGAAGACTATGCATCCTCAAGGTTCCATGCGTGAATTGCTAACTAAGGAAGCTCATGGAGGAGGATTAATGGGACATTTTGGGATAGCAAAGACTTTGGCTATACTTCAAGAGCACCTATATTGGCCTAAAATGAAACGAGATGTGGAGAGGTTGTGTGAGCGATGCATCACTTGCAGGAAGGCCAAATCTAAAGTCATGCCACATGGACTTTACACACCACTACCCATACCGGAAGCACCATGGATGGATATTTCAATGGATTTTGTGCTAGGGCTTCCACGTACCAAGAATAACAAAGATTCCATCTTTGTAGTTGTGGATAGATTCTCCAAAATGGCTCATTTCATTCCTGTAACAAAACTAATGATGCCTCACATATTGCTACTTTGTTTTTCAGGGAAATCTTAAGGTTACATGGCATACCAAGAACTATTGTGTCTGATCGGGATGTGAAGTTCTTAAGTCACTTTTGGAGAGCCCTATGGAGTAAGATTGGTACTAAGTTACTATTCTCCACCACTTGCCACCCTCAAACGGATGGCCAAACTGAAGTGGTGAACCGAGTACTTTCTATGTTACTTGATCCATCATTAGGAAGAATTTGAAAACATGGGAGGAGAGTTTACCACATGTGGAGTTTGCATACAACCGTTCGATCCATAGTACTACAGGGCGACGCTTTTGAAGTGGTGTATGGATTCAATCCATTAACACCGATAGACTTGTTACCATTACCCGCTGATCAAATTGTGAATAAAGATGGACTTAATAAAGCTGAATTTGTTAAGAAGCTTCATCAACAAGTGCGGGAGAACATTGAAAAACGAACCAAGCAATATTAGCAGCAAGCAAATAAGGGTCGTAAGCGAATTTCCTTTGAGCCAGGGGATTGGGTGTGGCTGCACATGAGGAAAGAAAGGTTCCCGGCTCAACGAAAGTCCAAATTAATGCCTCGGGGAGATGGACCATTCCAAATAGTCAAGAAGATCAATGACAATGCCTATCAATTAGATCTTCCAGGTGAGTTTAATGTTAGTGCAACCTTCAATGTTGCTGACCTATCTCCTTATGATGTAGATGACGATTTGGGGACAAATCGCCTTAAAGAGGGAGGGACTGATATGAACGTCAATGGCAAAGACCCAGAGAAGTACCCAGGTGGCCCCATTACTCGAGCAAGGGTCAAGGAGTTCCAAACAGCCATGGAAAATATGTTTACATCAAGCTTGGGACGTGAGAAAGAAGAAATAATAAGGGAGGAACACTTTACTTTGCTTATGCATGAATTTGCATGAGTATTTAAAGTTTGCATAACATTCATTGCATTCAATAAACATGTTGTTCATTAAAGCATGCGTTGCATTTAAACATGTAGTTCATTTAGTTATACACTTCATTTAACTAAGTAGTTCATTGATTAAACTAGTTCATTCAAGATTATTAGTTCATTGAATAAAGTTAGTTCATTAATTAAACTAGTTCATTCATCAAACTAGCTCATTTATTAAACTAACTCTTAATTGTTTACATGCATGTTTTCAATTAAAGATTGAATAAAGTTTACCTTTGTGTCTAGGTGCATGAGGGAAGATGAACGGTTTTACCAGATGCAAGAATATCAGCAGAATGTCATCCAATTCTGGATGCGATACAGACGTGTTTGGATCCAGAAATCAATTGGACGTTATTCCTCCATCTCTTAGCTTTCCAATGCCTTTTGAATCACCTCAATCCGATATCGGGAGCTTGAGATACGAATAATTTACTGAAGACAGTGCAGGCTGAAATTTTTATTACGGGAATTTTATGCATGGATGATTTGAATGAATTTGAGCCAAGGAAGAGTTCTTTCATCTTCTACCAAGAGACAAGCAATTGATGGCCATCTTAATTCAGCAAATTCAAGGCATTCAAGGTTGATGTTATCACCATTCAAGTGAGGGTTTCAAAATTCATTGAGGAGACATGAAATGAAGGCTGGATGAAACTCACCTTTTTATGACATTCAAGTCATATTAATCAGCTTGGAAGATGAAGAGTTGCACTTAAACTGGACAGCAAGGATGTCTACATTCATCCTTGTCCACATTCATCCCCTTTCTCTTCATATGATAGCAAAACAAGGCAGCCCAAGAGTCCTTCTTAATTTGGACGAAAATATGACTAAATTCAACCTCAATTTGTCTAAACTAATCAGCTTTGAAGATGAGAAGAAAGGACAAAGCATTCATGTGTATTCAAGTGCATTAAGATGAGCATTCATCTTTCTTGTAACACCTTTTCATATTCTGCCTACTTCTACTATAAATAGGCATCTTTAGGATCATTGTAAGACACACTTTGAATATATAAAACATCTTTGAAAGATTGCTTTCATTCTTGTTCTCTTGTGGAACTTTATCGGCTTCAAGTTAGTCTTGTAGTCTTCATCCATTTCCCTTTTGTTATAGCGTTGGTTCCTAGCTCATCTATAGCTAGTGGGCCACGTTCCATATCCTACCACTTCATTTCCACTTTATTATATTGCTGGTTCCTAACTCTTTATAGTTAGGGGGTCACAATCCATCCTTTGAATTTCTTCATCTTAACGCCAACACCCCATCATCTTCACCTACATTTTCATCTTTTATTTTTTTTTCTTCCATAATCACAACTATCACTCTTCCTACACCCCTTCTACATATCTTTCATCCCATTATTTCTATTTCTTATTTATCTATTTCTACTTACATTATTGTTTGAGTAATTTCAGAATACATTCAAAGCACTACAGAGTTCTTACTAGAATCATGATCGGGCATTCACATATATGATTCAAAACTCATAGTCGAGATCATATCAGGCTCCTTTTAACAACAAGGACCTCTCCATCTCTGTCATGCTCTAACTCTTCTTCCTCTTCAATTTCTTTTTCATCATCTTCTTTCTCTTCTTGATCAGTTTCGATCTCTCCATCATCACAGATGAACATAGTGTTGCGGTTAGGGCATTGGCTAGCAATGTGACATCGCCCCAAACACTTGAAGCATTGGAAATCACGGGACCTAACTGGCATAGTTGTGCTGATACGAGCATGAGAGGGGTCAAAATAATCATCTTGGAAAAGAAGTTGAAACTAGTTTGCAAGTCAGAAACATCAGTCAACTTACGAAGCATTTTTGGATGGGATCCAGGCATTTATGGGTCAACATGTCTTCTTAAAACTTGTCCGGCTGCAAATTAGCTTTCCAATGCATCTTGAAACGCCTCAATCGGACATCTGGATCTCAAGGTACGTCTATTTTAGCGAAGACAGCGCATGCAGAAATTCTTGTACGGGATTAATACGGGATTTTTGGATAATTACGAATTTTCAAGATTTTATTTGATTATTTGTAATTTAAATCAACATAGGATTCTGCAATATCTATTAGGATCAGATTTATTTAATTAAGATTTTATTTTTAGCATTTATTTATTATTAGAAGTTACTTATCTAATTAGGAGATTAGATTTTAACATTTATTTATTGTATTTAATTCCTAAGTTTAGTAGGATTAAAACTTCTCCATGGCCTATATAAAGGAGGCTTCACCCACATTGTAATTCAGATTTCATTGATTAATAAAAAGTTCTCTTTGGAGATTTTAGTATTCATTGAGTTTGCAAGTGTTCGGTAAACTTGTCTAGAAGCTATCTTCAACATAAGATCATCGAGTTCTTGTGAGGGAGATCATCTTCACACTCTTGCTTGCCTAGGTAATTGCATCTAGGAGGGTGGGTTAGAGCCGCTTGAGGTGGCTTGCTTAGATAATTGCGTCTAAGAGGGTTCCGAGGACAAAACAAAATCAACAATTCGCAAGCCATCTTCATCTTCAACCTTCACACCATCTTCCATAATTCCATAAACAAAGCTGGAATTTCCAGATTTGTTTTACCTATCTTCTTCTTAATCTTTTTTCATCTTTTTATTTAGATTCTTATTTCTTATCATCTAATCCTTCACTTGTCTTTCTTTCTTTAATTTTCTTGCCTCAAATCTGAAATTTTCAAGAAAAGCCCTTCTATTTTCTCTTGAATTTTCAGATCTGCCCATACTTTTTTGATTGAGTCTAGAGCTCCTGGTTCTTGCTACAACTTGATTGAAGGCTTCCAAATACAAGATTGCGCTACTCTATCATTTGGTATCATAGCAAATGATAGAGTATGCTTTGGCACGTGGTAACCTTCAATTTGATGGCTTGGAAGCAAACCTAGGGTTTAGACTCGAACAAGGAAGTTAGGCACAAATCTGAAATTTTAAGAGAAACTAGTTGGGGGTTTCTTGAAAATTTCAGATTTAATGGTAAAACAAATATGGAAAATTCCAACTTTGTTTATGGAATTATGGAAGATGGTGTGAAGGTTGAAGATGAAGATGGCTTGCGAATTGTTGATTTTGTTTTGTCCTCGACACCCTCTTAGACGTAATTATCTAAGCAAGCAACCTCAAGTGGCTCTAACCCACCCTCCTAGATGCAATTACCTAGTCAAGCAAGAGTGTGAAGATGATCTCCCTCACAAGAACTCGATGATCTTATGTTGAAGATAGCTTCTAGACAAGTTTACCGAACACTTGCAAACTCAATGAATACTAAAATCTCCAAAGAGAATTTTTTATTAATCAATGAAATCTGAATTACAATGTGGGTGAAGCCTCCTTTATATAGGCCATGGAGAAGTTTTAATCTACTAAACTAAGGAATTAAATACAATAAATAAATGTTAAAATCTAATCTCCTAATTAGATAAGTAACTAATAATAATAAATAAATGCTAAAAATAAAATCTTAATTAAATAAATCTGATCCTAATAGATATTGCAGAATCCTATGTTGATTTAAATTACAAATAATCAAATAAAATCTTGAAAATTCGTAATTATCCAAAAATCCCGTATTAATCCCGTACATGAATTTCTTCATGCGCTGTCTTCGCTAAAATAGACGTATCTTGAGATCCAGATGTCCGATTGAGGTGTTTTAAGATGCGTTGGAAAGCTAATTTGCAGCCGGACAAGTTTTAAGAAGACACGTTGACCCATAAATGCCTGGATCCCATCCAAAAATGCTTCGCAAGTTGACTGATGTTTCTGACTTGCAAACCAGTTTCAACTTCTTTTCCAAGATGATTATTTTGACCCCTCTCATGCTCGTATCATGTGTGCTCTTTCCCTTGCTGGTTTCGGAATTGGGTTTGACATTCTTTGATGGACCGCCTCGTTCATTAGGAGAAAAGGATGGCTTTTGTTTGTGGGTAATGTGCCCTACAAAGAAAACACCAAATAACATAAGTAAAAGTAATTAAACTAAATGAAAATAGAGTTTAAGGATTGAAATGAATATATAAATGTAGGTAAACTCAACAATGCATAGAAATAAATATAAGGACTGAAATTCATGATAACTAAAGGATGCATAAGTATAAGGACTAAAATGCATATGAACATAAAAGAAAATATGTGGTTTATTAATAGTTAAGGCATGCATGTTCTTTACTTAATATCTAATATAAATAAGATGAAACACAATGCATGATGCATGAAAACTAAATATATCCCTAGCATAAGTATAATATAAAGAGGTGAAACATAGGTTATGCATGAATATCATATACTACGCAAATGAATGATAACATATGATATCTCAAGTATATCCTAATATGCAAACGAATGCTTATAACAATATTTAATGCATAAATAAGATAATAAAAGATAAAGTAAGGTAGAACTCCCTTAGAATCAGCCTTGAGGATATTCAATGATGTGATAAAGTCATGGAGAAAGTTGGTGCTGATTTGGATCGCATCAACCTTTATTGCTAAGCCAAGTGAATGTTGATCAGACCTACTTAAAGAAAAGCATTGAGGCCATGAAAAAGAGTGCAAAAGAAAAACATTTTGAAGACGGACGAATAGATGGAGTTGAACATGAAAGATTGAAAGTGAGATAGTGGATGAAAAACAAGTTGGAGTTGAAAATAATGAATGTGGAGAAGAAAAGGAGATTGTGAAGCAGATTTTATCTAACAATCCTTTTCCTCCTATTCTTGATTTTTCATTCTTATAGGTTGAGGAACGGATAACTTCAAGAGCCATGTCAAGTCATGAAGTTGATCCAACAACATTCGTGGTTTGGTGAATAAATGAAGTTTCCCATGGAGTACATCAAGCATCAACCACCATCCATAAACATTGTTGGGTTTGTTTTATCTATCTTTTTAATTCTAATTTTATTTTCTACTAATATAGTTGTGATTGTAGGAAATGAAAGGTGAACTAGATTTGAAAAGTAATTGCATCAGAAGATGAGAGGAAACAAAGAAGATGTTCAATTGATAGAAGTATTGGAGTCTATAAAATATAATGGCATTACTTTCTTTCTAAAGCATTGTTGGAAGAAATTATGGAAAGAAGATGGATCGAGATTGTTTCCTAGCCTACAACGGGTTATTCAAATCAAGGACGAGAAACAAGGAATACCCACCTATTCCATGGAAACCAATTGGAGGAATATAAAGGAAAAAGAAAGATGGCATGCCACATGAGTTTGAAATTTTGTAAAGGATTGAACGAAATGAGAACAACACCAATCAATGTCGCAAGAAACTCATTGCTAGATCAAATGAGCAACATGGAAGCAAGGTTCACGAGCGAGAAGAACTTAACCTCGAAGAATGGTTTTGGTGCAAAACGAGAGTGAAGAAATTCCCTACCCTAAGGAAATCAAAATTGTTTTCTTTTACAACAAACACGGATTTGGGGACAAATCGCCTTAAATAAGGGGGATGATGCAATCCTATTCCACCTACTACTTACGAGCACCATGTTTCATCTTGTTCTATCTTGAACAACGAGGGAGTTTCTGCTTACCTTCTTTACATTCTTTTTAGTCACATATTTACATTATTAGTTAAGCATGCGTGCATCACCATAGTTAGTCATATCATTCATACCTATGCTATGTTTAACTTCATGCACTATGAATTAGGCTACTATAATGCATTTCCTTATATCATACCTTATGCTTTTCATATAAAGTAGAATCATGCATGCCTTAGCATTAAGTTAACCACATCTTTACATAGTTGTTTTATGTTCACATACATTTCATTCTATATGCATAAGTTGCATTCTGATTTCTATTAAATATGTCTACTTATGTTATTTTTCATTGTTTGTAGGACGTCACAGCTCATAAGGACAATGGATGGATTGAAGGCAGCTCACCTAAGCTCATTCAGCTTAGAACAACTCATTCAAAATGGCCAAGAGAATGCTAGCTCCTAACCACCTTAAACAGCTCCAAATAGCTCGAGATAGCTCAAGAACACTTAAAGACAAGCTCACCTAGCTAAGGGCAGCTCCTAAAAGCTCAATTGCAGCTCGGAAACTAAGTGCAGCTCAAGGAGCTAGCCTAGCTTAGGTCAAGTTAGCTTACACCTAGCTCAAGCAGCTCATCTCAGCTCACCCTACAATAGTCAACTCAACCCCGGAAGGACATGTCCCCTCCCCCAAGGGACACAACTGACCAGCCTTGGAGAGAAACATATTGGGCGAAGAATTTGGAGAGAAACACATGGAGGGAGGCACCAATCAACCAAATCATTATAATGCTCTTTGGAGGGAGGTATGAGCATTGCTGAATAGGCAATATGGCCTTTCGGACACACCCCTTGTAATACTATAAATAGGGCCATTCGCCACTGTTGTAAACACAACTCAAATTAATATATTTCTTACTTGTGAGATTTTCTCTCAATATTTGTTCTTTTCAAGAACTTTATCGGCTTATCAAGTATTTATACTTGTGGCGTCACCCTTCCCATCCTATTTTTTGGGTTATAGGTTCATCTAGCCTACAGGTACAAGTCCCTTTACCACCCTTAAAAATATTCTTTTAATAAAATGGATTATACTTCATAGTATAGTTTCTTTCTTTGAATCCTTTGAAAACTATTTCTTTCTTTGAATCCTTTGAAAACTATCTTATCCTCTCCATTCCATTTCACCATTTCCTTCACCAAATCCGAAACTACCCTAAATACTTAACCATTCCATCCATTTCTTTTATACACCACATAGCCTACTTCCGTACCCTATACTTTCCATCATTGTTTTCTTCACTTTCTTCCAAGAAAAGCATTCAGAGGATCAAGGCTTACTTGCATTCACGGTCGGGACAATCAAAGCTTCTCTCAACAACAATAATTAGAGAGTTGGAGCATATCACCGGGTCAAGGGGGTTATAGGGATACTCAGTTCTGGAGAAGGCTTTGGAAGAAAATTCATGAAGCATTGGACACCAGGTTCCATTTCAGCATCACTTTTTTATGCTCAAGCTGATGGTTAGTCCGAGTGAATTATTCAGATTTTAAATGACATGTTTCGATGTTGCATTATCGATTTTGAGGAGAGTTGAGAAGAGTATCTTCTGCTAGTTGAATTTACATATAAAACCATCTTCCAATCTAGAATTAAGATGACTCCTTTTGAGGTCTTGTTTGGGCGCAAGTGTAGAACACGCTTATGTTAGACGAAGCCCAACAAAAGAAAGATCGTGGAATCATACTCGATTAAACAAATAGAGAATAAGGTTTAGATCATCAAAGAAAGATTGAAAGCAGCTTTTGGCTGCCATAAAGCTTTTGCGGACCTGAAGCATAAGCACATTGAGTATGAGGTGGGTGACAAAGTGTTCATCAAGGTGTCACCATGGAAGAGAGTAATCCATTTTGGACATAAGGGTAAGTTAAGCCTGAGGTTTATTGAGTTGTATGACATTTTGGAGAGGGTTAGACCCGTGGCTTACCGTTTCGCTTTGCCCCCGATAATGGCACGTATTCATAATGTGTTCCATGTTTCTTTGTTTAGACATTACCATTCTGATCCTACCCTTGTCATTCTACTTAAGGATATTGAGATTAATATTGATATGTCCTACGAAGAATAACCGATAAGAGTCTTTCTTGGATAGGGGATTCAAAGAGCTACGCGACAAGTGTATACCTTTAGTGAAGATGTTTTGGAGGAACCACGGTGTTGAGGAAACTACTTGGGAAACTGAGGAAGACACGCGGTTGCTTTATTTGCATCTCTTTAATCAGGTAAATTTCAAGGACGATACTCTTTTAGGATGGGAGAGTTGTAATGACCAGGTTCTAGAATCCTTGTGTCGATTCACCTGAGCCGCGGGCTTTGTGTTTTTGACCGAATGTTAGACCCATTGGGTGTTGAAGGACACCTTAATGAGCCTATTTAAGGTCTTGTTGGGGTAATTTGTGATCAGTGTGTAATGGAAGAATGATGTGAGAGGTTTATGTTGCAAATAACCCTATTTTTAAAAGATGGTTGATAACCCAATAAACCATCTACAAAAAAGGGGTGAATGATCTTAGCATTGTCCTTTTGACTTCTTCTTTCACACATTTCCCATCTCCTAACTCCCACACCTAAGTAAAGGTTGGATCTTGGCCATTTCAAGTTTTAATAAGAGATTAAGAGGTGGAATGATGCATGAATGTTTATGCTTACATTCACTATGCTTTCATCTTGTTTTACAAGCATGAAAGAAGAGGGAGGTTTTGCTAACTTTCCTTATATATATTAATTATATGATTATGTTATTTATACTTAAGCATGAATATTGTTGTTTAGTCATTCATGAAACTTATATTAGAGATATGTTTGTTTTCATGCATTTTGCATTATATTTCATCTTATTTATATTGCATATTAAGTAGTATTCACGCATGCTTTAACAAGTATTAAACTACATCTTTTCCTTTGATGTTCGTATGCATTCTAGTCCTTATAATATGTTTAACATGCATTTCAATCCTTATATTTATTTTAAAACAACATTTAGATTACTTATGTATTTTAGTCCTTATACTTTACACATCATTTAGCTTACATATGCATTTCAGTCATCCCTATACTTATTTTTTGATTAGTTTGATTACTATACTTTATGTTATTTTGGTGTTTTCTTTGTAGGACACATTAAACACATGACAAGGGATTAAAGGGTAGCTTGGCATCAGCTTATTCAGCTCACAATTAGCTCAAATCAGCTTGGAAATGACTCAAGGCGATGATAGCTCCTAACAAATCCAATGGCACAACACAAGCACAAGGACACTAAAGAAGGAGTTCACCTAGATAAAAGTCAGCTTGGAATATCTCAAATCAACTACAAGGTTTAGCTTCTAGCTAGCTTAGCTCAAGTCAGCTCATGCCCAGCTCGAGGAGCTCAACTCAGCTCAAGCTATCACTCTTAGCTCCACTACCTAGCTAGCTAGCTAAGCATGAAGGGTCACTTAGGCAACCATTCAGCCATGGAGGGAAACCATGGTGCCTCTCCACACTTTGGCGCCATCATGAAGCATCACCAGCCCTTGAAGAGATAGCTGAAACATCACTACAACCCTTCAAACCTTGCCGAGACATCACCAACACCCTACATGGCTATTCGGCCATCTTTTCCCCTTGTAATGTGCCTATTCGGCCACCCTCAAGAAATCTATGAATAGGACATCAAATTCACTTTGTAAAACACACAATTCAGATTATCTAAAATTCCTTTTTGTGAGCTTATCTCTCAAACTTCTTCTTTTAAGAACTTCTCAACTTATCAAGCCTTTCTAAGGTTCGTGGCGTCTTCTTGTCTTCATATTTGATACTTCAAATTGTTGGTTATACTTAACCTTCGGTCTAAGTCACCCTACCACCCTCAAAGCCTTCTTTAACAACGGGGTTGTGCTTTCATAGCATAAGTTCCTCTTTTGAACCTTTGAATACTACCTATCTTCATTTCCATTCTTTTCTTTTCACCACCATCAGAACAGCCCCTAAACTTCACCATTCCATCACTTTATCCATTTCATTCATACCCCACACTACCATACTTCCGCACCCCTATACTTTCACTATCATCTTCCCTAAAATTCTTTAAGAAAGCATTCGATGACAAGGCTTGCTTGCATTCACAACGGGACACTCAAAGCTTCTCTCAACAATATCAATTGGAGAGTTGGAATGCATCATGTGGTAATCAGAGCATAAGGAAGAACCAAGTAAGCCTACCTTTTTATTATTTCAATTTTTGATAAAAAAAAAGGAGATAATTCTTTCTCCTTCAAAATTCGACAAAAAAAGAAAATCAGAATTCCTTCCTCATCCCTTAAGGAATTCAAATAGTACAAAAAATCAGAAAAAGAAACAAAAGGTGGTGAAGCAGAGAAAAACAAACAAAGCAACCGACTCTGAGAAGTTCCTCAAGTTTGATTGTTCACGACTGGTTTGTAAGTGAGTTTTGTTGGTAACGAATCTGCTTTCTTATTTCTTTTCATTTCTTCTTTCCATTTTTTTCTTTCATTTTAGTCCCTTAATTTTTATTTTTCTTATTTAAACCTTATTTTCTTACATTTCCTAGCCTAACCTTATTTTGTAGCCCAAACGCCATAAAATCAAAGAAAGGTGTGATAGGTTTGAGTTAGTTCTTTCAAGAACTTTTGTCGAGAGATAGAGCGGTAAAAGGCAGAGAGTTGTGTGCACATAAGGGGAAGTAATAGCCTAAATTCCCAAAGTGAAACACGAGTGAATTGAGTGACAACTTCTTTTCCTTGGAGTGACCGTGAGGATTGTGTGTGTGTGTGTGTTGGTAAGGTCCATTTCATTTTTTTACTTTTATTACTTATTTAACCATGTCACAAAATTCTAAAGATAATCGTCAGGAAGGACAACCAGCCCCTAATCTCCAAACACAAGCATTGATTCAGGAAATGCAAAGGCTATTACGTGTTGAACTTGAACCTATACATGGACAGATGGATCGACTAGAAGGATCTCAAGGAGACAATTGGAGGAATTGAGGCAATGAGAGGCAGAACTGGCAAAGGCAACAAGTACAACATGAAATCATGGACGATAGTGAAAATGAAGAAGTTGTATCCGTACAAAGTGTTGCAAGGTATCGTGCCCAAATAGATGACAGCCTTGGAAGCATTCGAGTCAGTATACCCCATTTTCAAGGGAAGACTAATTTGGAGGCCTACATGGAGTGGGAAAGCAAAGTTGAACACATTTTTCAGTGTCATATCTATTCAGTGTGGACTATGCTCTTGTATGGTGGAATAAGTTGAAGAGTACAAGGAGAGGCAATGGTGAAAGGCCAATAAACACTTGGCTTGAAATGAAAGGTATCCTGAGAAGAATATTTATACATGTTCATTATCATGGTGATTTGTTTCACAAATTGCAGAACCTTAAGCGAGGCAATCGGAGCATAGAAGATTACTATAAAGAAACAGAGATTGCAATGATCCAAGCCAATGACGATGAGGACCGGGAAGCAATGATGGCTAGATTCTTGGCATGACTCAACTGAGAGATTGCAAATGTAGTAGAATTGCAACACTACATTGAAATTAAAGAAATGGTGCACATGACCATGAAAGTGGAAAGGCATCAACGTAGGAGAACCATGACCAAAAACAACAACAATGTTGCCTCTAAATGGAGTCAAAGAAACACTCGAAAGGCCACACCTTTTCAAATCAAGGAACAAGTTGAATCCTCCAAGACAAAGCTGGCAGTGATTGAAAATGTTTGAGGCAAGCAAGTGGAAGCACCGACTCGTTCAAGGGAGATTAAATGCTTCAAGTGCTTAGGACATGGCCATATTGCTAACCAATGCCCAAATCGGAATACAATGCTACTCATAGACAATGGAGAAGTTACTTCTGACCATGAAGAGGAAATCAAAGAAGAACCAGAGCAAGAAGAAGAAGAAATTGAACTGGACGTTGATGGAGAACTTCTAGTGGTTAAAAGGATTCTTAATGCACAAATGGCGGAAGAAGAACAACAACGAGAAAACATATTTCACACCTGGTGCCATGTGAACAATAAGGTGTGTTTTATGATCATTGATGGCAGTAGTTGCACAATTGTGGCAAGCACACTCATGGTGGACAAGTTGGGTTTGAAGACCCTAAAGCACCCTGTACCATACAAACTTCAATGGTTGAATGATTCTGGAGAATTGAAAGTCACCAAATAGGTTCTAATTCCTTTCTCTATCGATAATTATAAAGAAGACGTTATGTAGGACATTGTGCCTATGCATGCCAGCCATATTCAACTTGGGAGACAATGGCAATATGATAAAATTTCAATGCACGATAGCTACACTAATCGTTATTCCTTTACGCATGAGGGAAAGAAGATCATCCTTACACCCTTAATGCCAACACAAGTGCAAAATGACCATAATTTAATGAAAAGAAGTGTTGATGTTTGGAAGGAATAACGAGCCAAGGAAAAACTCAAGGAGAAAGAAACACCAGGATTGAAATGATTAGAAAGGGAATGCCTTTTGACACTACCTATGATCAAAACTGATTTTGCTAACCCAACCCAAGCATCTTTGTGTTCTTCTTCTTTTCAGGTTAACAAAGAGAAAAGCAAACTTGGGAAGGATGCACAACAGATTTCGGCCACCCCAACAGCAAGAGAATGTCCAAAAAACGAAGCCTTTTGATTTGAGAACAAATCACCTTAAAGAAGAGGGGGATGATGCATTCCTGTTTCTGCTTACATTCACTATGCTTTCATCTTGTTTTACAAGCATGAAAGAAGAGGGAGTTTTTGCTAACTTTCCTTATATATATATATTAATTATATGATTATGTTATTTATACTTAAGCATGCATATTGTTGTTTAGTCATTCATGAAACTTATATTAGAGATATGTTTGTTTTCATGCATTTTGCATTATATTTCATATTATTTATATTGCATATTAAGTAGTATTCATGCATGTTTTAACTATTATTAAACCACGTCTTTTCCTTTGATGTTCATATGCATTCTAGTCCTTATAATATGTTTTAACATGCATTTCAATCCTTATATTTATTTTAAAACAGCATTTAGATTACTTATATATTTCAGTCCTTATACTTTACACATCATTTAGCTTACATATGCATTTCAGTCCCTATACTTATTTTCCGATTAGTTTGATTACTATACTTACGTTATTTTGGTGTTTTCTTTGTAGTACACATTAAACACATGACAAGGGATTAAAGGGCAGCTTGGCATCAGCTCATTCAGCTCACAATTAGCTCAAATCAGCTTCGAAATGACTCAAGGCAAGGATAGCTCCAATTCAGCCCCTAACAACTCCAACAGCACAAGACAAGCTCAAGGACACTAAAGGATGAGTTCACCTAATTAAAGGCAGCTCAAAATAGCTCAAATCAGCTGCAAGGTTTAGTTAGCTCGTTGAGCTAGCTAGCTTAGCTCAAGTCAGCTTATGCCCAGCTCGAGGAGCTCAACTTAGCCCAAGCTATCACTCTTAGCTCCACTACCTAGCTAGCTAGCTTCACTACCTAGCTAGCTAAGCATGAAGGGTCACCTAGGAAACTATTCGGCCATGGAGGGAAACCATGGTGCCTCTCCACACTTTGGTGCCATCATGAAGCATCACCAGCCCTTGAAGAGATAGCCGAAACAACACTACAACCCTTCAAACCTTGCCGAACCATCACCAACACCCTTCATGGCTTTTCGGCCATCTTTTCCCCTTGTAATATGCCTATTCGGCCACCCCCTAGAGCATGAAGGGTCACCTAGGCAACCATTCGGCCATGGAGGGAAACCATGGTGCCTCTCCACACTTTGGCGCCATCATGAAGCATCACCAGCCCTTGAAAAGAAAAACCGAAACATCACTACAACCCTTCACTACTTGCTGAACCATAACCAGCACCCGACATGGCTATTCGGCCATCTTTTCCCCTTGTAATGTGCCTATTCGGCTACCCCCTTAAATCTATAAATAGGACATCAAATTCACTTTGTAAGACACACAATTCAGATTATATAAAATTCCTTTTTGGGAGTTTATGATATGAACGTCAATGGCAAAGACCCAGAGAAGTACCCAGGTGGCCCCATTACTCGAGCAAGGGTCAAGGAGTTCCAAGCAGCCATGGAAAATATGTTTACATCAAGCTTGGGACGTGAGAAAGAAGAAATAATAAGGGAGGAACACTTTACTTTGCTTATGCATGAATTTGCATGAGTATTTAAAGTTTGTATAACATTCATTGCATTCAATAAACATGTTGTTCATTAAAGCATGCGTTGCATTTAAACATGTAGTTTATTTAGTTATACACTTCATTTAACTAAGTAGTTCATTGATTAAACTAGTTCATTCAAGATTATTAGTTCATTGAATAAAGTTAGTTCATTAATTAAACTAGTTCATTCATCAAACTAGCTCATTTATTAAACTAACTCTTAATTGTTTACATGCATGTTTTCAATTAAAGATTGAATAAAGTTTACCTTTGTGTCTAGGTGCATGAGGGAAGATGAACGGTTTTACCAGATGCAAGAATATCAGCAGAATGTCTTCCAATTCTGGATGCGATACAGACGTGTTTGGATCCAGAAATCAATTGGACGTTATTCCTCCATCTCTTAGCTTTCCAATGCCTTTTGAATCACCTCAATCCGATATCGGGAGCTTGAGATACGAATAATTTACTGAAGACAGTGCAGGCTGAAATTTTTATTACGGGAATTTTATGCATGGATGATTTGAATGAATTTGAGCCAAGGAAGAGTTCTTTCATCTTCTACCAAGAGACAAGCAATTGATGGCCATCTTAATTCAGCAAATTCAAGGCATTCAAGGTTGATGTTATCACCATTCAAGTGGGGGTTTCAAAATTCATTGAGGAGACATGAAATGAAGGCTGGATGAAACTCACCTTTTTATGACATTCAAGTCATATTAATCAGCTTGGAAGATGAAGAGTTGCACTTAAACTGGACAGCAAGGATGTCTACATTCATCCTTGTCCACATTCATCCCCTTTCTCTTCATATGATAGCAAAACAAGGCAGCCCAAGAGTCCTTCTTAATTTGGACGAAAATATGACTAAATTCAACCTCAATTTGTCTAAACTAATCAGCTTTGAAGATGAGAAGAAAGGACAAAGCATTCATGTGTATTCAAGTGCATTAAGATGAGCATTCATCTTTCTTGTAACACCTTTTCATATTCTGCCTACTTCTACTATAAATAGGCATCTTTAGGATCATTGTAAGACACACTTTGAATATATAAAACATCTTTGAAAGATTGCTTTCAATCTTGTTCTCTTGTGGAACTTTATCGGCTTCAAGTTAGTCTTGTAGTCTTCATCCATTTCCTTTTGTTATAGCGTTGGTTCCTAGCTCATCTATAGCTAGTGGGTCACGTTCCATATCCTACCACTTCATTTCCACTTTATTATATTGCTGGTTCCTAACTCTTTATAGTTAGGGGTCACAATCCATCCTGAATTTCTTCATCTTAACGCCAACACCCCATCATCTTCACCTACATTTTCATCTTTTATTTTTTTTTCTTCCATAATCACAACTATCACTCTTCCTACACCCCTTCTACATATCTTTCATCCCATTATTTCTATTTCTTATTTATCTATTTCTACTTACATTGTTGTTTGAGTAATTTCAGAATACATTCAAAGCACTGCAGAGTTCTTACTAGAATCACGATCGGGCATTCACATATATGATTCAAAACTCATAGTCAAGATCATATCATTTGGTATCAGAGCCTAGACGATTCAGTAAGCGTATTATTTTTCTCTCTCCCGGGTTAGTAAAAAAAATCAAAAAAAATCTTAAAGAGGGAGGGAGCAGTCTATTCTTGTTTAAAAAAAATTACAATACATCATTTCTTATTGCTGAATTACAAATTCCTTTACCTATTCTTAGTAATTCTTTCTTTTTGAAGCCATTATCCTTTTATTATTCATCATTCTCCTACCAAGCTAAAATTGTTTCAGCCGAAGTCCACGAGACACTTGTAAGCCTTGAGGAAGTTCCCAAAAGGACTTGAAAATAAAGCACGAGTGGTAAAAGGCATGAGTGTGCATTAAGGGGAAAAGCCTAACCTGAGTGAAACACGAGTGTGAGTGCATTTTCTTTGGAGTGGAAAGGTGAGATTTTGTGTTAGTAAGGTTTAATTTCTTTTGTTTCTTTATCTAACATGTCACAAAGATCTGGTCATAGTGGTGAAGGAGTTCCCAATTTGCAAAATCAGGCTATGCTTCAAGCAATGGCCAAAATGATCCAAGAGCAATTGGAGCCCCTAATTGAACGAATAGACCAGCTTGAAATTTCACAAGCTAATCAGGGTTATGAGGAGTATCCTGAAGAAGTTGAAGTAGATGATGTGCAAGATCAAGTATCCCAACATAGCATGGTACAACAAGGCCAGAGAGCTCGACCACGAGTAGACGATAATCTCAGCAACATCAAGATTACCATTCCTCCTTTTCAAGGAAGAATGGATCCTGAAACCTATCTTGCATGGGAAAAGAAGGTTGAGCACATTTTTGAGTGCCATAACTATTCAGAGCTTAAAAAGGTAAAACTCGCTGCCATTGAGTTTACGGATTATGCACTAATATGGTGGGATCAATTGACATCAAGTAGGAGACGCAATGGAGAACATCCTATCACTACATGGGATGAAATGAAAGCGGTGATGCGAAGGCGATTCATTCCAACCCACTACCATCGAGAGTTATTCAACCGTCTTCAAAATCTTTCACAAGGTAACCGAAGTGTTGAAGATTACTACAAAGAGATGGAGGTGTCCATGATTCGAGCCAACATCGACGAGGATCGAGAAGCCACAATGGCAAGATTCCTAGCGGGACTAAATTCGGACATTGCTAACGTGGTCGAGTTGCAACATTATGTGGAGATGGAAGACATGGTGCATATGGCCATGAAAGTGGAAAAACAGCTCAAAAGAAAGGGTGCCACACGATCTTATGGGAGTTCAACATCAAAATGGGGGCAAAGTTCATACAAGAAGACTCCTCCAATACCGTCCCCACGAAAAAGGAGGACCACCGAAAGGAAGTAAGCCCATTGCGAAACCAGCAAGGGTAAGACTACCGCTACTCCAAATCGTTCCGTGACATACAATGTTTTAAGTGTTTGGGGCGTGGACACATTGCAAGCCAATGTCCGAACCGCAACACCATGCTTCTTCGAGATGATGGAGAAGTTGAATCGGAACAAGAAGAGGATGAGAATGAAGATGTTGCCATCGAAGAAGAAGAATTAGAGTATGGCGTGGAAGGAGAGGTTCTTGTTGTCAAAAGAAGCCTAAACGCATAATCCGTTGGAGGAAATGAACAACGAGAAAATATCTTCCATACTCGTTGCCATGTTGGAGGAAAGGTATGCTTTGTTATTATTGATGGTGGTAGTTGCACTAATGTTGCT
The DNA here is from genome assembly GCA_019671005.1 of Hibiscus mutabilis. Classification (NCBI taxonomy): domain Eukaryota; kingdom Viridiplantae; phylum Streptophyta; class Magnoliopsida; order Malvales; family Malvaceae; genus Hibiscus; species Hibiscus mutabilis. The sequence continues at coordinate 28,355,962 of CM033727.1, forward strand.
AGTACCTTAATGGTAGATACACTTGGCTTGGCAACAACAAAGCATCCACAACCTTATAAGCTACAATGGCTCAACGATGGAGGAGAACTCAAGGTGACCAAACAAGTTCGAATTGTTTTTTCTATTGGGAAGTACAAAGACGAGGTATTATGCGATGTCGTTCCAATGCACGCAAGCCATTTATTACTTGGAAGGCCTTGGCAATTTGATAGGCGAGTGATCCATGACGGGTATACCAACCGTATACGTTCACCCATGAAGCAAAGAAGATCACTTTAGCCCCACTTTCTCCAAAACAAATACATGAAGACCAAATTTTATTGAGAGGAAAAATTGAAAAAGCCAAAGAGAGAGAGACCAAAATGGAGGTAAAAGCAAAGGAGTGTGATCAAAATGAGGGAAGGAAAATCAGCATTCTTTCTAAAGAGAGAGTTGAAAAAGAGTTTAATGACAGCAAAGGAAGCACTTGTGCTCATGTACAAGGAAAATTTCTTGAATACTAACTACCTTGATCAAAATTTGCCTGCTTTTGTTGTGTCTTTATTGCAGGAGTTTGATGACCTATTTCCAGAGGAAATACCAAGTGGGCTGCCACCTATTCGTGGCATAGAACATCAAATAGACTTTGTTCCCGGAGCCGTCATTCCAAACCGACCAGCGTACCGAAGCAACCCCGAAGAAACTAAGGAGTTGCAAAGGCAAGTATCTGAGTTGATGTCAAAAGGCTACGTGAGGGAAAGCCTTAGCCCATGTGCCGTGCCGGTTCTACTTGTGCCAAAGAAGGATGGAACTTGGCGCATGTGTGTGGACTGCCGAGCGGTAAACAAAATTACGGTAAAGTATCGTCACCCTATTCCTCGCTTAGATGACATGTTAGATGAGCTTAGTGGTTCTAACCTCTTTTCCAAGATTGATCTTAAAAGTGGTTACCACCAAATACGAATGCGGGAAGGTGATGAGTGGAAAACAGCATTCAAAACTAAGCAAGGCCTTTATGAGTGGTTGGTTATGCCTTTTGGCTTAACTAATGCTCCAAGCACGTTTATGAGGTTAATGAATCATGTTCTTAGGCCATTCTTGGGTAAGTTTTGTGTGGTTTACTTTGATGACATTCTAATCTATAGTAAAACCATGGAAGAACATGTTCAACATTTAAGGTCAGTTTTGCTAGTTTTGAGGAAGGAAAAACTGTTTGCTAACTTACAAAAATGTACATTTTGTACTGACAGGGTTGTTTTCCTAGGGTTTCGTTGTGAGTTCTGAAGGCTTGAGGTGGACAAAGAGAAGGTTAAAGCCATTGAAGAGTGGCCACGACCAGCAAGCATTTCTCAAGTTAGGAGCTTCCATGGACTTGCAAGTTTTTATCAAGATTCGTCCCCAACTTCAGCACCATAGCCGCCCCACTAACAAGTGTTATTAAGAAGAATTCTAAATTCTTTTGGGGGAAGATCAAGAGAAGTCCTTTAATAGCATTAAAGATTGTTTAATACATGCCCCTTTACTTGCTCTACCTGATTTTAATCTAACTTTGAAATTGAATGTGATGCATCAGGTGTAGGAATTGGAGCAGTTTTGTCTCAAGGTGGACGTCCTATAGCCTATTTCAGTGAAAAATTAAGTGGAGCTACGCTTAATTACCCTACCTATGACAAGGAGATGTATGCTCTTGTGAGGGCAATGGAAACATGGCAACATTACCTTTGGCCTAAGGAGTTCATCATTCACACTGATCATGAGGCATTGAAACATATCCGGGGCAGCATAAACTCAACAAAAGGCATGCCAAATGGGTGGAGTTTCTTGAAACTTTCCCATATGTTATCAAGTACAAGAAAGGTAAGGAGAATATAGTTGCCGATGCATTGTCACGGAGGTATATTCTTTTAAACACTTTGGAATCTAAGTTATTGGGTTTTGTTTTTATTAAAGACTTATATGTCTCTGACTCTGATTTTGGAGAGATTTACAAAGCTTGTGAGAAAAGGTCAATTGAAAAATACTATAAGCATGATGGTTTCCTATTTAAGGAAGGAAGACTATGCATCCTCAAGGTTCCATGCGTGAATTGCTAACTAAGGAAGCTCATGGAGGAGGATTAATGGGACATTTTGGGATAGCAAAGACTTTGGCTATACTTCAAGAGCACCTATATTGGCCTAAAATGAAACGAGATGTGGAGAGGTTGTGTGAGCGATGCATCACTTGCAGGAAGGCCAAATCTAAAGTCATGCCACATGGACTTTACACACCACTACCCATACCGGAAGCACCATGGATGGATATTTCAATGGATTTTGTGCTAGGGCTTCCACGTATTAAGAATAACAAAGATTCCATCTTTGTAGTTGTGGATAGATTCTCCAAAATGGCTCATTTCATTCCCCTGTAACAAAACTAATGATGCCTCACATATTGCTACTTTGTTTTTCAGGGAAATCTTAAGGTTACATGGCATACCAAGAACTATTGTGTCTGATCGGGATGTGAAGTTCTTAAGTCACTTTTGGAGAGCCCTATGGAGTAAGATTGGTACTAAGTTACTATTCTCCACCACTTGCCACCCTCAAACGGATGGCCAAACTGAAGTGGTGAACCGAGTACTTTCTATGTTACTTGATCCATCATTAGGAAGAATTTGAAAACATGGGAGGAGAGTTTACCACATGTGGAGTTTGCATACAACCGTTCGATCCATAGTACTACAGGGCGCACGCTTTTTGAAGTGGTGTATGGATTCAATCCATTAACACCGATAGACTTGTTACCATTACCCGCTGATCAAATTGTGAATAAAGATGGACTTAATAAAGCTAAATTTGTTAAGAAGCTTCATCAACAAGTGCGGGAGAACATTGAAAAACGAACCAAGCAATATGAGCAGCAAGCAAATAAGGGTCGAAGCGAATTTCCTTTGAGCCAGGGATTGGGTGTGGCTGCACATGAGGAAAGAAAGGTTCCGGCTCAACGAAAGTCCAAATTAATGCCTCGGGAGATGGACCATTCCAAATAGTCAAGAAGATCAATGACAATGCATATGAACGCCAATGGCAAAGACCCAGAGAAGTACCCAGGTGGCCCCATTACTCGAGCAAGGGTCAAGGAGTTCCAAGCAGCCATGGAAAATATGTTTACATCAAGCTTGGGGACGTGAGAAAGAAGAAATAATAAGGAGGAACACTTTACTTTGCTTATGCATGAATTTGCATGAGTATTTAAAGTTTGTATAACATTCATTGCATTCAATAAACATGTTGTTCATTAAAGCATGCGTTGCATTTAAACATGTAGTTCATTTAGTTATACACTTCATTTAACTAAGTAGTTCATTGATTAAACTAGTTCATTCAAGATTATTAGTTCATTGAATAAAGTTAGTTCATTAATTAAACTAGTTCATTCATCAAACTAGCTCATTTATTAAACTAACTCTTAATTGTTTACATGCATGTTTTCAATTAAAGATTGAATAAAGTTTACCTTTGTGTCTAGGTGCATGAGGGAAGATGAACGGTTTTACCAGATGCAAGAATATCAGCAGAATGTCTTCCAATTCTGGATGCGATACAGACGTGTTTGGATCCAGAAATCAATTGACGTTATTCCTCCATCTCTTAGCTTTCCAATGCCTTTTGAATCACCTCAATCCGATATCGGGAGCTTGAGATACTTAATGATTTACTGAAGACAGTGCAGGCTGAAATTTTTATTACGGGAATTTTATGCATGGATGATTTGAATGAATTTGAGCCAAGGAAGAGTTCTTTCATCTTCTACCAAGAGACAAGCAATTGATGGCCATCTTAATTCAGCAAATTCAAGGCATTCAAGGTTGATGTTATCACCATTCAAGTGGGGGTTTCAAAATTCATTGAGGAGACATGAAATGAAGGCTGGATGAAACTCACCTTTTTTATGACATTCAAGTCATATTAATCAGCTTGGAAGATGAAGAGTTGCACTTAAACTGGACAGCAAGGATGTCTACATTCATCCTTGTCCACATTCATCCCCTTTCTCTTCATATGATAGCAAAACAAGGCAGCCCAAGAGTCCTTCTTAATTTGGACGAAAATATGACTAAATTCAACCTCAATTTGTCTAAACTAATCAGCTTTGAAGATGAGAAGAAAGGACAAAGCATTCATGTGTATTCAAGTGCATTAAGATGTAGCTAAATAGTTGAAGTTGTTTTATAAGTCGGGAATTTCAGCCGACTTGCATCGAATTTTCAGATGGGATCCGGGCACTTCTGAGTCTACATGTCTTCTTCAAACATATTCGTATGTCTGTTAGCTTTTCAACGCATCTTGAAACACATCAATTCGACGTCGGGAGCTCAAGTTATGTCCGTTTTAGTGAAGACTATGCGAGCAGAAATCTCTATACGGATTTATTACGGGAAAAATTATTTATTACGATTTTTCAATAATTCTATTGATTATTTGTACTTAAATTTAATCTAGGATTCTTTATGAAGATATTTAGATGATTTAGGATTAGATTTGTTATTTATTTATTACTTTTTTTAGGTTAGATAAAAAACTGCCATGGGCCATTTTATTTTCAAGGTAGATGGATTTGCCTTGTTATTTTTCGTATTAGAAGTCTTCTTCAACATAAGTTCGCCAAGTTCATGTGATGAAGATCATCTTCACACTCTTGCTTGCCTAGGTAATTGCATCTAGGAGGGTGGGTTAGAGCCGCTTGAGGTTGCTTGCTTAGATAATCGCGTCTAAGAGGGTGCCAAGGACAAAATATCCTACAATATCTATCTCGTCATCATCCATTCATCGGAGAGATTCATGTCGTTTGCAGGTGTTTGCCTATTCAATTGCGATTAGGAGGGTGCCAAGGACAAATCTATCCAACACCGCCACCGTCAAATTCATCATATCTCGTTTTCTACATCAAGATCATGCTTTATTATCGGTTTGCTGAACGTGAAGTTTGGGGTTTTCTCGGATCATATTAGTGAGTTTGCTAGATTAATTGTGATCTAGAGGGTTCCTAGATTTTGAGGTAATTCTTGGATCCTGGCTTCCGTATCAATTGGTAATCAGAGCCTTGGTTTAGGTGTTTAAAACAATTATCTTTTACTGTTTTTTAGTAGTTGAGAAAAAAGAAAAAATATATAATTCTCTATATAGATCCTAGTTTTAATATTTCATTCCTGGAGGCATCTCAAGAGACTTGAAGGTTGTGATCAACAAATCTTAAGATTCAGGATGAATCGTTTTCAATAGGGGGAGAATGATACATGTACAAGGGGCTAAAATGATGCATTGTAGCCAAAGAGTTGAAGCTATTTTATAAGTCTGGAATTTCAGCCGAATTGTATCGAGTTTTTAGATGGGATCCGGACACTTCTGAGTCTACATGTCTTCTTCAAACATATTCGTATGTCTCTTAGCTTTCCAACACATCTTGAAATGCATCCTATCTCATTTTCTACATCAAGATCATGCTTTACAAGGACTTGATACATGTACCACAAGACAATTCCAAGGACAAGATGGACTTACTTTTCCACTTGGCCCAATAACCCGAGCCAAGTCTAAGCTAATCAAGGACAAGCTGAATTCGACCGTCCAAGTATTCCTGAGCAAAGGATTACAAGCTGCCATGAAGAAAGAAGAATTTCTTGAAGGATGTCCACACTTAACATCCTTCAAGAATAATTGGGTCAGAAAAACTCAACTTGCTACACCTTTGGAGATGGATATCCATGAGCCTTTAGATGTCCATTAATTAGCCCTTTTTATTGTAATTAGACCCAATACGTGTTACTATAAAAGATTGGGTCAGATTTTTATTTTTAGCTCAAATTAGGATTTACAAGTGTTTTTAGGCTCAGTTAGCTTTTAAAACAGCCCACACATGCCTCCTTGCCCAAGAACCAATTTCTTATCATCTAAACTAGCCCAAATACCCTTAAATTCATCCAAATAAAGGACTTATCAACTTTTACTTGCTGCCCAATCAAAACAGCTCTTATCAGCCCATTACATGATGCCCAAGCAAACAAGCCTCCATCAAGTTTACTTGCTGCCCAAGCAATCAGCCCTTATCAGCTTATAACTTGCCTTATCACCCTATCCCTTGCCACACAAGCACAAGGAATTTAAAGGTTGTTATTTTATTATCATTTTTAATTAGATTAGGTTTTCCTTGTTTTAGTAGAAGTTAAATTACTTTGTCTATCCTTCACCTATAAAAGGATGAAGCCTCCATCATTGTAAGGCAGATTTTCTTTGATTTATGAAATATTTAGTGAGTTTGTTTTTGCAGGTGCTGATTACTTGTGCCTTCAAAGTCTTCTTCAACATAAGTTCGACGAGTTCTTGTGAGGGAGATCATCTTCGCACTCTTGCTTGTCTAGATAATCGCGTCTAGGAGGGTGGGTTAGAACCACTTGAGGTTTCTTGCTTAGATAATTGAGTCTATGAGGGTGCCGAGGACAAAACAACATCAACAATTCGCAAGCCATCTTCATCTTCAACCTTCACACCATCTTCCATAATTCCATAAACAAAGCTGGAATTTTCAGATTTGTTTTACCTATCTTCTTCTTAATCTTTTTTGATCTTTTTATTTATATTCTTATTTCTTATCATCTAATCCTTCATCTTCTCTTTCTTTCTTTAAATTTCCAGCCTTGAATCTGAAAAATTCATGAAAATCCCTTCTCTTTTCTCTTGAATTTTCAGATATGCCCAAACTTCATTGATTGAGTCTACATCTCATAGTTCTTGCAACAACTTGATTGAAGGCTTCCAAATCCAAGATTGCGCTACTCTATCAGGACTGATTTGGATCGCATCAATAGAAATAAATATAAGGACTGAAAATGCATAAAAAGATGTGGTTCATGTAATGCATGAATATTATATGATGTAAAACTAAATGATAACATATGATAATCCAAGCATATTATATAATGCATAAATAAGTAAATAGATAATGAAGTAAGGAAGAAATCCCTTAGAATTAGCCTTGAAGTCCTTTAATGGTGTGTCCAAATCATGGATAAGGTTGGTGTGGATTTGGATTACATCATCCCCCCTTCTTTTTGGCGATTTGTCCCCAAATCGATGTTGACTACGAACATGAACAATCTTGGTTTTCTTTGGGCAGGGAGCTTTCTCACTCTTGTTTTGTACAAACACTATTTTCTGGGATCAAGTTCTTCTTGTAAACCTTGCTTGCATAATGTTCATCCTCTTTTCCTGAATAGGTATGTGCTCTTTGGATCCTCCTCTCGTGTCTCTTGGAATCATCATGCCCTTTGCTGTAGGGACTTGTCTTATGGGATCCTATTGATCGAATCAACATAACAGTTGGTAAGGGCACTTGTTCTTTTGACCTCCCTTTTGGAATCATCATGTTGCTTGGCAAAGGTACTGATCTCTTGAACGTCTCCTTCGTGCTGAGTTGTAATATCATCTCCCTTGGTATAGGAACATGTTTTTTTGGGTCTCACATTCATGATTATTGGTAAAGGTAACGTCAACTCCCTTAATCTTTGTACCTTTCCAAATGATTGCCTTAGAGCAAATGGAGTCCTTGTTCTTTTTCCTTCCAACAATGCTTTAGGAACAAAGCAATGTCATCCAGCTTCAATAAATGGAACATCTTCTTGCATCTTTCGGTGCAATTCCTCTTCAAACTTATGTCTCCTTTCATTTTCCACAATCACAATCAAATTAGTAGAAAAGAAAATTGGATTCAAAAGAGTAGAGAAAACAAACCCATTAATGTGTATGGATGGTTGATGCTTGATGTACTTCATGGAAAATTTTATTGATTCATTAAAACATTGATATAGTAGCGCAAATTCGAATAAAGAGAAAAACAAAACAAACCAAAATAAAGAACAAACCTAAAAATTCATATTTGCTTATGGTGGTAGCGTCAATGGAGGAAGCTTGAATATGTGGAGATGGCGTGATAAATTGATAGTTGTTGTTTTGTCCTCGGCACCCTCTTAGATGCAATTATCTAAGCAAGCAACCTCAAGCGGCTCTAACCCACCCTCCTAGATGCAATTACCTAGGCAAGCAAGAGTGTGAAGATGATCTCCCTCACAAGAACTCGACGATCTTATGTTGAAGATGGCTTCTAGACAAGTTTACCGAACACTTGCAAACTCAAAGAATACTAAAATCTCCAAAGAGAACTTTTTATTAATCAATGAAATCTGAATTACAATGTGGGTGAAGCCTCCTTTATATAGGCCATGGAGAAGTTTTAATCCTACTAAACTTAGGAATTAAATACAATAAATAAATGTTAAAATCTAATCTCCTAATTAGATAAGTAACTTCTAATAATAAATACATGCTAAAAATAAAATCTTAATTAAATAAATCTGATCCTAATAGATATTGCAGAATCCTATGTTGACTTAAATTACAAATAATCAAATAAAATCTTGAAAATTCGTAATTATCCAAAAATCCCGTATTAATCCCGTATAGGAATTTCTGCATACGCTGTCTTCGCTAAAATAGACGTATCTTGAGATTCAGATGTCCGAGTGAGGCGTTTCAAGATGCGTTGGAAGGCTAATTTGCAGCCGGGCAAGTTTTAAGAAGACATGTTGACCCATAAATGCCTGGATCCCATCCAAAAATGCTTCGCAAGTTGACTGATGTTTCTGACTTGCAAACCAGTTTCAACTTCTTTTCCAAGATGATTATTTTGACCCCTTTCATGCTCGTATCATTCCCCCAGTCATCAAAAAGATTCACCCTCGAATCTAGATCAGTAAATGGAGGAAGTTCATCAAAGTACCATAGAAGAGAAGTCGTCTTGAAGGATCCTTTTGCAAAGTCTCTTTTTGCAATGTAATTTACAAGTTCCTTCTCATTGGGATCATCACGATTGTTCTTTTGGTCGCAAAGTAATTCATTCTCATCTTCAAAATTGTTATTAATGCTAAAAGAGGAATAAGCATAAATAGAATTCTGAAAACATTCAATGATACCTTTTGATTGTAAGGTACCTTCGTCGGTGTTTGTCGTTTGATGATCAACTTGAATCGTAATAGTAGGTTCGTCACTGGAAACAAACACACTACTTATAATTTCTTCCTCATCAATAGGCAAGGTTAAACTCTCAATGGTATTGTCTTCCTCATGTTCTTTAGAAGAACAAATTTCTTGATCATGCTCCGGATCACGGATTTCAATATCATTAGAAGACATGAATTCAGACAACATATCTCTCAAATTTTTTCTTGAAAATAAAACTTATCTGGACAATCATACCCTGAATGATCTAGTCGACAACAATAATGACATCGAGTCCCCAAAAGGGTAAAATCCAATACGTTGCTCAATGACATCCTCAAGAACGACCTGAATCCGATACCAAATGATAGAGTAGCGCAAATTCGAATAAAGAGAAAAACAAAACAAACCAAAATAAAGAACAAATCTAAAAATTCAGATTTGCTTATGGTGGTGGCGTCAATGGAGGAAGCTTGAATATGTGGAGATGGCGTGATAAATTGATAGTTGTTGTTTTGTCCTCGGCACCCTCTTAGACGCAATTATCTAAGCAAGCAACCTCAAGCGGCTCTAACTCACCCTCCTAGATGCAATTACCTACGCAAGCAAGAGTGTGAAGATGATCTCCCTCACAAGAACTCGGTGATCTTATGTTGAAGATGGCTTCTAGACAAGTTTACCGAACACTTGCAAACTCAAAGAATACTAAAATCTCCAAAGAGAACTTTTTATTAATCAATGAAATCTGAATTACAATGTGGGTGAAGCCTCCTTTATATAGGCCATGGAGAAGTTTTAATCCTACTAAACTTAGGAATTAAATACAATAAATAAATGTTAAAATCTAATCTCCTAATTAGATAAGTAACTTCTAATAATAAATACATGCTAAAAATAAAATCTTAATTAAATAAATCTGATCCTAATAGATATTGCAGAATCCTATGTTGATTTAAATTACAAATAATCAAATAAAATCTTGAAAATTCGTCATTATCCAAAAATCCCGTATTAATCCCGTATAGGAATTTCTGCATGCGCTGTCTTCGCTAAAATAGACGTATCTTGAGATTCAGATGTCCGATTGAGGCGTTTCAAGATCTGTTGGAAAGCTAATTTGCAGCCAGACAAGTTTTAAGAAGACATGTTGACCCATAAATGCCTGGATCTCATCCAAAAATGCTTTGCAAGTTGACTGATGTTTCTGACTTGCAAACCAATTTCAACTTCTTTTCCAAGATGATTATTTTGACCCCTCTCATGCTCGTATCATTCCCCCCACTCATCAAAAAGATTCGCCCTCGAATCTAGATCGGTAAATGGAGGAAGTTCATAAAAGTACCATAGAAGAGAAGTCGTCTTGAAGGATCCTTTTGCAGAGTCTCTTTTTGCAATGTAATTTACAAGTTCCTTCTCATTGGGATCATCACGATTGTTCTTTTGGTCGCAAAGTAATTCATTCTCATATTCAAAATTGTTAATAATGCTAAAAGAGGAATAAACATAAATAGAATTCTGAAAACATTCAATGATACCTTTTGATTGTAAGGTACCTTTGTCGGTGTTTGTCGTTTGATGATCATCTTGAACCGTAATAGTAGGTTCGTCACTGGAAACTAGCACACTACTTATAATTTCTTCCTCATCAATAGGCAAGGTTAAACTCTCAATGGTATTGTCTTCCTCATGTTCTTTAGAAGAACAAATTTCTTGATCATGCTCCGGATCACGGATTTCAATATCATTAGAAGACATGAATTCAGACAACATATCTCTCAAAATTATTTCTTGAAAATAAAACTTATCTGGACAATCATACCCTGAATGATCTAGTTGACAACAATAATGACATCGAGTCCCCAAAAGGGTAAAATCCAATACGTTGCTCAATAACATCCTCAAGAACGACCTGAATCCGATACCAAATGATAGAGTAGCGCAAATTCGAATAAAGAAAAAAACAAAACAAACCAAAATAAAGAACAAATCTAAAAATTCAGATTTGCTTATGGTGGTGGCGTCAATGGAGGAAGCTTGAATCTGTGGAGATGGCGTGATAAATTGATAGTTGTTGTTTTGTCATCGGCACCCTCTTAGACGCAATTATCTAAGCAAGCAACCTCAAGCGGCTCTAACCCACCCTCCTAGATGCAATTACCTAGGCAAACAAGAGTGTGAAGATGATCTCCCTCACAAGAACTCGATGATCTTATATTGAAGATGGCTTCTAGACAAGTTTACCGAACACTTGCAAACTCAAAGAATACTAAAATCTCCAAAGAGAATTTTTTATTAATCAATGAAATCTGAATTACAATGTGGGTGAAGCCTCCTTTATATAGGCCATGGAGAAGTTCTAATCCTACTAAACTTAGGAATTAAATACAATAAATAAATGTTAAAATCTAATCTCCTAATTAGATAAGTAACTTCTAATAATAAATAAATGCTAAAAATAAGATCTTAATTAAATAAATCTGATCCTAATATATATTGCAGAATCCTACGTTGATTTAAATTACAAATAATCAAATAAAATCTTGAAAATTCGTAATTATCCAAAAATCCCGTATTAATCCCGTATAGGAATTTCTGCACGCGCTGTCTTTGCTAAAATAGACGTTTCTTGAGATTCAGATGTCCGATTGAGGCTTTTCAAGATGCGTTGGAAATCTAATTTGCAGCCGGACAAGTTTTAAGAAGACATGTTGACCCATAAATGCCTGGATCCCATCCAAAAATGCTTCGCAAGTTGACTGATGTTTCTGACTTGCAAACCAGTTTCAACTTCTTTTCCAAGATGATTATTTTGACCCCTCTCATGCTCGTATCTGATATGAACGTCAATGGTAAAGACCCAGAGAAGTACCCAGGTGGCCCCATTACTCGAGCAAGGGCCAAGGAGTTCCAAGCAGCCATGGAAAATATGTTTACATCAAGCTTGGGACGTGAGAAAGAAGAAATAATAAGGGAGGAACACTTTACTTTGCTTATGCATGAATTTGCATGAGTATTTAAAGTTTGCATAACATTCATTGCATTCAATAAACATGTTGTTCATTAAAGCATGCGTTGCATTTAAACATGTAGTTCATTGATTAAACTAGTTCATTCAAGATTATTAGTTCATTGAATAAAGTTAGTTCATTAATTAAACTAGTTCATTCATCAAACTAGCTCATTTATTAAACTAACTCTTAATTGTTTACATGCATGTTTTCAATTAAAGATTGAATAAAGTTTACCTTTGTGTCTAGGTGCATGAGGGAAGATGAACGGTTTTACCAGATGCAAGAATATCAGCAGAATGTCTTCCAATTCTGGATGCGATACAGACGTGTTTGGATCCAGAAATCAATTGGACGTTATTCCTCCATCTCTTAGCTTTCCAATGCCTTTTGAATCACCTCAATCCGATATCGGGAGCTTGAGATACGAATGATTTTTACTGAAGACAGTGCAGGCTGAAATTTTTATTACGGGAATTTTATGCATGGATGATTTGAATGAATTTGAGCCAAGGAAGAGTTCTTTCATCTTCTACCAAGAGACAAGCAATTGATGGCCATCTTAATTTAGCAAATTCAAGGCATTCAAGGTTGATGTTATCACCATTCAAGTGGGGGTTTCAAAATTCATTGAGGAGACATGAAATGAAGGCTGGATGAAACTCACCTTTTTATGACATTCAAGTCATATTAATCAGCTTGGAAGATGAAGAGTTGCACTTAAACTGGACAGCAAGGATGTCTATATTCATCCTTGTCCACATTCATCCCCTTTCTCTTCATATGATAGCAAAACAAGGCAGCCCAAGAGTCCTTCTTAATTTGGACGAAAATATGACTAAATTCAACCTCAATTTGTCTAAACTAATCAGCTTTGAAGATGAGAAGAAAGGACAAAGCATTCATGTGTATTCAAGTGCATTAAGATGAGCATTCATCTTTCTTGTAACACCTTTTCATATTCTGCCTACTTCTACTATAAATAGGCATCTTTAGGATCATTGTAAGACACACTTTTGAATATATAAAACATCTTTGAAAGATTGCTTTCATTCTTGTTCTCTTGTGGAACTTTATCGGCTTCAAGTTAGTCTTGTAGTCTTCATCCATTTCCCTTTTGTTATAGCGTTGGTTCCTAGCTCATCTATAGCTAGTGGGTCACGTTCCATATCCTACCACTTCATTTCCACTTTATTATATTGCTGGTTCCTAACTCTTTATAGTTAGGGGGTCACAATCCATCCTTTGAATTTCTTCATCTTAACGCCAACACCCCATCATCTTCACCTACATTTTCATCTTTTATTTTTTTTTTCTTCCATAATCACAACTATCACTCTTCCTACACCCCTTCTACATATCTTTCATCCCATTATTTCTATTTCTTATTTATCTATTTCTACTTACATTGTTGTTTGAGTAATTTCAGAATACATTCAAAGCACTGCAGAGTTCTTACTAGAATCACGATCGGGCATTCACATATATGATTCAAAACTCATAGTCGAGATCATATCAGTATCAAACATGAATGATGTTGGATTATCTTAATCATTGGAAATGCACTTGGAATGTCAACGAACACATCTCTTGGATCTTCAAGAGACATTTCTTTTGGAATGTCAAGAATCATGATTGGTGGATCACCAAAAGTCATACCCATTGGTTCTTCAGAGGGCATGTTTTTGAATCATCAATTTGAAAAGATACATCTTTTGGAATATCCTGCAAAACAAAAGTAGGGTTAGATAAAATCTATGTTTCTTCCTCCTCTTCTTTTCCGATCTCATTCTTCTCATTTTCAACTCCAACGGTTTGTTTTTCTTCAAAATAATCTTCTACATCTGAACTCTCTTCGACCTCTCCTTCATGGATTTAATGCTTTCCTTAAGGTGGTTTTGATCTTGAAGCACCTGGTTTGGCAATAAAGGTGCCAATGTAATCTTCTTGCCTTATATGGGAAAGAGTACCGGTTGGTGACTCCATCATGGATTGCTAGTATATCGTATTGCCACGACCTTCCCAATAATAAATGGTTGGTATGCATGGGTGCCACATCACAAATTGCTTCATCCTTGAATCTTCTAATGGAAAATGGAATGATAACTTGCTCGATTATTTCGATCTCATCATCATCATTAAGCCACTAAATCTTGTATGGACTTGGATGCTTATGTTGTCACACCAAGTTTCTTGACCATCAAAGTGCTGGCAATATTGGTACAACTCCCACCATCTATGACAATGAAGCACACTTTGCCTTGAACATGGCAACTTGTCTGAAAAATGTTTGAACGTTGTAGATTCCTCCTGAGGTTGATGGAAAGTTGAAAGAATCCTAATTAGATAAGTAACTTCTAATAATAAATAAATGCTAAAAATAAAATCCTAATTAAATAAATCTTATCCTAATAGATATTGCAGAATCCTATATTGATTTAAATTATAAATAATCAAATAAAATCTTGAACATTCGTAATTATCCAAAAATCTCCCTATTAATCCCGTATAGGAATTTCTCATGCACTGTCTTCGCTAAAATAGACGTATCTTGAGATCCAGATGTCTGATTGAGGCGTTTCAAGATGCGTTGGAAAGATAATTTGCAGCCGGACAAGTTTTAAGAAGATATGTTGACCCATAAATGTCTGGATCCCGTCCAAAAATGCTTCGCAAGTTGACTGATGTTTCTGACTTGCAAAGCAGTTTCAACTTCTTTTCCAAGATGATTATTTTGACCCCTCTCATGCTCGTATCATTCCCCCACTCCTCAAAAAGATTCTCCCTCGAATCTAGATTGGTAAATGGAGGAAGTTCATCAAAGTACCATGGAAGAGAAGACGTCTTGAAGGATCCTTTTGCAGAGTCTCTTTTTGCAATGTAATTTACAAGTTCCTTCTCGTTGGAATCATCATGATTGTTCTTTTGGTCGCAAAGTAACTCATTCTCATCTTCAAAATTGTTATTAATGCTAAAAGAGGAATAAGCATAAATAGAATTCTGAAAACATTCAATGATACCTTTTGATTGTAAGGTACCTTCGTTGGTGTTTGTCGATTGATGATTATCTTGAATCGAAATAGTAGGTTCGTCACTGGAAACAAACACACTACTTATAATTTCTTCCTCATCAATAGGCAAGGTTAAACTCTCGATGGTATCATCTTCCTCATGTTCTTTAGAAGAACAAATTTCTTGATCATGCTCCAGATCACGGATTTCAATATCATTAGAACACATGAATTCAGACAACATATCTCTCAAATTTTTTTCTTGAAGATAAAACTTATCTGGACAATCATACCCTGAATGATCTAGTCGACAACAATAATGACATTGAGTCCCCAAAAGGGTAAAATCCAATACGTTGCTCAATGACATCCTCAAGAACGACCTGAATCCGATACCAAATGATAGAGTATGCTTTGGCACGTGATAACCGTCAATTTGATGGCTTGGAAGCAAACCTAGGGCTTTAGACTCGAACAAGGAAGTTACGCGCAAATCTAAAAAATCAAGAGAAACTAGTTGGGGGTTTCTTGAAATTTTCAGAATTAAAGCTGGAAAATTAAAGAAACAAGGTGAATATGATAGATTAGATGATGAGAAATAAGAATATAAATAAAAAGATTGAGAAAGAGATAGATAAAACAAATCTGAAAATTCCAGCTTTGTTTATGGAATTATGGAAGATGGTGTGAAGGTTGAAGATGAAGATGGCTTGCGAATCGTTGTTGTTGTTTTGTCCTCGGCACCCTCTTAGACGCAATTATCTAAGTAAGCAACCTCAAGCGGCTCTAACCCACCCTCCTAGATGCAATTATCTAGGCAAGCAAGAGAGTGTGAAGATGATCTCCCTCACAAGAACTCGATGATCTTATGTTGAAGATGGCTTCTAGACAAGTTTATCGAACACTAGCAAACTCAAAGAATACTAAAATCTCCAAAGAGAACTTTTTATTAATCAATGAAATCTCAATTACAATGTGGGTGAAGCCTCCTTTATATATGTCATGGAGAAGTTCTAATCCTACTAAACTTAGGAATTAAATACAATAAATAAATGCTAAAATCTAATCTCCTAATTAGATAAGTAACTTCTAATAATAAATAAATGCTAAAATTAAAATCCTTATTAAATAAATCCGATCCTAATAGATATTGCAGAATCCTATATTGATTTAAATTATAAATAATCAAATAAAATCTTGAAAATTCGTAATTATCCAAAAATCCCGTATTAATCCTGTATAGGAATTTCTACATGTGCTGTCTTCGCTAAAATAGACGTATCTTGAGATCCAAATGTCCGATTGAGACGTTTCAAGATACGTTGGAAAGATAATTAGCAGCCGGACAAGTTTTAAGAAGACATGTTGACCCATAAATGCCTGGATCCCATTCAAAAATGCTTCACAAGTTGATTGATGTTTCTGACTTGCAAAGCAGTTTCAACTTCTTTTCCAAGATGATTATTTTGACCTCTCTCATGCTCGTACCAAATTTTGATTCTTTTTTTTTATAATTTCGAAGAAGAAAGAATTCTCTTTTTTTTTATCAGAAATTGAAATAACAAAAAGGTAGGCTTACTTGATTATTCCTAATGCTATGTATACCACATGATGTGCCCCAACTCTCCAATTGATGTTGTTGAGAGAAGCTTTGACTCTCCCGATCTTGAATGCAAGCAAGCCTTGTCCCCCGAATGCTTTGTTGAAGAATGTTAAGAAAGATGATAGTGAAAGTATAGGGGTGCGGAAGTATGGCAACGTGGGGGTAAGAATGAAAGGGATAAATTGATGGAATGGTGAAGTTTAGGGGATGTTCGGATGGTGGTGAATGGAAGAGATGGGATTTGTATTCAAAGTTTCAAAGAAAGAATTTATACTTAGAGTATAAACCCGTTTCTTAGGAGAAAGGACTTTGAGGGTGGTGAATAGGGACTTAGACCGATGGTTATAATAACCAACAACCTGAAGTAACAAGAATGGAAATATGAAGATGCCACAAACCTTAGAAAGGCTTGATAAGTCAAGAAAGTTCTAAAAAGAGCAAGTTTGAGAGATAAACTCACAAACGGAATTTTATATAATTTGAATTGTGTGTTTTACAAATGAAATTCATTTCCTATTTATAGGTTTACAAGGGTTGGCCAAATGGGCATGATTCACGAAGTATGTGGCTATTAGGCCATGCTCATGTCTCCCTCCAAATGGCCAAATGGGCATGTAGAGTGCTGGTGATGATTCAACCAACTCTTCAAGGGATGGTGATGCTTCATGATGGCGCCAAAGTGTGGAGGGGTACCATGGGTTCCCTCCATGGCCGAATGGTTACCTAGGTGACCCTTCATGCTTAGCTAGCTAGGTAGTGAAGCTAGCTAGTTGGGTGGTGGAGCTAAGAGTGTTAGCTTGAGCTAAGTTGAGATCCTCGAGCTTTGCATGAGCCGACTTGAGCTAAGCTAAACCTTGTAGCTGATTTGAGCTAGTTGTGATCCAAATGAGCTGATGCCAAGTTGTCCTTTAATCCCTCATCATGTGATTTATTGTGTCCAACAAAGAAAACACCAAATACATAAGTAATTATAATGATACTTAATGGCTACATATTATAAGTATAAGGCTGAATTGAAGGTATGTAAACATATGATGCATAGAAATAAATATAATGACTGAAAATGCATAAAAAGATGTGGTTAATGCCTGAATATCATATGATGTAAAACTGAATGATAACATATGATAATCCAAGATTATTATATAATGCATAAATAAGTAAATAGATAATGAAGTAAGGAAGAAATCCCTTAGAATTAGCCTTGAAGTCCTTCAATGGTGTGTAAAATCATGGAGAAGGTTGGTGTGGACTTGGATCACAACATGCTTGCCACGTTCGTCCAACTTTGATATAAAGGCTTCTATGATGGTTCACACCTTGCTTGGATGTTGAAGGCAGATCATTTGATTGTTGGATCTAGGAAGGAAGCAAGCAACCTGCAAAGTAAAGTAGGCTTTGAAATGGGATGGTTTGGAAGGTGATGTTTGTGGTGTGGAAGAATGAAGGAAATGGGCAGATTTGGTTAAGTGTTTTGGGCAGATGATGATGGTGGATGTAGGTGATGGAAAAAGGTGAAGGATGAAGATAGTATCTTAATGAAATGAAGGAAGAAACAAAGCTATATTAAAGCTTAGCCCCAGACCTTATATTATTCTTTAAGGGATGGTAGAAAGGATTTTGACCCTTAAGGTATATTAAACCAAAAGAACCAAAAGTATCAAGGTGGATAGAAGAGGGGTTGACGCCACAAGTACTAAGTACTTGATAAGTCGATAAAGTTCAATTAAGAACTAAAATAGAGAAATTTCTCACAAGATAAATTTTATAGAATGAATGAGATGTTTTACAAATGCAATTACAATCTGAACTTGTAGGAAATGAAGGGGTTTGGCCGAATGGCCTTGTATCTATTCGGCTAGGCGTCAAGTCTCCCTCCAAGGCTGGTCGTGACTCCCTCCAAGGCCCTTGTGATGATTCAGCCTCCTTGGTGTCTACCTCCAATGCTGGTTGCCGCCCATTCTCATTTCCCTCCAAAACAACTAAGGACATGTTCCTGTGGAGTTGACATGACCTTTGGGTGTTGAGCTAGCATGTGTAGGTGGAGCTGAAGTGAGCTGGTTTAGCTTGGTGTGAGCTGAGCTAGCTAGCTGAGTGAGCTAGCTCAAACTTTGCTTTGTTTTGAGCTTCCACAAGCCGACTTTAGTTAGGTGAGCTAGGCCTTTAAGTTGGTGAGCTCCTTTGTATGTTTCCCTTTTGTTCTTGAGCTGCCATGAGTCACCATTGAGTCTTTAAGCTACTCCAAGCTATTGTGAATGTTCTAAAGCTATTCCAAGCTGCCAAGAGTGCCTTTGAGCTGATCCGAGCTTATGTCATCGCCCTTATCACCTAAAGAATAATAAAACAATGTTTAAGTTGCAATGAGCTTAAAATTTTGATGCAAATATGATGTTTGATTAAGTATAAGGATGCAATACAAAAAGATGCTGAAATAACTAAGTAATGATGCATGGTTAAAGTAAAATATGCAATGCATGCAAACAGACTCAGATGACTTAAATAAATACGTGGTTAAAGGAAATGGTCATGGTGGTTAAGTATCATGCATAATATAGGGACTAATGAATATTATTATGCTCCTAAGTAGGAAATACATAATGTAAAGTATAATAAAATCATTATAAGGCATGTGATGTAATATACTAAGACTAAGTATGCCATGCATAAGGTAATTGATATAAATAGCTAAAAGATGTGCAACGAATGTAAAAACTCCCTTTTCTTTCATCCCATTAATTAGGGATGAAAAGATGATGATGAAAAGATGCCAAGGCTAGATTGTATCATCCTCCCCTTCTTTTAGGTGATTTTTCCTCAAATCGAAAGGATTTGGACACTTTTTTGTGGCACGAATGAATACATCTCCATCCATTGTTTTCTCTTTCGCCCTTGCCTTTTTCTGCAAAACAAAATGAGAGTTTTGAAAAATGGGGTTATCACGAATTGCCTCGTCTATTGGTTGTGTCAAATAACACTTACAAATGTTCTCCTTGGTTGAAAAGGCACTAGTCCTTTGGATTCCTTCTTTGGGCTCATCCGAACCATCATGCTTCTTGGATTGTTTTGAATCGTCACATCCCTTGGCGAAGGATAGTGTCTTTTGGGATCCTCCTCCAAGCTATTCCTCTCTTTCTCGGCGCACATTCTCAATGCTTTTTCGCATTTGTAATTGTCCTTTTCGAACTTCTGTTGGTGATAAAGGTACAAATACAAACTTCTTACCTTCATGCTTAAAAGTGTATTGGTTGGTATAGCAGTCATGAATCGTCCTTTTGTCGTACTGCCATGGCCTTCCAAGCAAGATATGACCTGCATGCATAGGAACTACATCACACAATACCTCATCCTTGTAATTCCCGATGGCAAATGGTACCAGAGCTTGTCTTGTCATGTTCAGTTTGCCTCCATCATTCAACCATTGTAGTTTGTAAGGCTCGGGATGCTTTAAGGTCTTTAATCACAACTTTTCTATCAGAATTGTGCTGGCCACATTCGTGCAACTCCCACCATCAATTATCATGAAACATACCTTCCCATTGATGTTGCACCTTCTGTGAAAGATATTTTCTCTTTGTTGCTCCTCGACGGTTACTTGGGTATTAAGCAAACGCTTTAACACGTTGATTTCTCCATCAGCAGCAATAGTAATTATTGGTTCATCTTCTTCATCCTCGATCTTCTTCCACATTAGCACGTATCATTGCAACCTCTATCTCTTGATAATAGTCTTCTACGCTACGATTTCCTTGCTTCAAGGTTTGTAACTTGTGGAAAAGATCTCGGTGGTAATGTGTTGGTACGAACCTTCTCCGCATAATGTTCATGTCATGCCAATTTGTGATCAGACATTCTCTGTTGCGTCTCCTAGACAAGGTTAATTGAGTGCATAATCAATAAACTCCATGGCTGCCAATCGTACCTTTTTTGTTCATAGTAGTTATGGCATTCAAAGATGTGTTCCACCTTGCTTTCCCACTCAAGATATGCTTATGGGTCTGGCTTGCCTTGAAAAGGAGGTATGGTAACTCGAATATTGTTGAGATTATCATCAATTTGGGCACGTCCTCCATGATATCTATGAGCACTCCTCACGTATGCTTGCTCAACTTCTTCATCTTCATTTTGTTTCCCTTGGCGATTTTGCCTCCCAAGACCTCGAGCATTGCCTTGAGATTCCTCTAAACGATCCATCATTTCATGAATGGGCTCTAATTCTGTTCGGAGCAATCTTTGCATTTCTCGAATTATTGCTTGTGTCTAAAGATTTGGGGCTTGTCCATTTTTCGGATGTGAATTCTGAGACATGTTAGTGAAACTAAAGAAAAATGAATTGAAAACCTTACCAAATTTCACTTAGCAAAGACCTCACTGTTCACTCAAAGAAAGTGAACTCCACTCACTCTCGTGTTTGCTCTCCAGGACTTTAATGGCTTTTTCTTGTCCTCTTTTGATCTCATACTAACAATTTGCCTTTTCCACTCCTTTCTCTCTTGTAAAGCTCTTTAAGGAACTTACTCAAGACGTAGGCAAGTATAGTGCTTGTGCATCGCTGAAATGGTTAGTTTTAAAAGGAAAAGGAAGAAAGTATGGTGAAAAGGTAAGTTTAGAATAGAAAAGGAAAAGAATATTGTGGTTAATTACTCGGCAAGAAACTCACAACCTTTCTTCACCAACAATCAAAGTCTTGAAGAAGATGATATGGCTTCCAGGCTTGATGTTGAAGATGATGTTGTTTTGCTTTCACCCTTGAACTTGTGCTTTTGAAACTTTCCTTTCTTTTTTTTTGCACAAAATGAAATGACAGAATATGTCACTTGCAAATTTCTTTGTTATGCTTGAATCGGGCTTCAATTAATGCACTTGCTTCTTCCACCAAAAGCTCTGATTACCATATGATATAAGGGCTTCTATGATGGTTCACACCTTGCTTGGATGTTGAAGGCAGCCCTTTTGATTGTTGGATCTAGGAAGGAAGCAAGCAACCTGCAAAATAAAGTAGGCTTTGAAATGGGATGGTTTGGAAGGTGATGTTTGTGGTGCGGAAGAATGAAGGAAATGGGCAGATTTGGTTAAGTGTTTTGGGCTGATGATGATGGTGGGTGTAGGTGATGGAAAAGGGTGAAGGATGAAGATAGTATCTTAAAGAAATGAAGGAAGAAACAAAGCTATATTAAAGCTTAGCCCCAGACCTTATATTATTCTTTAAGTGATGGTAGAAAGGACTTTGACCCTTAAGGTATATTAAACCAAAAGAACCAGAGGTATCAAGGTGGATAGAAGAGGGGTTGTGATACATGTATGGGGGGCTAGAATGATGCATTGTAGCCAATGAGTTGAAGCTGTTTTATAAGTCTAGAATTTCATCCGACTTGCAATGAATTTTTGGATGGGATCCGGGCACTTCTGAGTCTACATGTCTTCTTCAAACATGTTCGCCTGTCTTTTAGCTTTCCAACGCATCTTGAAACGCATCAATCCAACATCGGAAGCTCAGGCTATGTCCATTTTAGTGAAGATTGTGAGAGTATAAATCTCTATAAGGTTTTATCACGGGAAATATTATTTATTACGAATTTTCAATAATTTTATTGATTATTTGTACTTAAATTTAATCTAGGATTCTTTATGAAGATATTTAGATGATATAGTATTAGATTTGTTATTTATTTATTAGTTTTTTAGGTTTGATAAAATATATTTATTTATTTTATTATTATCTTTACTTTTCCTAATTTAAGTTGAACTCTTCATTTGTAGCCTATTTAAAGGCATATTTGCTTCATTAATAAGAACAACATCATGAATTTATGAGTTGCAAAAAACCTTTGGCCATGGGCCATTTTATTTTCAAGGTAGATAGATTTGCCTTGTTATTTTTCATATCAGAAGTCCTCTTCAACGTAAGTTCGTCAAGTTCTTGTGATGGAGATCACATTCACACTGTTGCTTGCCTAGGTAATTGCAACTAAGAGGGTGGGTTAGAGCCGCTTGAGGATGCTTGCTTAGATAATCGCATCTAAGAGGGTGCCAAGGACAAAATATCCCACAACATCTATCTCGTCATCATCCATTCATCGGAGAGATTCGTGCCGTTTGCAGGTGTTTGCCTATTCAATTGCGATTAGGAGGGTGCAAAGAAAAATCTATCCAACACCGCCACCATCAAATTCATCCAACCTCGTTTTCTACATCAAGATCATGCTTTATTATCGGTTTGCTGAACTTGGAGTTTGGGGTTTTCTCGGATCATATTAGTGAGTTTGCTAGATTAATTGTGATCTAGAGGGTTCCTAGATTTTGAGGTAATTCTTGGATACTGGCTTCCGTATCAATTGGTATCAGAGCAATTGGTTTAGGTGTTTGAAACAATTATCTTTTATTGTTGTTTTAGTAGTTGAGAAAAAAGAAAAATATATAATTCTCTATATAGATCCTAGTTTTAATATTTCATTCCTGGAGACATCTCAAGAGACTTGAAGGTTGTGATCAACAACTCTTAGGATTCGGGACGAATCTTTTTCAACAGGGGGAGAATGAAACATGTGGGGGGGCTAAAATGATGCATTGTAGCCAATGAGTTGAAGCTGTTTTATAAGTCTGGAATTTCAGCCGACTTGCATCTAATTTTCGGATGGGATCCGGGCACTTATGAGTCTACATGTCTTCTTCAAACATATTCATCTGTCTCTTAGCTTTCCAACGCATCTTGAAACGCATCAATCCAACATCAGGAGCTCAAGTTATGTCTATTTTAGTGAAGACTGTGCGAGCATAAATCTCTATATGGTTTTATCACGGGAAATAATACTTATTACGAATTTTCAATAATTTTATTGATTATTTGTACTTAAATTTAATTTAGGATTCTTTATGAAGATATTTAGATGATGATAAAGTATGCTTTGGCACGTGGTAACCTTCAATTTGATGGCTTGGAAGCAAACCTAGGGCTTTAGACTCGAACAAGGAAGTTAGGCGCAAATCTGAAAATTTAAGAGAAACTAATTGGGGGTTTCTTGAAAATTTCAGATTTAATGCTGGAAATTCAAGAAACGAAGATAAGAGGGAAGATAAGATGATGATTAATAAGAATAAAAACAAAAGATTGAAAAAGACTAAGATAAGCAGATAGGTAAGACAAATATGGAATTCCAGCTTTGTTTATGGAATTATGGAAGATGGTGTGAAGGTTGAAGATGAAGATGACTTGCGAATTGTTGATTTTGTTTTGTCCTCGGCACCCTCTTAGACGCAATTATCTAAGCAAGCAACCTCAAGCGGCTCTAACCCACCCTCCTAGACACGATTATCTAGGCAAGCAAGAGTGTGAAGATGATCTTCCTCACAAGAACTTGTCGAACTTATGTTGAAGAAGACTTCGAAGGCACAAGTAGTCAGCACTTGCAAAAACAAACTCACTAAATATTTCATAAATCAAAGAAAATATGTCTTACAATGATGGAGGCTTCATCCTTTTATAGGTGAAGGATAGACAAAGTAATTTAACTTCTACTAAAACAAGGAAAACCTAATCTAATTAAAAATAATAAAAAAATAACAGCCTTTAAACTCCTTGTGCTTGTGTGGCAAGGAATAGGATGATAAGGCAAGTGATAAGCTGATAAGGGCAGGGTGGCTGGTTCCTAAAGTATATAAAACCCTAAAAGCATCAATTTAAATGATAATAAATATATTGGGCTAAGTTTAATTCGTCCAAAGCCTTATATGTTAGCTTTTCGGCTGAATTTTTCAAAATCCCGTAATAATCCCGTATCCAGTTTTCTGCATGCACAGTCTTCAGTAATTTATACGCATCTTGAGTTCCTGATGCCCGATTGATGCGTTGGAAAGGTAACTGAATGGCGGACAATTTGTTAGAAGACAACTTGACTCAGAAATGCCTGGATCCCATCCAAAAACTCGTCGCAACTTGGCTGACTTTCCAGACTTTACAAATATATTCAATTTCTTGTCCAAGATGCATCGTTTTTGACCTCCTATGCTGCACTGTTTTGGCTTTTATTGTTTGCATCGAACAAATTCAGCTTCTTCTCCAATATTAGTAATTTGACCCTGCTCATGCATGTATCATTCCCCCACTCCTCAAAAGGATTCGTCCTCGAATCTAAATCGGCAATGAGAGAACAATCATCAACTTCAATTGAAATGGCTTCTTTGTTGTATGTGGAGTGATCTAATTGAGCTCCTCTCAATGGTTCAACAAAATCCTGAAAAAATAAGACAGCACTACTCAAACATTTGTAAGGATTAGTCAAAACAAAATCACTCATCGCGTTCTTTTTCTTGTCTTTTTCTTTTGGGCTTTGTGTGACTTTTACCTCATATGTATTTTCACTCACCAAATTTTGGCCATTAATTTGACTTTTTTCACTTTTGGCCTCTTTACTCTCAGTCTTTTGTATCTCACATCCCATATCCCTCTTACAAAATTTATCATCAATGTACAATTTCTGTATAGGAGAAAGTGTTTCTAACGGAATGATAGGACAAGATTCAAATGAAGGGTTAGAATTAAACTTACTTTCTTCGTGGGGAGGTGATGAGAGTATAGCAAGTGGACCTGCTACTTCACATGAGGGATTAGAAGCATTGTCATCTTGTCTAATGTGTTCATTATCACTATCCTCTTGTTTGAGTGTTTGTGTGTTTTCCGTCAACATGAGGATTTTTGTCTTGGTTTTGTCTAGTGACTTGGATGTTTCAATTTTCTGCTTTGGTCTACTTGAGTCGAGCAACGACTTAGAAGAATTAGAATGAGATAAAGGTTGAGTGGTATCTCTGTCATAGTGATAATTCTTCTGTCGATATCGTTGTCGATCTTTGATGCGCTTTTCGATTGTCATGGCGAATTGGAATGCCTCTTGAAGGGTGTAGTAGGTTTTGAGTTCAAGCACCTCAAGAATGTTGTCATTGAGTCCGATAACAAACCTAGTCACTGTATCGTCTTCATCCTCTTGTATGTCGCCTTTTTGCATCAATGATTTCATTTCTTTGAGATACTCATCAACAGTTCTGCAGCCTTGTCGTATCCTTTGTAACTTTTGCTTGATCTCTCGTTGATATAATGGGGGAGCAAATCATTCTCGCATGACTTTTTTAAGTTCTCCCCATGAGGTTATCTTGGCTTCTCTATTGAGACGCCGATTGTGGACCAATTGGGACCACCAAATGGATGCATATTCAGTGAGTTTGAGAGTCAACAGTGGAACTTGATCCTCTTCGGGACATTGATAATGCTCGAATAGAAGATCAACTCGATTTTCCTAGTCACAATAAGCATCAGGGTCATACCTTTCTTGAAAAGGTGGTACAATGATCTTTGGCTTGGCTAAGGTGTTTGTTGCTCGTCTCGGTTCTATGTGATGATTGTGCCTATGTAAGGGGTTTTGGCGTCTATTCTGAATGGGAACAAGATTTGGACGCTTAGGCTCCTCAGTATCGCTTGCGATAGCAGTGGTTTCTAATCTCCCAATGATTTGAGTGATTGCGGTCACGACTGTATCAGTGTGCTCAAGCTTGGTTGCCAATGAGGTTACAGTCCGTTCAAGTTTATTGAGAGTATCCGAAACTTCTTGAAGAGTCACCTCATGTGGTTCTTCGTCGTTACTCGTTTCTGACATCCTGAAACACTCATATTTAAAAGGTAAAAAGCAAAAGAAAACTAGAAATCTCACTAAACACTCAAAGAATAAATATTTAGCGAGGCAAGTAAACCGATCTCGTGCTCTTTAAAGACCTTCCTGCCACAAGTCAACAAGTTACAATCAGAGTTTAATCCTAACAATGATTCCTAATTGTACTAGGAGTCCAATGAAAAGGCTTGACACCAATTGAATATAGTTGCAAGAAAGAAGGATTGTAATGCAACTTTGTTGTCCTACTCACACCAGAAAAGAGAAGGTGTTAAATTGCGTAATAGAAGAAAGAAAAGCAAAACAAAGGAACTTAAGAAACTAAGAGTAGAAAAAAATTAGTAGAGAAAGATGATAACCCCAAAACCCAGAAACAACTTGAAGGAAGAAATCCAATGTTGAATCCACTTCAATGTGATGCTTGTGGTGGTTGATGATGGTGATCTTGATGATTCTTGATGGTGGTTGGTGGCTAGGTATAAGCTTTCTCACTTTTCTTCACTTTTCTTTCTTTTCTTTTCTTTTCTTTTCTTTTTTCTATTTTTTTCTTTTTACAAGGTAAATAAACTGAAAATAACGAAAATTGAAGAAAAAATAATGAAAATAGGGTTAAAGAATGGGGAAAACCCTAATTTGGCTGAAACTTTATCCACTTCGTTCGAGGTGTTTCCGAACTCCAAAAATTCTGAAATTTTGTGTGGTGACTCCACCAATGGTGTATATCTGATCTGGAAAGTTTCAGCTCAAAATTCACTCATTTTCTTTTGACGAATTTTCCCTAATTTTCGAGTTTTTTTCCCAAAAAGGCCAAAATTCTTGCCAAGAATCATCCCAAATCTGATACCAAATGA
The DNA here is from genome assembly GCA_019671005.1 of Hibiscus mutabilis. Lineage (NCBI taxonomy): Eukaryota > Viridiplantae > Streptophyta > Magnoliopsida > Malvales > Malvaceae > Hibiscus > Hibiscus mutabilis. The sequence goes on from CM033727.1 coordinate 28,383,099, forward strand.
TAGAGTATGCTTTGGCACGTGGTAACCTTCAATTTGATGGCTTGGAAGCAAACCTAGGGCTTTAGACTCGAACAAGGAAGTTAGGCGCAAATCTGAAAATTTAAGAGAAACTAATTGGGGGTTTCTTGAAAATTTCAGATTTAATGCTGGAAATTCAAGAAACGAAGATAAGATGATGATTAATAAGAATAAAAACAAAAGATTGAAAAAGACTAAGATAAGCAGATAGGTAAAACAAATCTGGAATTCCAGCTTTGTTTATGGAATTATGGAAGATGGTGTGAAGGTTGAAGATGAAGATGACTTGCGAATTGTTGATTTTGTTTTGTCCTCGGCACCCTCTTAGACGCAATTATCTAAGCAAGCAACCTCAAGCGGCTCTAACCCACCCACATAGACGCGATTATCTAGGCAAGCAAGAGTGTGAAGATGATCTTCCTCACAAGAACTCGTCGAACTTATGTTGAAGAAGACTTCGAAGGCACAAGTAATCAGCACTTGCAAAAACAAACTCACTAAATATTTCATAAATCAAAGAAAATCTGTCTTACAATGATGGAGGCTTCATCCTTTTATAGGTGAAGGATAGACAAAGTAATTTAACTTCTACTAAAACAAGGAAAACCTAATCTAATTAAAAATAATAAAAAATAACAGCCTTTAAACTCCTTGTGCTTGTGTGGCAAGGAATAGGATGATAAGGCAAGTGATAAGCTGATAAGGGCTGGGTGGCTGGTTCCTAAAGTATATAAAACCCTAAAAACATCAATTTAAATGATAATAAATATATTGGGCTAAGTTTAATTCGTCCAAAGCCTTATATGTTAGCTTTTCTGCTGAATTTTTCAAAATCCCGTAATAATCCCGTATCCAGTTTTCTGCATGCGCAGTCTTCAGTAAATTAGACGTATCCATAGTTCCTGATGTCCGATTGATGCGTTTCAAGATGTGTTTGAAAGGTAACTGAATGGCGGACAATTTGTTAGAAGACAACTTGACTCAGAAATGCCCGGATCCCATCCAAAAACTCGTCGCAACTTGGCTGACTTTCCAGACTTTACAAATATATTCAATTTCTTGTCCAAGATGCATCGTTTTTGACCTCCTTTGCGTGCACTATTTTGGCTTTTATTGTTTGCATCGAACAAATTCAGCTTCTTGTCCAATATTAGTAATTTGACCCCGCTCATGCATGTATCAGATGATTTAGGATTAGATTTGTTATTTATTTATTAGTTTTTTAGGTTAGATAAAATATGTTTATTTATTTTATTATTATCTTTACTTTTCCTAATTTAAGTTGAACTCTTCATTTGTAGCCCATTTAACGGCATATTTGCTTCATTAATAAGAAGAAAATCATGAATTTATGAGTTGCAAAAAACCTTTGGCCATTGGCCATTTTATTTTCAAGGTAGATAGATTTGCCTTGTTATTTTTCGTATCATAAGTCTTCTTCAACGTAAGTTCGTCAAGTTCTTGTGATGGAGATCATCTTCACACTCTTGCTTGCCTAGGTAATTGTATCTAGGAGGATGGGTTAGAACCGCTCGAGGTTGCTTGCTTAGATAATCGCGTCTAAGAGGGTGCCGAGGGCAAAATATCCTACAACATCTATCTCGTCATCATCCATTCATCGGAGAGATTCGTGCCGTTTGCAGGTGTTTGCCTATTCAATTGCGATTAGGAGGGTGCAAAGGACAAATCTATCCAACACCGTCACCATCAAATTCATCCTATCTCATTTTCTACATCAAGATCATGCTTTATTATCGGTTTGCTGAACTTGGAGTTTAGGGTTTTCTCGGTTCATATTAGTGTGTTTGCTAGATTAATTGTAGATTTTGAGGTAATTCTTGGATCCTGGCTTCCGTATCAGGTTGACGCCACAAGTACTAAGTACTTGATAAGTCGATAAAGTTCAATTAAGAACTAAAAGAGAGAAAATTCTCACAAGATAAATTTTATAGAATGAATGAGATGTTTTACAAATGCAATTACAATCTGAATTTATAGGAAATGAAGGGGTTTGGCCGAATGGCCTTGTATCTATTTGGCTAGGCTTCTAGTCTCCCTCCAAGGCTGGTCGTGACTCCCTCCAAGGTCCTTGTGATGATTCAGCCTCCTTGGTGTCTCCCTCCACTTTGTTTGGGCACTCAAAAGGCTTCCCTCCAATGCTGGTTGCCACCCATTCTCATTTCCCTCCAAAACAGCTAAGGACATGTTCCTTTCGAGTTCACATGATCTTTGGGTGTTGAGCTAGCATGTGTAGGTGGAGCTGAAGTGAGCTGGTTGAGCTTGGTGTGAGCTGGATTAAGCTGGGCTAGCTAGCTGAGCTCGCTCAAACTTTGCTTTGTTTTGAGCTTCCACAAGCTGACTTTAGCTAGGTGAGTTTTGCCTTTAAGTTGGTGAGTTCCTTTGTAAGTTTCCCCTTTGTTCTTGAGCTGCCATGAGCCACCATTGAGTCTTTACGCTAATCTGAGCTATTGTGAATGTTCTAGAGCTGTTCCAAGCTGCCTTTGAGCTGAACCGAGCTTATGCCATCGCCCCCCTATCACCTAAAGAGTAATAAAACAATGTGTAAGCTGCAATGAGCTTAAAAATATGATGCAAATATGATGTTTGATTAAGTATAAGGATGCAATGCAAAAAGATGCTGAAATAACTAAGTAATGATGCATGATTAAAGTAAAAGGTGCAATGCATGCAGAGAGACTCAGATGACTTAAATAAAGATGTGGTTAAAGGAAATGGTCATGGTGGTTAAGTATCATGCATAGTATAGGGACTAATGAGTATTATTATGCTCCTAAGTAGGAAATACATAATGTAAAGTATAATAAAATCATTATAAGGCATGTGATGTAATGTACTTAGACTAAGTATGCCATGCATAAGGTAATTGATATAAATAGCTAAAAGCTGTGCAACGAATGTAAAAACTCCCTTTTCTTTCATCCGATTAATTACGGATGAAAAGATGATGATGAAAAGATGCCAAGGCTAGATTGTATCAAGCTTCCCCCAACAATGATCAGAAAACACACCTTATTGTTCACATGGCATCGGGTGTGAAATATGTTGTTGTTGTTCTTCAGCCATTTGTGCATTTAATAGCCTTTTAACCACTAAGAGTTCTCCATCAACAGCCGGTTCAATCTCTTCTTCTTCAACCTCGAATTCATCCTTGATGTCTTCCTCATGGTTCAATGTGTTCTCACCATTATCTAAAAGCAACATAGTGTTGCCATTCGGACATTGATTTGCCATATGTCCATGCCCCAAGCATTTGAAGCATTGATGCTTCCTATTTCTACTTACATTCACTATTCTTTTATCTTGTTTTACAAGCATGAAAGAAGAGGGAGTTTTTGCTAACTTTCCTTATATATATATATATTAAGTATATGATTCTGTTATTTATACTTAAGCATGCATATTGTTGTTTAGTCATTCATGAAACTTATATTAGAGATATGTTTGTTTTCATGCATTTTGCATTATATTTCATCTTATTTATATTGCATATTAAGTAGTATTCATGCATGTTTTAACTATTATTAAACCACATATTTTCCTTTGCTGTTCATATGCATTCTAGTCCCTATATTATGTTTAACATGCATTTCAGTCCTTATATTTATTTAAAACAACATTTAGATTACTTATGTATTTCAGTCCTTATACTTTATACATCATTTAGCTTACATATGCATTTTAGTCCATATACTTATTTTCCGATTAGTTTGACTACTATACTTATGTTATTTTGGTGTTTTCTTTGTAGGACACATTAAACACATGACAAGGGATTAAAGGGTAGCTTGGCATCAGCTCATTCAGCTCACAACTAGCTCAAATCAGCTTGGAAATTACTCAAGGCAAGGATAGCTCCGATTCAGCTCCTAACAAGTCTAATAGCACGAGACAAACTCAAGGAAACTAAAGGAGGAGTTCACCTAGCTAAAGGCAGCTCGGAATAGCTCAAATCAGCTGCAAGGTTTAGCTAGCTAAATGGGCTAGCTAGCTTAGCTCAAGTCAGCTCATGCTCAGCTCGAGGAGCTCAACTCAGCTCAAGCTATCACTCTTAGCTCCACAACCCTTCACTCCTTGCCGAACCATCACCAGCACCCTACATGGCTATTCGACCATCTTTTCCCCTTGTAACGTGCCTATTCGGCCACCCCCTAGAAATCTAAAAATAGGACATCAAATTCACATTGTAAGACACACGATTCAGATTATATAAAATTCCTTTTGTGAGTTTATCTCTCAAACTTGTTCTTTTTAGAACTTTCTTGACTTATCAAGCCTTTTTAAGGTTTGTGGCGACTTCCTTTTTCCATTCTTGTTACTTCAGGTTGTTGGTTATTATAACCATTGGTCTAAGTCCTTATTCACCACCCTCAAAGTCCTTTCTCCTAAGAAACGGGTTTATACTCTAAGTATAAATTATTTCTTTGAAACTTTGAATACAATTCCATCTCTTCCATTTACCACCATCCGAACAGCCCCTAAACATCACCTTTCCAACATTTTATTCCTTTCATTCATACCCCCACACTACCATACTTCCTCACCTTATTCTATCTTTACATTCTTTATTCATTTTCTTCAAGAAAGCAATCGGAGGACAATGCTTGCTTGCATTCACGATCGGGAAAATCAAAGCCTTTATGCTCAACAAATGTAACCACCACAAAACCTTTATCTTGTTTTAGCAAACAACAACTTTAGGGTTTATAGAAACTAATCAGTCAAATGACATCTTATGCTCAACATGTTCCTTCTACTGGTAGTGCTTCCTTTTTTCTCAAACTACTAAAAATGTTTGGTTAGTATATTTTGGTGCAACTAATCATATGACAGAAAACATAAATTGTTTCTAACTCTTACCAAACAACATCAACATAAAAAAGTAAAGATCGTAGATAGGTCATCCACTAAAATAGAAGGAATTAACATAATGATAATTAAAAGGATTAGTGCTTGACTTTGTCCTTTATATTTCTCATTTAGAGTGCAATTTTCTATCAATTAGTAAATTATGCTTGGATTTTCAGTGTTATGCTAAATCCAATATGTATGACTGTGTTTTTCAAGAAATGGGCTCCAAGAAGGTGGTTGGAAATACTAAATTGTGCAGTAGATGATGCTTGTCGAATAGTGATGCAGTTTGGAGCAAGTATACTCATCGTATCAAGTAATAAAGAGAAAGTAGAGTGTCGAACCCACAAGGACTGGATTAAAAAATACAAAGTTATCGTTCTTAGGAATGTGTTTGCAAGTATAGGTGGATGTTGAATTAAGTAAACTAAATTTGACTAATCTATAGATAACTATGATAAAGACAAACAGCTACAATGACTTAACAATTAATTATGGAGGTTGGGATTATTGCTAAGGATATATGCTTGATTATCTACCTCAATGTTATAGCGATGGGCAATACATGTATGTGTAAACCCTTAAGTTCTTCATCTACTCGACATGATTTTCTAAAGACTTTTGACTCTCTCGATTCCTAGAAGTTAATAATTTTGTAATTAATGTGATACATATCTGCGTTAACCCTAACTACTCCATTATTTGTTAAGAACTCCCTTTTAGTCATTGAAACCCTAAACTTATGTCTAAGCCAGATTAAGACTAAGTTAACAACTTAGCCCCACTACTCATGTTTGTTTAACTTAACTCTCTCAAATATTAAGCCACTGATCAATAGTTAACAAGCCTCTCTTGAATAGCTCCTACAATTAACTATACATTAAGCAAATGAATAGAATAGATGAAAATAAAAAATAACTAAAGCATTGAAATAAAATAATCAAAACATAAAATCCTGGGATGCAATAATCCCAACAAAAAGAGTTTAGCTCATGTCTAAGTCTAAAGCAACCATAATTAAAAGTATAAAGTATGATAGTTTAAGGATAACCGACAACTTTATTAGCTTTTAATCCCTTAATCAATTAGTCTTTAATCCTTTGTTGCCTATTCAATTCAGCCACTTTGCTCCTATAAATAGGCATCCATTTTCTATTATAATCAACTTTTGGCTTATAACATACTTGAGAGTGTTTCTCTTTCAAAGTTCTTACTGAACTTTATTAGCTTACAAGACTGTTCTTGTGGCATTCTTTCCCCTTTCCATCATTACATTATATTGTTGGTTCATAGTTTCTATAACTAGTGGGTCACAATCCGTATAAGAACTCATAAGGAACGGGTTTACACTATTTAGTGTTGGTTCCTTATTTTTTCAAACCGCACCAATTGTTGCATTTATGTTTCCCTACACCTATCATCCACACAACCGTAAATTCGATAACCATATTTTTTCTTAAACCGTTGTCACATCCAAATTCCACATACAAATTCCACAACAATTTAAACCATTTCCTTCGTTCCATTTCATTTCTACTAAGTTCAACTTTTAAACACCATTCTTTCAGTGTTTTGCAGAATAATTTAAAACTCTTACTTGAATCACTATTGGGAAAACTTAGATAACAATTCCGCCATCATACAATCGGATTCGTATCATTTGGTATTAGAGCTTGGAGATTCAGTAAGTTGTTTGATTCATCTCCCAGTATATTTAGAAAAAAATAAAAAAACAATAAAAATATTCAGAATTCTCAAAAGAAGAAAAGTGCAAAGAGGAAGGGATCAATTTGGAAGTTTACAAAAGAAAACAAAAGGAGGTTTGGTTGTGATTTTTGTTATCACATATTTCAGTTTGCTATTTCATCTTTACCCACCTAGTGTTATGAGGCTAACCGTTGAAGAAGGCCTCCATTGATTGTGTCAAATCTAGGATCGAAGTAAGATTTCCTGCGTAGAAGTGTGGCTGCAAAAGAAGATGTTGATAGTAGAATTCATGGTGATTAAGGGACTGGAATTTGATGTTTTTATGTAGGATGAAAGATGGTAAATGATGACTGGAAATTCGGTTGAAGGAAAAGGTTGAAGATGAAGGATAGAAGATGACAATGGTGGAATTTGGTTGCTGGAAATTTCGGTAAAGAAGAAAGGGTTTCAGTTGTTGGAAAATGAAATAAAAACAAGAACAAGGAACAAGGAAGAACCTATACAATAAAGTGTATAAACCCGAAGGTTATACATTCAATGCTCGAAGGACTTGGACCCATTGATTAGAAAACCAAGAACCCAAAGTATCTGATTGTAGACAACACAAGCACAAGACTTGAAGAAGACTGAAAAGTTCAATGAAGAACCAAGTTGAGAAAAATTCTCACAATGTAATTTGATTTCATATAATGCTCGTTTTTACATCATTTTGTGAAGTATATATAAAGAAATATGATCGGGAAATTAGAATACTTTAAAATTCAAATATAAACTACCTACTATTCTAAGGGTGGCAGATAGGAAGTTGATAATTTAAAATGATCTAAAGATTGATTTTTGAAGTGTTTAAAAATCAAAATCAGATCAGCCTTTAAAGTGGCACCTAAGGGAGAGGGAATTATGAATTTTGAACATTGTGCACATGTGAAATGTTCAAAATTCAAACAAGAAACCTCTTGTTCTTATCCATAGTTGGCCGGCCATGTAGAAAAGGAGGGAAAAGGAGTTCAAATCTGCCAAGCATGCACATACATGTGTGCCAAGGCTGCCATGTGTGGGGAAGCTTGCTGGTGATGTTTTTATGTAGGATGAAAGATGGTAAATGATGGTTGGAAATTCGGTTGAAGGTGAAGGCTTGAAGAAGATGACAATGGTGGAATTTGGTTGCTAGAAATTTCGGTGAAGAAGAAAGGGTTTCAGTTGCTGGAAAATGAAATAAAAACAAGAACAAGGAAAAAGGAAGAACCTATACAATAAAGTGTATAAACCCAAACCTTATACGTTCAATGCTCGAAGGACTTGGACCCATTGATTAGAAAACCAAGAACCCAAAGTATCTGATTGCAGACAACACAAGCACAAGACTTGAAGAAGTCTAAAAAGTTCAATGAAGAACCAAGTTCGGAGAAAATCTCTCAATGTAATTTTATTTTGTGTAATGCTCGTTTTTACATCGTTTTATGAAGTATATATAAAGAAATACAAGAGGGAAATCAAAACGCTTTAAAATTGAAATAGAAACTACCTATTCTAATCTAAGGGTGGCATATAGGAAGTTGATAATTTAAAATGATCTAAAGGCTGATATTTGAAGTGTTTAAAAATCAAAATCCGATCAGCCTTTAAAGTGTCACCTAAGGGAGAGGGAAATCTGAATTTTGAAATTGCACACATGTGAAATGTTCAAAATTCAAACAAGAAACCTCTTGTTCTTATCTATAGTTTGCCAGCCATGTAGAAAAGGAGTTCAAATCTGCCAAGCATGAACACACATGTGTGCCAAGGCTGCCATGTGTGAGGAAGCTTGCTGGTGATGTTTTTATGTACGATGAAAGATTGTAAATGATGGCCGGAAATTCGGTTGAAGGAAAAGGTTGAAGATGAAGCCTTGAAGAAGATGACAATGGTGGAATTTGGATGATGGAAATTTTGGTGAAGAAGAAAGGGTTTCAGTTGCTGGAAAATGAAATAAAAACAAGAACAAGGAGCAAGGAAGAACCTATACAATAAAGTGTAAAAGCCCGAACCTTATACGTTCAATGCTCGAAGGACTTGGAACCATTGATTATAAAACCAAGAACCCAAAGTATCCGATTGTAGACAACACAAGCACAAGACTTGAAGAAGTCTGAAAAGTTCAATGAAGAACCAAGTTCAGAGAAATTCTCACAATGTAATTTGATTTCATATAATGCTCGTTTTTACATCGTTTTATGAAGTATATATAAAGAAATACAAGAGGGAAATCAGAATGCTTTAAAATTCAAATTGTAACTACCTATTATAATCTAAGGGCGGCAGATAGGAAGTTGATAATTTAAAATGATCTAAAGGCTGATTTTTGAAGTGTTTAAAAATCAAAATCAGATCAGCCTTTAAAGTGGCGCCTAAAGGGGAGGGAAATCTGAATTTTGAACATTGTGCACATGTGAAATGTTCAAAATTCAAACAAGAAACCTCTTGTTCTTATCCATAGTTGGCCGGCCATGTAGAAAAAGGAGAGAAAAGGAGTTCAAATCTGCCAAGCATGCACACACATGTGTGCTACGGCTGCCATGTGTTGGGAAGCTTGCTGGTGATGTTTTTATGTAGGATGAAAGATGGTAAATGATGGCTGGAAATTCGGTTGAAGGAAAAGGTTGAAGATGAAGGCTTGACGAAGATGACAATGGTGGAATTTGGTTGCCGGAAATTTCGGCGAAGAAGAAAGGGTTTCAGTTGCTGGAGAATGAAATAAGAACAAGGAACAAGGAAGAACCTATACAATAAAGTGTATAAACCCGAACATTATACATTCAATGCTCGAAGGACTTGGACACAAGCACAAAACTTGAAGAAGTCTAAAAAGTTCAATGAAGAACCAAGTTGAGAGAAATTCTCACAATGTAATTTGATTTCATGTAATACTTGTTTTTACATCGTTTTATGAAGTATATATAATGAAATACAAGAGGGAAACCAGAATGCTTTAAAATTCAAATAGAAACTACCTATTCTAATCTAAGGGTGGCAGATAGGAAGTTGATAATTTAAAATGATCTAAAGGCTGATTTTTGAAGTATTTGAAAATCAAAATCAGATCGGCCTTTAAAGTGGCGCCTAAGGGAGAGGGAAATCTGAATTTTCAACATTGTGCACATGTGAAAGGTTCAAAATTCAAACAAGAAACCTCTTGTTCTTATCCATAGTTGGCCGGCCATGTAGAAAAGGAGGGAAAAGGAGTTCAAATCTGCCAAGTATGCACAGACATGTTTGCCAAGGCTGCCATGTGTGGGGAAGCTTGCTGGTGATGTTTTTATGTAGAATGAAAGATGGTAAATGATGTCTGGAAATTTGGTTGAAGGAAAAGGTTGAAGATGAAGGCTTGAAGAAGATGACAATGGTGAAATTTGGTTGCTGTAAATTTTGGTGAAGAAGAAAGGGTTTCAGTTGCTGGAAAATGAAATAAAAACAAGAACAAGGAACAAGGAAGAACATATACAATAAAGTGTATAAACCCGAACCTTATACGTTCAATGCTCGAAGGACTTAGACCCATTGATTAGAAAACCAAGAACCCAAGTATCTGATTGTAGACAACATAAGCACAAGACTCGAAGAAGTCTGAAAAGTTCAATGAAGAACCAAGTTGAGAGAAATTTTCACAGTGTAATTTGATTTCATGAAATGCTCGTTTTTACATCATTTTATGAAGTATATATAAAGAAATACAAGAGGGAAATCAGAATGATTTAAAATTCAAATTGTAACTACCTATTCTAATCTAAGGGCGGCAGATAGGAAGTTGATAATTTAAAATGAACTAAAGGCTGATTTTTGAAGTGTTTAAAAATCAAAATCAGACCAGCCTTTAAAGTGGCGCCTAAGGGAGAGGGAAATCTGAATTTTGAACATTGTGTACATGTGAAATGTTCAAAATTCTAACAAGAAACCTCTTATTCTTATCCATAGTTGGCCAGCCATGTAGAAAAGGAGGGAAAAGGAGTTCAAATCTTCAAAGGATGCACACACATGTGTGCCAAGGCTGCCATGTGTGGGGAAGCTTGCTGGTGATGTTTTTATGTAGGATGAAAGATTGTAAATGATGGCTGGAAATTCGGTTGAAGGAAAAGGTTGAAGATGAAGGCTTGAAGAAGATGACAGTGGTGGTATTTGGTTGCTGGAAATTTTGGTGAAGAATAAAGGGTCTTGTTCTTACCCATAGTAGGCCGACCATGTAGAAAAGGAGGGAAAAGAAGTTCAAATCTGCTAAGCATGCACACACATGTGTGCCAAGGCTGCCATGTGTGGGGAAGCTTGCTGGAGCTTGCTGAAGCTTCTAGCTTGATGCACCTTGGTGTAGGACACTCTCCTAGGTGTAGGCACATGTCCCTCCAAGTTTGAGCTACCCTTGGACTCATTAGCTGGAGTTGAGCTACTGGAGCTGAATGTGAGCTAGTTGAGCTTGAGTTGAGCTGATTTGGAGTGTTGGAGCTGAAACGAGCTGAAAAACATGCTTGTGGGCAGTTTTGAGCTGAGTTGAGCTACACATGTATTGATGAGCTTCAATCGAGCTTGTTGGAAAGTCCTTAGCTGCCACATTTTATTGTGCTGCTGTAAAAACAAAATAAACACACATAAATATTAGAAAACATAATATAAAGACACTTAACTTAGTAAATAATATGCATATAGATATATACTTAGTATAAGTACTTAATATGTCACATATCAGCATGTAACACATTGAAGAACTTATTATCTAAGGCTGAAACATTGAGAAATAAGTTGGAAGCTTCAAAGCATTTAAGTGAAAGAACTTCCCTGAATAACTTAGCCTTAGATCGAGTAATAGGTCCTGTTAGCATGACCTCTGGATCAGATGGTGTTGATGTGCTCACATCACCCAGTTTGCTACATAATCTTTGTTTCATATCCTAAACACTTGTTTCAGCAGAAATTTCACAAGAAAACTTGTCGGGCTTTGAGTAAGTTCTCTAAGGACTTAGAAAAGATAACAATTTTGGTAAAAGGCAAGAGTGCACATCAAGGGAAAAGCCTATCCCGAGTGAAACACGAGTGTGAGTGCATTTTCTTTGGAGCGAAAAGGTGAGGTTTTGTGCTTGTGAGGTTTATATTTTATTTGAGTTACTAATCATGTAATGGTGGAGAAGGAGGACATCCAAATTTGCAAAATCGGGCTTTGCTCCAAGCAATGGCCAAAATGATTCAAGATTAGTTGGAGCCTCTATTGGACCGTATAGAATATGTTGAACTTTCTCAAGCTAACGATGGCCATGAAGAGTTGAACGAAGAAGTAGATGATGTGCCAGATCACATATCACATCAAAGTATGGCACAACAAGGCTAAAGAGCTCACACAATAATAGATGATAATCTCAGCAATATCAAAATTACTTGTTACGAGGCTGCCCGTTGAAGAAGACCTCCATTGATTGTGTTGGATCTAGGATAAAAGTAAGAGTTCCTGCATAGAAGTGTGGATGCAAAAGAAGATGTTTATGGTAGATTTCATGTTGTTTAAGGGGCTGGAAATGTGTTGTAAAACGTCGCAAGAAATTTTGTTTAAAGATGGTGTAATTTGTGTTGGAAAATTTGAAGGTTTGAAGGTTCAACAATGGAGGAAATAGTGGTTGGGAAATGGTGAAGAAGAAGTGATATGATCTCGACTATGAGTTTTGAATCATATATGTGAATGCCCGATCGTGATTCTAGTAAGAACTCTGCAGTGCTTTGAATGTATTCTGAAATTACTCAAACAATAATGTAAGTAGAAATAGATAAATAAGAAATAGAAATAATGGGATGAAAGATATGTAGAAGGGGTGTAGGAAGAGTGATAGTTGTGATTATGGAAGAAAAAAAAATAAAAGATGAAAATGTAGGTGAAGATGATGGGGTGTTGGCGTTAAGATGAAGAAATTCAAAGGATGGATTGTGACCCCCTAACTATAAAGAGTTAGGAACCAGCAATATAATAAAATGGAAATGAAGTGGTAGGATATGGAACGTGACCCACTAGCTATAGATGAGCTAGGAACCAACGCTATAACAAAAGGGAAATGGATGAAGACTACAAGACTAACTTGAAGCCGATAAAGTTCCACAAGAGAACAAGAATGAAAGCAATCTTTCAAAGATGTTTTATATATTCAAAGTGTGTCCTACAATGATCCTAAAGATGCCTATTTATAGTAGAAGTAGGCAGAATATGAAAGGTGTGTTACAAGAAAGATGAATGCTCATCTTAATGCACTTGAATACACATGAATGCTTTGTCCTTTCTTCTCATCTTCAAAGCTGATTAGTTTAGACAAATTGAGGTTGAATTTAGTCATATTTTCGTCCAAATTAAGAAGAACTCTTGGGCTGCCTTGTTTTGCTATCATATGAAGAGAAAGGGGATGAATGTGGACAAGGATGAATGTAGACATCCTTGCTGTCCAGCTTAAGTGCAACTCTTCATCTTCCAAGCTGATTAATATGACTTGAATGTCATAAAAAGGTGAGTTTCATCCAGCCTTCATTTCATGTCTCCTCAATGAATTTTGAAACCCCCACTTGAATGGTGATAACATCAACCTTGAAGGCCTTGAATTTGCTGAATTAAGATGGCCATCAATTGCTTGTCTCTTGGTAGAAGATGAAAGAACTCTTCCTTGGCTCAAATTCATTCAAATCATCCATGCATAAAATTCCCGTAATAAAAATTTCAGCCTGCACTGTCTTCAGTAAATCATTCGTATCTCAAGCTCCCGATATCGGATTGAGGTGATTCAAAAGGCATTGGAAAGCTAAGAGATGGAGGAATAACGTCCAATTGATTTCTGGATCCAAACACGTCTGTATCGCATCCAGAATTGGAAGACATTCTGCTGATATTCTTGCATCTGGTAAAACCGTTCATCTTCCCTCATGCACCTAGACACAAAGGTAAACTTTATTCAATCTTTAATTGAAAACATGCATGTAAACAATTAAGAGTTAGTTTAATAAATGAGCTAGTTTGATGAATGAACTAGTTTAATTAATGAACTAACTTTATTCAATGAACTAATAATCTTGAATGAACTAGTTTAATCAATGAACTACTTAGTTAAATGAAGTGTATAACTAAATGAACTACATGTTTAAATGCAACGCATGCTTTAATGAACAACATGTTTATTGAATGCAATGAATGTTATGCAAACTTTAAATACTCATGCAAATTCATGCATAAGCAAAGTAAAGTGTTCCTCCCTTATTATTTCTTCTTTCTCACGTCCCAAACTTGATGTAAACATATTTTCCATGGCTGCTTGGAACTCCTTGGCCCTTGCTCGAGTAATGGGGCCACCTGGGTACTTCTCTGGGTCTTTGCCATTGACGTTCATATCAGTCCCTCCCTCTTTAAGGCGATTTGTCCCCAAATCGTCATCTACATCATAAGGAGATAGGTCAGCAACATTGAAGGTTGCACTAACATTAAACTCACCTGGAAGATCTAATTGATAGGCATTGTCATTGATCTTCTTGACTATTTGGAATGGTCCATCTCCCGAGGCATTAATTTGGACTTTCGTTGAGCCGGGAACCTTTCTTTCCTCATGTGCAGCCACACCCAATCCCCTGGCTCAAAGGAAATTCGCTTACGACCCTTATTTGCTTGCTGCTCATATTGCTTGGTTCGTTTTTCAATGTTCTCCCGCACTTGTTGATGAAGCTTCTTAACAAATTCAGCTTTATTAAGTCCATCTTTATTCACAATTTGATCAGCGGGTAATGGTAACAAGTCTATCGGTGTTAATGGATTGAATCCATACACCACTTCAAAAGGCGTGCGCCCTGTAGTACTATGGATCGAACGGTTGTATGCAAACTCCACATGTGGTAAACTCTCCTCCCATGTTTTCAAATTCTTCCTAATGATGGATCGAAGTAACATAGAAAGTACTCGGTTCACCACTTCAGTTTGGCCATCCGTTTGAGGGTGGCAAGTGGTGGAGAATAGTAACTTAGTACCAATCTTACTCCATAGGGCTCTCCAAAAGTGACTTAAGAACTTCACATCCCGATCAGACACGATAGTTCTTGGTATGCCATGTAACCTTAAGATTTCCCTGAAAAACAAAGTAGCAATATGTGAGGCATCATTAGTTTTGTTACAGGGAATGAAATGAGCCATTTTGGAGAATCTATCCACAACTACAAAGATGGAATCTTTGTTATTCTTGGTACGTGGAAGCCCTAGCACAAAATCCATTGAAATATCCATCCATGGTGCTTCCGGTATGGGTAGTGGTGTGTAAAGTCCATGTGGCATGACTTTAGATTTGGCCTTCCTGCAAGTGATGCATCGCTCACACAACCTCTCCACATCTCGTTTCATTTTAGGCCAATATAGGTGCTCTTGAAGTATAGCCAAAGTCTTTGCTATCCCAAAATGTCCCATTAATCCTCCTCCATGAGCTTCCTTAGTTAGCAATTCACGCATGGAACCTTGAGGGATGCATAGTCTTCCTTCCTTAAATAGGAAACCATCATGCTTATAGTATTTTTCAATTGACCCTTTCTCACAAGCTTTGTAAATCTCTCCAAAATCAGAGTCAGAGACATATAAGTCTTTAATAAAAACAAAACCCAATAACTTAGATTCCAAAGTGTTCAAAAGAATATACCTCCGTGACAATGCATCGGCAACTATATTCTCCTTACCTTTCTTGTACTTGATAACATATGGGAAAGTTTCAAGAAACTCCACCCATTTGGCATGCCTTTTGTTGAGTTTATGCTGCCCCGGATATGTTTCAATGCCTCATGATCAGTGTGAATGATGAACTCCTTAGGCCAAAGGTAATGTTGCCATGTTTCCATTGCCCTCACAAGAGCATACATCTCCTTGTCATAGGTAGGGTAATTAAGCGTAGCTCCACTTAATTTTTCACTGAAATAGGCTATAGGACGTCCACCTTGAGACAAAACTGCTCCAATTCCTACACCTGATGCATCACATTCAATTTCAAAAGTTAGATTAAAATCAGGTAGAGCAAGTAAAGGGGCATGTATTAAACAATCTTTAATGCTATTAAAGGACTTCTCTTGATCTTCCCCCCAAAAGAATTTAGAATTCTTCTTAATAACACTTGTTAGTGGGGCGGCTATGGTGCTGAAGTTGGGGACGGATCTTCGATAAAAACTTGCAAGTCCATGGAAGCTCCTAACTTGAGAAATGCTTGCTGGTCGTGGCCACTCTTCAATGGCTTTAACCTTCTCTTTGTCCACCTCCAAGCCTTCAGAACTCACAACTAAAACCTAGGAAAACAACCCTGTCAGTACAAAATGTACATTTTTGTAAGTTAGCAAACAGTTTTTCCTTCCTCAAAACTAGCAAAACTGACCTTAAATGTTGAACATGTTCTTCCATGGTTTTACTATAGATTAGAATGTCATCAAAGTAAACCACACAAAACTTACCCAAGAATGGCCTAAGAACATGATTCATTAACCTCATAAACGTGCTTGGAGCATTAGTTAAGCCAAAAGGCATAACCAACCACTCATAAAGGCCTTGCTTAGTTTTGAATGCTGTTTTCCACTCATCACCTTCCCGCATTCGTATTTGGTGGTAACCACTTTTAAGATCAATCTTGGAAAAGAGGTTAGAACCACTAAGCTCATCTAACATGTCATCTAAGCGAGGAATAGGGTGACGATACTTTATCGTAATTTTGTTTACCGCTCGGCAGTCCACACACATGCACCAAGTTCCATCCTTCTTTGGCACAAGTAGAACCGCACGGCACATGGGCTAAGGCTTTCCCCTCACGTAGCCTTTTGACATCAACTCAGATACTTGCCTTTGCAACTCCTTAGTTTCTTCGGGGTTGCTTCGCACGCTGGTCGGTTTGGAATGACGGCCCGGGAACAAAGTCTATTTGATGTTCTATGCCACGAATAGGTGGCAGCCCACTTGGTATTTCCTCCGGAAATAGGTCATCAAACTCCTGCAATAAAGACACAACAAAAGCAGGCAAATTTTGATAAAGGTAGTTAGTATTCAAGAAATTTTCCTTGTACATGAGCACAAGTGCTTCCTTTGCTGTCATTAAACTCTTTTTCAACTCTCTCTCTTTAGAAAGAATGCTGATTTTCCTTCCCTCATTTTGATCACACTCCTTTGCTTTTACCTCCATTTTGGTCTCTCTCTCTTTGGCTTTTTCAATTTTTCCTCTCAATAAAATTTGGTCTTCATGTATTTGTTTTGGAGAAAGTGGGGCTAAAGTGATCTTCTTTGCTTCATGGGTGAACGTATACCGGTTGGTATACCCGTCATGGATCACTCGCCTATCAAATTGCCAAGGCCTTCCAAGTAATAAATGGCTTGCGTGCATTGGAACGACATCGCATAATACCTCGTCTTTGTACTTCCCAATAGAGAAAACAATTCGAACTTGTTTGGTCACCTTGAGTTCTCCATCGTTGAGCCATTGTAGCTTATAAGGTTGTGGATGCTTTGTTGTTGCCAAGCCAAGTGTATCTACCATTAAGGTACTAGCAACATTAGTGCAACTACCACCATCAATAATAACAAAGCATACCTTTCCTCCAACATGGCAACGAGTATGGAAGATATTTTCTCGTTGTTCATTTCCTCCAACGGATTGTACGTTTAGGCTTCTTTTGACAACAAGAACCTCTCCTTCCACGCCATACTCTAATAATTCTTCTTCTTCGATGGCAACATCTTCATTCTCATCCTCTTCTTGTTCCGATTCAACTTCTCCATCATCTCGAAGAAGCATGGTGTTGCGGTTCGGACATTGGCTTGCAATGTGTCCACGCCCCAAACACTTAAAACATTGTATGTCACGGAACGATTTGGAGAAGCGGTAGTCTTACCCTTGCTGGTTTTCGCAATGGGCTTACTTCCTTTCGGTGGTCCTCCTTTTTCGTGGGACGGTAATGGAGGAGTCTTCTTGTATGAACTTTGCCCCCATTTTGATGTTGAACTCCCATAAGATCGTGTGGCACCCTTTTTTTTGAGCTGTTTTTCCACTTTCATGGCCATATGCACCATGTCTTCCATCTCCACATAATGTTGCAACTCGACCACGTTCGCAATGTCCGGATTTAGTCCCGCTTAGAATCTTGCCATTGTGGCTTCTCGATCCTCGTCGATGTTGGCTCGAATCATGGACACCTCCATCTCTTTGTAGTAATCTTCAACACTTCGGTTACCTTGTGAAAGATTTTGAAGACGGTTGAATAACTCTCGATGGTAGTGGGTTGGAATGAATCGCCTTCGCATCACCGCTTTCATTTCATCCCATGTAGTGATAGGATGTTCTCCATTGTGTCTCCTACTTGATGTCAATTGATCCCACCATATTAGTGCATAATCCGTAAACTCAATGGCAGCGAGTTTTACCTTTTAAGCTCTGAATAGTTATGGCACTCAAAAATGTGCTCAACCTTCTTTTCCCATGCAAGATAGGTTTCAGGATCCGTTCTTCCTTGAAAAGGAGGAATGGTAATCTTGATGTTGCTGAGATTATCGTCTACTCGTGGTCGAGCTCTCTGGCCTTGTTGTACCATGCTATGTTGGGATACTTGATCTTGCACATCATCTACTTCAACTTCTTCAGGATACTCCTCATTACCCTGATTAGCTTGTGAAATTTCAAGCTGGTCTATTCGCTCAATTAGGGGCTCCAATTGCTCTTGGATCATTTTGGCCATTGCTTGAAGCATAGCCTGATTTTGCAAATTGGGAACTCCTTCACCACTATGACCAGATCTTTGTGACATGTTAGATAAAGAAACAAAAGAAATTAAACCTTACTAACACAAAATCTCACCTTTCCACTCCAAAGAAAATGCACTCACACTCGTGTTTCACTCGGGTTAGGCTTTTCCCCCCTTAATGCACACTCATGCCTTTTACCACTCGTGCTTTATTTTCAAGTCCTTTTGGGAACTTCCTCAAGGCTTACAAGTGTCTCGTGGACTTGGCTGAAACAATTCTAGCTTGGTAGGAGAATGATGAATAATAAAAGGATAATGGCTTCAAAAAGAAAGAATTACTAAGAATAGGTAAAGGAATTTGTAATTCAGCAATAAGAAATGATGTATTGTAATTTTTTTAAACAAGAATAGACTGCTCCCTCCTCTTTAAGATTTTTTTGATTTTTTTTTGATTTTTTTACTAACCCGAGAGAGAGAAAATAATACGCTTACTGAATCGTCTAGGCTCTGATACCAAATGATATGATCTCGACTATGAGTTTTGAATCATATATGTGAATGCCCGATCGTGATTCTAGTAAGAACTCTGCAGTGCTTTGAATGTATTCTGAAATTACTCAAACAATAATGTAAGTAGAAATAGATAAATAAGAAATAGAAATAATGGGATGAAAGATATGTAGAAGGGGTGTAGGAAGAGTGATAGTTGTGATTATGGAAGAAAAAAAAAAATAAAAGATGAAAATGTAGGTGAAGATGATGGGGTGTTGGCGTTAAGATGAAGAAATTCAAAGGATGGATTGTGACCCCTAACTATAAAGAGTTAGGAACCAGCAATATAATAAAATGGAAATGAAGTGGTAGGATATGGAACGTGACCCACTAGCTATAGATGAGCTAGGAACCAACGCTATAACAAAAGGGAAATGGATGAAGACTACAAGACTAACTTGAAGCCGATAAAGTTCCACAAGAGAACAAGAATGAAAGCAATCTTTCAAAGATGTTTTATATATTCAAAGTGTGTCCTACAATGATCCTAAAGATGCCTATTTATAGTAGAAGTAGGCAGAATATGAAAAGGTGTTACAAGAAAGATGAATGCTCATCTTAATGCACTTGAATACACATGAATGCTTTGTCCTTTCTTCTCATCTTCAAAGCTGATTAGTTTAGACAAATTGAGGTTGAATTTAGTCATATTTTCGTCCAAATT
Source organism: Hibiscus mutabilis (assembly GCA_019671005.1). Taxonomy (NCBI): domain Eukaryota; kingdom Viridiplantae; phylum Streptophyta; class Magnoliopsida; order Malvales; family Malvaceae; genus Hibiscus; species Hibiscus mutabilis. The sequence continues at coordinate 28,402,636 of CM033727.1, forward strand.
AAGAAGGACTCTTGGGCTGCCTTGTTTTGCTATCATATGAAGAGAAAGGGGATGAATGTGGACAAGGATGAATGTAGACATCCTTGCTGTCCAGCTTAAGTGCAACTCTTCATCTTCCAAGCTGATTAATATGACTTGAATGTCATAAAAGGTGAGTTTCATCCAGCCTTCATTTCATGTCTCCTCAATGAATTTTGAAACCCCACTTGAATGGTGATAACATCAACCTTGAATGCCTTGAATTTGCTGAATTAAGATGGCCATCAATTGCTTGTCTCTTGGTAGAAGATGAAAGAACTCTTCCTTGGCTCAAATTCATTCAAATCATCCATGCATAAAATTCCCGTAATAAAAATTTCAGCCTGCACTGTCTTCAGTAAATCATTCGTATCTCAAGCTCCCGATATCGGATTGAGGTGATTCAAAAGGCATTGGAAAGCTAAGAGATGGAGGAATAACGTCCAATTGATTTCTGGATCCAAACACGTCTGTATCGCATCCAGAATTGGAAGACATTCTGCTGATATTCTTGCATCTGGTAAAACCGTTCATCTTCCTCATGCACCTAGACACAAAGGTAAACTTTATTCAATCTTTAATTGAAAACATGCATGTAAACAATTAAGAGTTAGTTTAATAAATGAGCTAGTTTGATGAATGAACTAGTTTAATTAATGAACTAACTTTATTCAATGAACTAATAATCTTGAATGAACTAGTTTAATCAATGAACTACTTAGTTAAATGAAGTGTATAACTAAATGAACTACATGTTTAAATGCAACGCATGCTTTAATGAACAACATGTTTATTGAATGCAATGAATGTTATGCAAACTTTAAATACTCATGCAAATTCATGCATAAGCAAAGTAAAGTGTTCCTCCTTATTATTTCTTCTTTCTCACGTCCCAAACTTGATGTAAACATATTTTCCATGGCTGCTTGGAACTCCTTGGCCCTTGCTCGAGTAATGGGGCCACCTGGGTACTTCTCTGGGTCTTTGCCATTGACGTTCATATCAGTCCCTCCCTCTTTAAGGCGATTTGTCCCCAAATCGTCATCTACATCATAAGGAGATAGGTCAGCAACATTGAAGGTTGCACTAACATTAAACTCACCTGGAAGATCTAATTGATAGGCATTGTCATTGATCTTCTTGACTATTTGGAATGGTCCATCTCCCGAGGCATTAATTTGGACTTTCGTTGAGCCGAACCTTTCTTTCCTCATGTGCAGCCACACCCAATCCCCTGGCTCAAAGGAAATTCGCTTACGACCCTTATTTGCTTGCTGCTCATATTGCTTGGTTCGTTTTTCAATGTTCTCCCCACTTGTTGATGAAGCTTCTTAACAAATTCAGCTTTATTAAGTCCATCTTTATTCACAATTTGATCAGCGGGTAATGGTAACAAGTCTATCGGTGTTAATGGATTGAATCCATACACCACTTCAAAAAGCGCGTCGCCCTGTAGTACTATGGATCGAACGGTTGTATGCAAACTCCACATGTGGTAAACTCTCCTCCCATGTTTTCAAATTCTTCCTAATGATGGATCAAGTAACATAGAAAGTACTCGGTTCACCACTTCAGTTTGGCCATCCGTTTGAGGGTGGCAAGTGGTGGAGAATAGTAACTTAGTACCAATCTTACTCCATAGGGCTCTCAAAAGTGACTTAAGAACTTCACATCCCGATCAGACACGATAGTTCTTGGTATGCCATGTAACCTTAAGATTTCCTGAAAAACAAAGTAGCAATATGTGAGGCATCATTAGTTTTGTTACAGGGAATGAAATGAGCCATTTTGGAGAATCTATCCACAACTACAAAGATGGAATCTTTGTTATTCTTGGTACGCGTGGAAGCCCTAGCACAAAATCCATTGAAATATCCATCCATGGTGCTTCGGTATGGGTAGTGGTGTGTAAAGTCCATGTGGCATGACTTTAGATTTGGCCTTCCTGCAAGTGATGCATCGCTCACACAACCTCTCCACATCTCGTTTCATTTTAGGCCAATATAGGTGCTCTTGAAGTATAGCCAAAGTCTTTGCTATCCCAAAATGTCCCATTAATCCTCCTCCATGAGCTTCCTTAGTTAGCAATTCACGCATGGAACCTTGAGGGATGCATAGTCTTCCTTCCTTAAATAGGAAACCATCATGCTTATAGTATTTTTCAATTGACCCTTTCTCACAAGCTTTGTAAATCTCTCCAAAATCAGAGTCAGAGACATATAAGTCTTTAATAAAAACAAAACCCAATAACTTAGATTCCAAAGTGTTCAAAAGAATATACCTCCGTGACAATGCATCGGCAACTATATTCTCCTTACCTTTCTTGTACTTGATAACATATGGGAAAGTTTCAAGAAACTCCACCCATTTGGCATGCCTTTTGTTGAGTTTATGCTGCCCCGGATATGTTTCAATGCCTCATGATCAGTGTGAATGATGAACTCCTTAGGCCAAAGGTAATGTTGCCATGTTTCCATTGCCCTCACAAGAGCATACATCTCCTTGTCATAGGTAGGGTAATTAAGCGTAGCTCCACTTAATTTTTCACTGAAATAGGCTATAGGACGTCCACCTTGAGACAAAACTGCTCCAATTCCTACACCTGATGCATCACATTCAATTTCAAAAGTTAGATTAAAATCAGGTAGAGCAAGTAAAGGGGCATGTATTAAACAATCTTTAATGCTATTAAAGGACTTCTCTTGATCTTCCCCCAAAAGAATTTAGAATTCTTCTTAATAACACTTGTTAGTGGGCGGCTATGGTGCTGAAGTTGGGGACGGATCTTGATAAAAACTTGCAAGTCCATGGAAGCTCCTAACTTGAGAAATGCTTGCTGGTCGTGGCCACTCTTCAATGGCTTTAACCTTCTCTTTGTCCACCTCCAAGCCTTCAGAACTCACAACGAAACCTAGGAAAACAACCCTGTCAGTACAAAATGTACATTTTTGTAAGTTAGCAAACAGTTTTTCCTTCCTCAAAACTAGCAAAACTGACCTTAAATGTTGAACATGTTCTTCCATGGTTTTACTATAGATTAGAATGTCATCAAAGTAAACCACACAAAACTTACCCAAGAATGGCCTAAGAACATGATTCATTAACCTCATAAACGTGCTTGGAGCATTAGTTAAGCCAAAAGGCATAACCAACCACTCATAAAGGCCTTGCTTAGTTTTGAATGCTGTTTTCCACTCATCACCTTCCCGCATTCGTATTTGGTGGTAACCACTTTTAAGATCAATCTTGGAAAAGAGGTTAGAACCACTAAGCTCATCTAACATGTCATCTAAGCGAGGAATAGGGTGACGATACTTTTACGTAATTTTGTTTACCGCTCGGCAGTCCACACACATGCACCAAGTTCCATCCTTCTTTGGCACAAGTAGAACCGGCACGGCACATGGGCTAAGGCTTTCCCTCACGTAGCCTTTTGACATCAACTCAGATACTTGCCTTTGCAACTCCTTAGTTTCTTTGGGGTTGCTTGATGCACGCTGGTCGGTTTGGAATGACGGCTCGGGAACAAAGTCTATTTGATGTTCTATGCCACGAATAGGTGGCAGCCCACTTGGTATTTCCTCCGGAAATAGGTCATCAAACTCCTGCAATAAAGACACAACAAAAGCAGGCAAATTTTGATAAAGGTAGTTAGTATTCAAGAAATTTTCCTTGTACATGAGCACAAGTGCTTCCTTTGCTGTCATTAAACTCTTTTTCAACTCTCTCTTTAGAAAGAATGCTGATTTTCCTTCCCTCATTTTGATCACACTCCTTTGCTTTTACCTCCATTTTGGTCTCTCTCTCTTTGGCTTTTTCAATTTTTCCTCTCAATAAAATTTGGTCTTCATGTATTTGTTTTGGAGAAAGTGGGGCTAAAGTGATCTTCTTTGCTTCATGGGTGAACGTATACCGGTTGGTATACCCGTCATGGATCACTCGCCTATCAAATTGCCAAGGCCTTCCAAGTAATAAATGGCTTGCGTGCATTGGAACGACATCGCATAATACCTCGTCTTTGTACTTCCCAATAGAGAAAACAATTCGAACTTGTTTGGTCACCTTGAGTTCTCCATCGTTGAGCCATTGTAGCTTATAAGGTTGTGGATGCTTTGTTGTTGCCAAGCCAAGTGTATCTACCATTAAGGTACTAGCAACATTAGTGCAACTACCACCATCAATAATAACAAAGCATACCTTTCCTCCAACATGGCAACGAGTATGGAAGATATTTTCTCGTTGTTCATTTCCTCCAACGGATTATGCGTTTAGGCTTCTTTTGACAACAAGAACCTCTCCTTCCACGCCATACTCTAATAATTCTTCTTCTTCGATGGCAACATCTTCATTCTCATCCTCTTCTTGTTCCGATTCAACTTCTCCATCATCTCGAAGAAGCATGGTGTTGCGGTTCGGACATTGGCTTGCAATGTGTCCACGCCCCAAACACTTAAAACATTGTATGTCACGGAGCGATTTGGAGTAGCGGTAGTCTTACCCTTGCTGGTTTCGCAATGGGCTTACTTCCTTTTCGGTGGTCCTCCTTTTTCGTGGGGACGGTAATGGAGGAGTCTTCTTGTATGAACTTTGCCCCCATTTTGATGTTGAACTCCCATAAGATCGTGTGGCACCCTTTTTTTTTGAGCTGTTTTTCCACTTTCATGGCCATATGCACCATGTCTTCCATCTCCACATAATGTTGCTTTCGACCGTTTCGCAATGTCCGGATTTAGTCCCGCTAGGAATCTTGCCATTGTGGCTTCTCGATCCTCGTCGATGTTGGCTCGAATCATGGACACCTCCATCTCTTTGTAGTAATCTTCAACACTTGGTTACCTTGTGAAAGATTTTGAAGGCGGTTGAATAACTCTCGATGGTAGTGGGTTGGAATGAATCGCCTTCGCATCACCGCTTTCATTTCATCCCATGTAGTGATAGGATGTTCTCCATTGTGTCTCCTACTTGATGTCAATTGATCCCACCATATTAGTGCATAATCCGTAAACTCAATGGCAGCGAGTTTTACCTTTTTAAGCTCTGAATAGTTATGGCACTCAAAAATGTGCTCAACCTTCTTTTCCCATGCAAGATAGGTTTCAGGATCCGTTCTTCCTTGAAAAGGAGGAATGGTAATCTTGATGTTGCTGAGATTATCGTCTACTCGTGGGTCGAGCTCTGCGGCCTTGTTGTACCATGCTATGTTGGGATACTTGATCTTGCACATCATCTACTTCAACTTCTTCAGGATACTCCTCATTACCCTGATTAGCTTGTGAAATTTCAAGCTGGTCTATTCGTTCAATTAGGGGCTCCAATTGCTCTTGGATCATTTTGGCCATTGCTTGAAGCATAGCCTGATTTTGCAAATTGGGAACTCCTTCACCACTATGACCAGATCTTTGTGACATGTTAGATAAAGAAACAAAAGAAATTAAACCTTACTAACACAAAATCTCACCTTTCCACTCCAAAGAAAATGCACTCACACTCGTGTTTCACTCGGGTTAGGCTTTTCCCCTTAATGCACACTCATGCCTTTTACCACTCGTGCTTTATTTTCAAGTCCTTTTGGGAACTTCCTCAAGGCTTACAAGTGTCTCGTGGACTTCGGCTGAAACAATTCTAGCTTGGTAGGAGAATGATGAATAATAAAAGGATAATGGCTTCAAAAAGAAAGAATTACTAAGAATAGGTAAAGGAATTTGTAATTCAGCAATAAGAAATGATGTATTGTAATTTTTTTTAAACAAGAATAGACTGCTCCCTCCCTCTTTAAGATTTTTTTTGATTTTTTTTGATTTTTTTACTAACCCGGGAGAGAGAAAAATAATACGCTTACTGAATCGTCTAGGCTCTGATACCAAATGATATGATCTCGACTATGAGTTTTGAATCATATATGTGAATGCCCGATCGTGATTCTAGTAAGAACTCTGCAGTGCTTTGAATGTATTCTGAAATTACTCAAACAATAATGTAAGTAGAAATAGATAAATAAGAAATAGAAATAATGGGATGAAAGATATGTAGAAGGGGTGTAGGAAGAGTGATAGTTGTGATTATGGAAGAAAAAAAAATAAAAGATGAAAATGTAGGTGAAGTTGATGGGGTGTTGGCGTTAAGATGAAGAAATTCAAAGGATGGATTGTGACCCCCTAACTATAAAGAGTTAGGAACCAGCAATATAATAAAATGGAAATGAAGTGGTAGGATATGGAACGTGACCCACTAGCTATAGATGAGCTAGGAACCAACGCTATAACAAAAGGGAAATGGATGAAGACTACAAGACTAACTTGAAGCCGATAAAGTTCCACAAGAGAACAAGAATGAAAGCAATCTTTCAAAGATGTTTTATATATTCAAAGTGTGTCCTACAATGATCCTAAAGATGCCTATTTATAGTAGAAGTAGGCAGAATATGAAAAGGTGTTACAAGAAAGATGAATGCTCATCTTAATGCACTTGAATACACATGAATGCTTTGTCCTTTCTTCTCATCTTCAAAGCTGATTAGTTTAGACAAATTGAGGTTGAATTTAGTCATATTTTCGTCCAAATTAAGAAGGACTCTTGGGCTGCCTTGTTTTGCTATCATATGAAGAGAAAGGGGATGAATGTGGACAAGGATGAATGTAGACATCCTTGCTGTCCAGCTTAAGTGCAACTCTTCATCTTCCAAGCTGATTAATATGACTTGAATGTCATAAAAGGTGAGTTTCATCCAGCCTTCATTTCATGTCTCCTCAATGAATTTTGAAACCCCACTTGAATGGTGATAACATCAACCTTGAATGCCTTGAATTTGCTGAATTAAGATGGCCATCAATTGCTTGTCTCTTGGTAGAAGATGAAAGAACTCTTCCTTGGCTCAAATTCATTCAAATCATCCATGCATAAAATTCCCGTAATAAAAATTTCAGCCTGCACTGTCTTCAGTAAATCATTCGTATCTCAAGCTCCCGATATCGGATTGAGGTGATTCAAAAGGCATTGGAAAGCTAAGAGATGGAGGAATAACGTCCAATTGATTTCTGGATCCAAACACGTCTGTATCGCATCCAGAATTGGAAGACATTCTGCTGATATTCTTGCATCTGGTAAAACCGTTCATCTTCCCTCATGCACCTAGACACAAAGGTAAACTTTATTCAATCTTTAATTGAAAACATGCATGTAAACAATTAAGAGTTAGTTTAATAAATGAGCTAGTTTGATGAATGAACTAGTTTAATTAATGAACTAACTTTATTCAATGAACTAATAATCTTGAATGAACTAGTTTAATCAATGAACTACTTAGTTAAATGAAGTGTATAACTAAATGAACTACATGTTTAAATGCAACGCATGCTTTAATGAACAACATGTTTATTGAATGCAATGAATGTTATGCAAACTTTAAATACTCATGCAAATTCATGCATAAGCAAAGTAAAGTGTTCCTCCCTTATTATTTCTTCTTTCTCACGTCCCAAGCTTGATGTAAACATATTCTCCATGGCTGCTTGGAACTCCTTGGCCCTTGCTCGAGTAATGGGGCCACCTGGGTACTTCTCTGGGTCTTTGCCATTGACGTTCATATCAAGAAGGCTTAAAGTAGCTGGAAATTAAAATAAAAATAAGAACAAGAAACAAGGAACAAGGAAGAACCTATACTATAAAGAGTATAAACCCGAACCTTATACGTTCAATGCTCGAAGGACTTGGACCCATTGATTAGCAAATCAAGAACCCGAAGTATCGGGTGTATACAACACAAGCACAATGCTTGAAAAGTATGAATAGTTCAATGAAGAACCAAATTGAGAGAAATTGTCACAAGTAAAATGATATGTCATAGATGTCTCGATAATACAAAGTTTAAAGGCTATTTATAAGCCTAAGTACAAGAGGAAATCAGATTGTTTAAAATTCAAAAATAAACTTCCTAAAAGGCATCTAATGGTGGCTGAATAGGGAGTTAAATTCCCAAGTGATCTGATGGCTGCATTTGAATTAAACAATCTGATCAGCATTAAAAAAAGTGGCACCTAAATAAAGAGGGAACACTTGAATTTCAAACAAAATGCACATGGCAATTATTTGAATTCAAAAATCAAACTTATTGGCCTTATCCTTTAAAATTCCGCCCATTGCTTTGAGAGGGAGTTCAAATCTGCCACACACATGCACACACATGTGTCAAGGCTGCCATGTGTGGACGCCATGCTTGGGGAGCTGATGGAGCTTTGCTGGAGCCTTTAGCTTGATGCACCTTACTGTAGGACACTCTCTTAAGTGTAGGTACATGTCTCTCCATGTTTGAGCTGCCCTTGGACTCATTAGTTGGAGTTGAGCTGGAGCTGAAGGTGAGCTAGTTGAGCTGAAACAAGCTGAAAAACATGCTTGTGGGCTGTTTGGAGCTGAGTTGAGCTACACACGTATTGAGGAGCTTCAGTCGAGCTTGTTGGAAAGTCCTTAGTTGCCACGTTTTATTGTGCTTCTATAAAAACAAAATAAACACATATAAATACTGGAAAACATAATATAAACACACTTAACTTAGTAAATAATATGCATATAAATATATACTAAGTATAAGTACTTAATATGTCACATATCAGCATGTAACACATTGAAGAACTTATTATCTAAGGCTGAAACATTGAGAAATAAGTTAGAAGCTTCAATGCATTTAAGTGAAAGAACTTCCCTGAATAACATAGCCTTAGATCGAGTAATAGGCACTGTTGGCATGACCTCCAGATCAGATTGTGTTGATGTGCTCACATCATCCCCCTTCTTTTAAGCGATTTGTCCTCAAATCAGCATCATCTTCAAATCGGCATCATCCTCAGATGGAGAGAATTTTCTCTCAACTTGGTTCTTCATTGAACTTTTCAGACTTCTTCAAGTCTTGTGCTTGTGTTGCCTACACTCTGATACTTTGGGTTCTTTGTTTTCTAATCAAAGGGTCCAAGTCCTTCGAGCATTGGACGTATAAGGTTCGGCTTTATATTCTCTATAGTATAAGTTCTTCCTTGTTCCTTGTTCTTTAATTTTTTACCATTTCCACCATTAATAAACCTTCAACACATCATATTACACCATTTTAAACCAAATTTCCAGCAACCTTTTTAACATATTTCCAGCCCCTTACACAACATGAAATCCACCTTAAACATCTTATTTTGCAACCACACTTCTACGCAGGAAATCTTACTTCGATCCTAGATCCGACATAATCAATAGAGGCCTTCTTCAACGGGCAGCCCCGTAACAATGGGTGTATGAATTGTGACCCACTAGTTATAGAAACTAGGAACCAACAATGTAATGAAATGGAAGGGGAAAGAATGCCACATGAACAATCTTGTAAGCTGATAAAGTTCAGCAAGAACTTTGAAAGAGAAACACTTTCAAGTATATTATAAGCCAAAGTTTATTACAATAGAAAATAGATGCCTATTTATAGGAGCAAAGTGGCTGAATTAAATAGGAAACAAAGGATTAAAGACTAATTTATTAAGTGATTAAAAGCTCATAAAGCTGTCGGTTATCCTTTCTTCAAGTTCAGCCAAAAAGGTTGATGTTGGATGATGTATGTGGATATTCTTTGAACGAATGTAGACAAACATGTCGTCCAAGTAAAAGAAAACCCTTGATCTGCCTTTGGACGAAATTGTAATTCATTCTCTCTTAAAATGTTATTAAGATGCTGTAACACCCCTAAACCGGGCCTAGGAATGTTACCACAATTTAAGCTAATAGTTAATTAAAAACTATGTCTTAACAAATGAATGTAAGGGAGTAAATTGTGAAGATATAAAAGAAAGGAAGTTGATAACAATTGATTAAGGACTAGAATGCTACAATTGGCATTTGTAGTTGCCGAATTAAAAGGGCCAAAATGTGATAGTTAACACATAGACTTGCCAAATAAAAGGACTAAATTTTATGGAAATGAAATTGTAGTAAATGCATGTAAAACACAACTAAATGGGAGGACCCATATAGGTGGCAACAATTGAATTTGACAAGTGGTGAAAGACACAGTGAGGTGTCAATGAAGATGATCAAGTAAAGATGATCATCAATTTCTTTCCCCTTCTCTAGTGCATAACCAGTTGTGAGAGAGTGAGAAAGGAGAGAATTTTTGTGAGAGAAAGCTTAATCCATTGGATGAGCCTTGAATAGATGTCAAATTGAACTTGTTAGCAGCATAAGTAAGGTAATAACATGTTATTTGATTCGATTATATGCTTGAATTTCTGATTAGGTGATGTTGTAATTGTTTCATTCGAAATGTATACATACATGAACTTGTTGCTATGAGATTTTGGTTAAATTATGAGATTAGTAACAAGAATCGAACCAGTGTGCATGTAAAGATGTTGAATTCATTGCTGGAAATTGTAGATGATAATCATGGTTCATATATATATATGTACTAGTTGTTAGAAAGAATAAGCATGTTGCTGGAAATTGTATGAAATGCTGCCTTGATAGAGTGATCGAATCTATTGATCACTAATGCCCTGTTTTGATCACATTGATAAGTGAATAAAACTGACCTAAACTTGTAAGGAAATGTATATAAGCTAAATTATCATGTTAGAGTCATGTCCTAATGAATTAAGAAGCTTAAAACCTAACCTAGTGTAATCTGCACAAAAAACTCTGTTTTGGGCAGCAACTTTGAAAAATCACCATAAATTGTATAGGTCGAATTAATGGCTGAAATTTATATGGATTGAACCATAATATGTCTATTTTCATTAGGAGAAAACATAATTGAATTCTGGATTGTGAGCTGGAATCTGGAAATGGAAACCTCTGAACAGTGCAAACTGTCCAGAAATGCAATTGCCCTGTCTTTGAAGTAAAAACTGTATTAATTGGAAAAACATTAAAATGCAAGGTCTAAACTGTTGTATAAAGGTTTAATAAGATTTCTAAAGGTATAAACTAATTGAAATTCCGACGTACGAAATAAAAGTTATACATGTTTAAGTAAGTAGTGTACAAGCTGCCTGGCAGCAGCAGCCTAGTTACTTTGAGACTGTTTTGTTTACAGTTTGGTAAACTGTTTTGTAACAGTTTTGGGACAGTGGTTACTGCCCTATTTTACATGAATAGAAGTATAAACAATTGAAGTCATGTATGTTAATCTATGAAAAAGAATATGCTGCCAGATTCATGTATGTTAAGTACTAGTAATGTTGCCATGGTTGAATGAATATGTGAGCTTATTTTGACATATGTATTTACTTGTGTAATGTGTTAGAACCAGGAGTGAACTTGGTGGAAGAGGAAAGGGTGGAACCTCCTAAAGCTAAGAACAAAGGAGTGTGGATCCAAGACTAGCTAAGCTTGGAGTATTGTGAGTGTAGTTTTGTAGGTTTAGAACTTAGGTCCTAACCAAATATGCATGCTTAAATTACTTGCCATTCTTGTATTGTTTAAATGGACTTAATATAGGCTTGATCATGCATATAAAGGGAAGATTGGCTAAGCTAAACTTGTAAGTAAATAAAAGCATGAAAGTTAACTAGGCAATCAAAAAGAAAAGTGAAAACAAAAGTGTGAATTATGTTCTTGAAAATGGCTATTCGATTAGTAGCATATATGTACTCCTATGATATACGATGTGTGATCTTTGTGTCTTGAATGCTATTCATTCGAATGCTTGCTTGATGCTTAAGGTAGTGTATCCTAAATGCTTACTTGGTAAGATGGTTATGTGAATGCTTGCTTGTATGTTCTCCATGGTGTAACATTTGCTAACAGGATGTGATTCATGAATTATAAGGTATTGCTTGATCCTTGTACCTTGATTGTGATCTACTTGACTTGCTTGATGCCAAAGATGGCATGTATTAGAAATGGCTTGCTTGAATTTGCATGTGTACTTGACTTGACAATATGTAAGCATGAACTACTTGTTTCATGGTTGGTATACTCGACTTGTTAAATGCGATATTTGAATGTCTTGCTTGAATATGCTACTTGACTTGTGAAGTATGTATAATGTTCATACATGTTAAATGACTTGAATAAAGTATGCTAAGCTTGTATTCGAATGCTAGCTTGATAATACTCTATGATGTATATGTCGATAGTATGAATTGAACCATGAAATAAAGACATTGCTTGATGCCTAAGGGCATATATTTGAATACTTGCTTGAATGACAAGATAAAAAGTGAATTGAAGAGCTAAGGCTCAACTAGCCTAAGGGCTAAGCATGATATTGCTATAACTTGCTCATGTGATTCTTGAACACAATTATCTTGACTTGACCATGAAAGCATAAAAAAATAAGAAACAACAACGAGCTTTAAAGTAAAATAAGAATTCTTGTGCCACAAGATATCCTCTAATGAAAGTTAAAGATTTAAAAGACTTAAGTTGCCTTAAATGGAAGTCCTTGGATACATAGGTATGATGTTTGGTATTCTTGGGACTATGGTCCATGGGCCACGGCTCGGGGGGATGCCCCATTACATGTATATGTTATTGGCGACAGTAGGAGGTAACAGGGGAGTTGTACGGAGATTGGCGACAGTTAGTTGGATAGTGAGAAGTATAGGATTCTTGGACCTTTATGGTCAAACACGGACCAGTGTCACTCATAGCCAAATGTGATCCAAGGCAAACAAGTAAAAGATATCTAAATACCAAAAGCTTGAATTAAAGAAAATAAACAAGAATTATCAAAGGCATAAACTTTGTAAACAAAACAATAAATAATTGAAACATAAAGCTTGCTTGCTACGTGGAAATACTTGCTACTCGGATCACTTGACTTGTATACTTGAAATTACTTGTATAACATGATGGCTATGTTTACCTGGATTGCTTGTTACTTGAAGGATAAGTTACTTGTGTACACGATTCTTGTTTGAATGGATTGTATGATTGTCTTGCTTGTCTTGCCTAGTACTTGTATACATGTTGCTTACTTGAGATGTGAAATGTAAATACTTGAAATGAACACCTTGATGTACCTTGTAAATTTTGTGTTACGAGGTTTCCCGTTGAAGAAGACCTCCATTGATTGTGTCGGATCCATGATAGAAGTAAGAGTTCTTGCATAGAAGTGTGGCTGCAAAAGAAGATGTTTATGGTAGATTTCATGTTGTTTAAGGGGTTGGAAATGTGTTGTAAAGGTCGCTTGAAATTAGGTTTAAATATGGTGTAATTTGTGTTGCAAAATATGACGGTTTGAAGGTTCAACAATGGTGGAAATGGTGGCTGGAAAATGGTGAAGAAGAAGGCTTAAAGTTGATGGAAATTAAAAATTAAAAATAAGAACAAGGAACAAGGAAGAACCTATACTATAAAGAGTATAAACCCAAACCTTATACGTTCAATGCTCAAAGGACTTGGACCCATTGATTAGCAAATCAAGAACCTAAAGTATCTGGTGTAGACAACACAAGCACAATGCTTGAAAAGTCTGAATAGTTCAATGAAGAACCAAATTGAGAGAAATTCGCACAAGTAAAATGATATGTCATAGATGTCTCGATAATACAAAGTTTAAAGGCTATTTATAAGCCTAAGTACAAGAGGGAAATCAAATTGTTTAAAATTCAAAAATAAACTTCCTAAAAGGCATCTAACGGTGGCTGAATAGGGAGTTAAATTCCCAAGTGATCTGATGGCTGCATTTGAATTAAACAATCTGATCGGCATTAAAAAAGGTGGCACCTAAATGAAGAGGGAACACTTAAATTTCAAACAAATTGCACATGGCAATTATTTGAATTCAAAAATCAAACTTCTTGGTCGTATCCTTGAAAATTCCGCCCATTGCTTAGAGAGGGAGTTCAAATCTGCCACACACATGCACACACATGTGTCAAGGCTGCCATGTATGGACGCCATGCTTTGGGAGCTACTGGAGCCTTTAGTTTGATGCACCTTACTGTAGGACAATCTCTTAAGTGTAGGTACATGTCGCTCCATGTTTGAGCTACCCTTGGACTCATTAGTTGGAGTTGAGCTACTAGAGCTGAATGTGAGCTAAATGAGCTTGAATTAAGCTGATTTGGTGTGTTGGAGCTGAAATGAGCTAAAAAATAATGGTGTGTGCTGTTTTGAGCTGATTCAAGCTACACACTTGTTGTTGAGCTTCAATTGAGCTAGTTGGAAAGTCCTTAGCTGCCAAACTTTATTGTGCTGCAATAAAAACAAAAGAAAACACACATAAATGCTTGAAATCATAAGAAAACACACTTAACTTAGTAAATAATATGCATATAAATATATATTAAGTATTAGTACTTAATATGTCACATATCAGCATGTAACACATTGAAGAACTTATTATCTAAGGCTGAAACATTAAGAAACAAATTGGAAGCTCGAATGCATTTAAGTGAAAGAACATCCCTAAATAACTTAGCCTTAGATCGAGTAATAGGTCATGTTGGCATGACCTCCAGATCAGATGGTGTTGAAGTGCTCACATCATCCCCCCTTCTTTTAAGCGATTTGTCCTCAAATCAGCATTATCTTCAAATGGGGACAAATCTAAAACATTGAAAGTAGCACTTACATTATATTCACCTGGTAAATCCAACTTATAAGCATTGTCATTCACTTTCTCCAACACTTGAATTTGGACTCCGTGAGCTAATCTGAGCTGAATTGAATGTTCTTGAGCTAAACTGGGCTAAATTTGGATTGCATGAGCTAAACCAAGCTACCATTGATTGTGTCCTTTACTCATGCCCCATATATAATTCAAATAAACAATGGAATTAGATGCATTAAGTAAACATAAGATGCAATATGATTAGACATGCTGAAATGAACTTAGAAATAGATATAAATATGTGGACTAAGATGACGCATCACATATCAATATGAAAAAGCATGCGTATAATATATAATGCATAAATGAGGTAATAGAAGATAAAGTAAGGTAGAACTCCCTTAGAATCACTCATTGCCATGTGAACGGTAAACTGTGTTTTGTAATTATCGATGGTGGAAGTTGTACAAACATTTCCAGCACTTATATGGTGGAAAAGTTAGGACTCAAGACAACCAAGCATTCGAGCCCCTATGATTTGCAATGGTTAAATGACGGGAAAGAATTAAAAGTCAAGGAGCAAGTACTCGTGACATTATCAATTGAAAGGTACAAAGACGAAGGTTTGTGTGATGTTATTTTCATGAATACAAGTCACCTTCTACTCGGTCGTCCTTGGCTGTATGACAAGCGAGCAACACATGATGTGATGCGATCCTGTTTCTACTCACATTCATTATGCTTTCATATTGTTTTACAAGCATGAAAGAAGAGGGGGTTTATGCTAGCTTTCCTTATATATATATAATCATATTACTTAAAATTAAGCATGCATACTGTTATTTAGACTCTCATGAAACTTATGTTAGAAATATTTTTGTTTTCATGCATTATGTTTCATGTTGTTTAGTAAGTAAAGAACGTGCATGCGATAGCTATTAATACACCACATCTTTTCTTTAAGTGTCATAAGCATTTTAGTTCTTATACTATACATCATTCAGCTTACATACATTTATATGATCATCCAGTCCTTATACTTATTCTCCATTTAGTTTGATTGTTTTTACTTATGTTAATTGGTGTTTTCTTTGTAGGATACATTACCCACATCACAAAGGATCAAAGGGCAGCTCCACAACAGCTTGTGAGCTCAAAATAGCTTGGAAATGATTCAAGGTAATGCAAGCTCAATTTTAGCTCCTAATCACCCAATAGCTCGAGATGAGCTCAAGGATACTAAAGGACAAGCTCACCTAACTAGAGGCAGCTCGGATGAGCTCAAAACAACTCCAAAGTTTAGCTAACTAAATCAGCTAGCTAGCTCAAGCCAGCTCACTATCAGCTTATCTCAGCTCAACCATGGAAGGACATGTTCCCTTCCCAAGGGACACAACCGACCAAACTTGGAGGGAAACCATGCTTGGCGCCTAAAATATGGAGGGAAACACATGGAGGGAGGCACCATTCAGCCGAATGGTTACCCATGCCTTGGAGAAAAGCCTTTCGGCCATTTGGAGGGAGACACAAGCCTAACTGAACAGCCATATGACCCTTGAAACATTCCCTTTCGGCCAACCCTTGTAATCCTATAAATAGGAGTTATTTTGTCATTTGTAAACACAACTTCCATTTTATATAAAATTTCTATCTTTGTGAGATTTCTCTCAAACTTGTTCTTTTTAAGAACTTCTTGACTTATCAAGCCTTTTTCTAAGGTTTGTGGCATCTCCTACCCCATTTTGATACTTCAGATTGTTGGTTATTCTAACCAATCCTTATAAGCCACCCTACCACCCTCAAGGTCCATTCTATAAGAATCGGGATTATACTTACATATAGTTTCTTTCTTGAACCCTTGAATACTACCTATCTTTCATTCCACCCTTTCCATTCACAACCTTATCCGAACAACCCCTAAACACTTCAACATTCCATCTTTTCATTTCTTCATTAATACACCACGCTATCCAACACTTCCGCACCTTTATACTTTCATCCATCTTCTTTCAATCCCAACAAGAAAGCATTCGGAGGACAAGGCTTGCTTGCATTCATGATTAGGACAATCAAAGCTTATCTCAACAAAGCCATTTGGAGAGGCGTATCATGATGGTTTCACCAATCGTTACTCATTTGCATATGAAGGAAAGCATGTTACATTGGCACCTTTGATGCGCTCCAACTCTCTAATTGATTTTGTTGAGAGAAGCTTTGATTGTCTCGACTGTGAATGCAAACAGCCTTGTCCTCTGAATGCTTTCTTGAAGAAATTAAATAAAGAATGTAAAGAAAGTATGGGTGCAAAAGTATGGTAGCGTGGTGTATGATTGAAATGGATGAAAAGGATGGAGTGGTGAAGGGTTTAGGGGCTGTTCGAATAGGTAGTGAATGGAAAAGGATGTAAATGAAGATAGGTAGTATTCAAAGGTTTTGTTGTGATCACAACTAGCAAAGACCCGGAGGAGTTTCTAGTGGGCCTATGACTCGTTTCTAGGGCCAAGAAGTTCCAAGAAGCTATGGGAAATTTGTTTAGTCAAAGCTTGAAGTTGAAGGAGGAAACACCAGCTTTGATTGAACAATGCAGCATCCTACTTGTGCATGATTTTGCATGAGTTTCTCTGAGTTTTTTATATTTAATTTCAGAATATGTGCATGAATAAATTAGTCTTTGTGTTCATTTAAACATTCTGATTCATTTATGCTTGTTAGTTTAATTAATGCATGTCAGTTCACTAATGCATGATAGTTTTCTTATGTTTGTGAATTCATTTAGTGTGTGAGTTATTTAATTAAACTAGTTCATTCAATGTAACTAGTTCTATTAATTTAAAACTAACTCATTAAATCTGTTTTGGCATTTGCTTTCTTTTTAATAAATAAGTTGTTTCTAATGGATGGTTTAATGTGCTTCAGTTAAGGTCTAAGCATGGATAGATGGCTGGTCACGTTTTCCCAAGTTGACAAAGCATTCAAGAGGATTTACACCACTTGAAGACACTTGAAAGAGGGTTGTCGGTTTCAGCAAGGTTTCAAGGCAATTCAAGAGAGCCTTTACAACACTTGAAGGATGTCGGTTACAACAAAGTTACAAGGCATTCAAGAGCTCTTAAAACACCACTTAAAGAGCTACTTTATCATCCCTTAAAACTGATCAGTTTTGAACTCAAAGAAGACACACAATTAAAGCTTCTTTATCATCTTTTAAAGGAGAATGAATGGCACTCCACCAAGCTTGGCAGCTAAAGGGTTTCTTCCATGTTAATGATATGTATGTCTACATTCATCCTAAGAATGTCCACATTCATCCTTCAACACCAAGCTTTTCGACTACCTATTGGAGATGGGATAACTGACACTTTATTAGACCTTTAACACCAGCTTTATGATCTTCTTGGCTTCATGAGTTAAGGTATTCCGATTGGTATAACCATCATGGGTGACTCTCCTATCGAACTGCCATGGCCTCCCTCCTAACAAGAGATGACCAGCATGCATTGGCACGACATCACATAGCACCTCGTCTTTGTACTAGCCAATGGAAAATGGCACAATGATTTGCTTGGTAACTTTGAGTTCTCCATCATCATTAAGCAACTGTAGTTTGTAGGGGCGTGGATGTTTTGTTGTTGCTAGGCCAAGCTTTTCTACCATCCAAGTACTAGCAACGTTAGTGCAACTTCCACCATATATAATGACAAAGCATACCTTCTCATTGATATGGCAACGAGTGTGGAAAATGTTCTCGCGTTGTTGGTCCCCCTCAATGGCTTGCATGCTTTGGCTCCTTTTAACAATAAGGACCTCTCCATCTACGGCATGCTCTAACTCTTCTTCCTCTTCAATTTCTTTTTCGTCATCTTCTTCTTCCTCTTAATCAATTTCGATCTCTCCATCATCACAGATGAACATAGTGTTTGGTTAGGGCATTGGCTAGCAATGTGACCTCGCCCTAAACACTTGAAGCATTGGACATCATAGGATTGAACTTGCATAGTTGTGCTCTTTCCCTTGCTGATTTCGGCATTGGGTTTGACATTCTTTGATGGACCGCCTCGTTCATTAGGAGAAAAGGAGGACTTTTGTTTGTGGGTAATGTGCCCTACAAAGAAAACACCAAATAAGATAAGTAAAAGTAATTAAACTAAATGAAAATAGAGTTTAAGGACTGAAATGAATATATAAAATGTAGGTAAACTAAATGATGCATAGAAATAAATATAAGGACTAAAATTCATGAAAACTAAAGGATGCATAAGTATAAGGACTAAAATGCATATGAACATAAACGAAAAGATGTGGTTTATTAATAGTTAAGGCATGCATGTTCTTCACTTGATATGTAACATAAATAAGATGAAATACAATGCATGATGCCTGAAAACTAATATATCCCTAGCATAAGTATAATATAAAGAGGTGAAACATAGGTTATGCATGAATATCATATACTATGCAAATGAATGATAACATATGATATCTCAAGTATAACCTAATATGCAAACGCATGCTTATAACAATATTTAATGCATAAATAAGATAATAAATGATGAAGTAAGGTAGAACTCCCTTAGAATCAGCCTTGAGGATAGTCAATGATGTGATAAAGTCATGGAGAATGTTGGTGCTGATTTGGATCGAATCAACCTTTATTACCAAGCCAAGTGAATGTTGATCATACCTACTACTTAAAGAAAAGCATCGAGGCCATGAAAGAGAGTGCAAAAGAAGATCATTTTGAAGACAGGCGAATAGATGGAGCATGAAATGATTGAAAGTGAGATAGTGGATGAAAAACAAGTTGGAGTTGAAAATAATGAATGTGGAGAAGAAAAGGAGACTGTGAAGCAGATTTTATCTAACAATCCTTTTCCTCCTATTCTTGATTTTTCATTCTTATAGGTTGAGGAACGGATAACTTCAAGAGCCATTCCACGTGCATTTCTAGTCATGAAGATGATCCAGCAACATTCGTGTTTTGGTGAATCAATGAAGTTTCCCATGGAGTACATCAAGCATCAACCACCATCCACAAACATTGTGGGGTTTGCTTTATCTATCTTTTTAATTCTAATTTTCTTTTCTACTAATCTGGTTGTGATTGTAGGAAATGAAAGGAGAACTAGGTTTGAAAAGGAATTGCATCAGAAGATGCGGGGAAACAAAGAAGATGTTCGATTGATAGAAGCATTGGAGTCTGTAAAATCTAATGACATTTCTTTATTTCTAAAACATTGTTGGAAGAAATTATGGGAAGAAGATGGATCGAGATTGTTTCCTACCATGCATAGCCTACAATAGGTTATTCAAATAACGGACGAGAAAGAAGGAATACCCACCTATTCCATGGCAACCATTTGGAGGAATATAAAGAAAAAAGAAAGATGGAATGCCACATGAGTTTGAAATTCTGTAAAGGATTGAACGAAATGAGAACAACACCAACCAATGTTGCAAGAAACTCATTGCTAGATAAAATGAGCAACATGGAAGCAAGGTTCACGAGCTAGAAGAACTTGACCTCGAAGAATGGTTTTGGTGCAAAATTAGAGTGAAGAAATTCCCTACCCTAAGGAAATCAAAATTGTTACCTTTTGCAGCAAACATCAATTTTGGGACAAATCGCCTTAAATAAGGGGGATGATGCAATCCTATTCCACCTACTACTTACGAGCACCATGTTTTCATCTTGTTCTATCTTGAACAACGAGGGAGTTTCTGCTTACCTTCTTTACATTCTTTTTAGTCACATATTTACATTATTAGTTAAGCATGCGTGCAACACCATAGTTAGTCATATCATTCATACCTATGCTATGTTTAACTTCATGCACTATGAATTAGGCTACTATAATGCATTTCCTTATATCATACCTTATGCTTTTCATATAAAGTAGAATCATGCATGCCTTAGCATTAAGTTAACCACATCTTTACATAGTTATTTTCTATTCACATACATTTCATTCTATACGCATAAGTTGCATTCTGATTTCTATTAAATACGTCTACTTATGTTATTTTTCATTGTTTGTAGGACATCACAGCTCATAAGGACAAAGGCAGCTCACCTAAGCTCATTCAGCTCCAAACTAGCTTAGAACAACTCCTTCAAAACGGCCAAGAGAATGCTAGCTCCTAACCACCTTAAACAGCTCGAGATAGCTCAAGAACACTTAAAGACAAGCTCATCTAGCTAAGGGTAGCTCCTAAAAGCTCAATGCAACTCATACACTAAGTGAAGCTCAAGGAGCTAGTTAGCTTAGCTCAAGTCAGCTTACACCTATCATCTCAGCTCACCCTACAATAGTCAACTCAACCCTGAAAGGACATGTCCCCTCCCCCAAGGGACACAACTGACCAGCCTTGGAGGGAAACATATTGGGCGAAGAATTTGGAGAGATACACATGGAGGGATGCACCAATCAACCAAATCATTACAAGGCTCTTTGGAGGGAGTCACGGCCACTTTGGAGGGAGGCATGAGCATAGCTGAATAGGCATTTGAAAGGCAATATGGCCTTTCGAACACACCCCTTGTAATACTATAAATAGGGTCATTCGCCACTTTTGTAAACACAACTCAAATTAATATATTTCTTACTTGTGATATTTTCTCTCAATCTTTGTTCTTTTCAAGAACTTTATTAGCTTATCAAGTATTTATACTTGTGGCGCAGGTTCATCTAACCTACAAGTCCAAGTCCCTTTACCACCCTCAAAATATTCTTTTAATAAAATGGATTATACTTCATGGTATAGTTTCTTTCTTTTAATCCTTTGAATACTATCCTGTCCTCTCCATTCCATTTCACCATTTCCTTCACCAAATCTGAAACTACCCTAAATACTTAACCATTCCATCCATTTTTTTATACACCACGCAGCCTCCTTCCGTACCCTATACTTTCCATCATCATTTTCTTCACTTTCTTCTAATAAAGCATTCAGAGGATCAAGGCTTACTTGCATTCACGGTCGGTATAATCAAATCTTCTCTCAACAACAACAATTGGAGAGTTGAAGCATATCACCGGGTCAAGGGGTTATAGGGATACTCGGTTCTGGAGAAGGCTTTGGAAGAAAATTCATGAAGCATTGGACATCGGGTTGCATTTCAGCATCACTTTTTATGCTCAAGCTGATGATTAGTCCGAGTGAGTTATTCAGATTTTAAATGACATGTTTTGATGTTGAATTATTGATTTTGAGGAGAGTTGGGGAGAGTATCTTCTGCTAGTTGAATTTGCATATAAAACCATCTTCCAATCAAGAATTAAGATGACTCATTTTTTGGCCTTGTTTGGGCACAAGTGTAGAACACCCTTATGTTAGACGGAGCCCAACGAAAGAAAGATTGTGGAATCATACTTGATTAAACAAATAGAGAATAAGGTTTAGGTCATCAAAGAAAGATTGAAAGCAGCTTTTGGCTGCCATAAAGCTTATGCGGACCTGAAGCATAAGCACATTGAGTATGAGGTGGGTGACAAAGTGTTCCTCAATGTGTCACCATGGAAGAGAGTAATCCATTTTGGACGGAAGGGTAAGTTAAGCCCGGGGTTTAGTGGCCTGTATGACATTTTGGAGAGGGTTAGACCTGCGGCTTACTGTTTCACTTTGCCCCCGAAGATGGCACGTATTCATAATGTGTTCCATGTTTCTTTGTTTAGACATTACCATTCAGATCCTTCACTTGTCATTCTACTTGAGGATATTGAGATCAATATTGATATGTCCTATGAAGAATAAATGATAAGAGTCTTGCTTGGATAGGGGATTCAAATAGCTACGCAACAAGTGTATACCTTTAGTGAAGATGTTGTGGAGGAACCACGGTGTCAAGGAAACTACTTGGGAAACCGAGGAAGACATGAAGTTGCCTTATTTGCATCTCTTTAATTAGGTAAATTTCAAGGACGATATTTTCTTTTAGGATGTGAGAGTTGTAATGACTAGGTTCTAGAATCCTTGGGTCAGTTCACTTGAGCCGCGGGCTTTGTGTTTTGGACCGAATGTTAGACCCATTGGGTGCTGAAGGACTCCTTAATGAGCCTATTTAAGGTCTTGTTGGGGTAATTTGTGATCAGTGTGTAATGGAAGAATGATGTGATAGGTTTATGTTGCAAATAACCCTCTTTTTAAAAGATGGCTGATACCCCACTAAACCATCTACAAAAAAGGGGGTGAATGATCTTAGCATTGTCCTCTTGACTTCTTATTTCACACATTTCCCATCTCCTAACTCCTACACCTAAGTAAAGGTTGGATCTTGGCCATTTCAAGTTTTAATAAGAGATTAAGAAGTGGAATGATACATTCTTGTTTCTGCTTACATTCACTATGCCTTCATCTTGTTTTACAAGCATGAAAGAAAAGGGAGTTTTTGCTAACTTTCCTTATATATATTAAATATATGATTATGACTTAAGCATGCATATTGTTGTTTAGTCATTCATGAAACTTATATTGGAGATATGTTTTTTTCATGCATTTTGCATTATATTTCATCTTATTTATATTCCATATTAAGTAGTATTCATGCATGTTTTAACTTTTATTAAACTACATCTTTTCCTTTGATGTTCGTATGCATTCTAGTCCTTATAATATGTTTAACATGCATTTCAATCCTTATATTTATTTTAAAACATTATGTATTTTAGTCCTTATACTTTACACATCATTTAGCTTACATATGCATTTCAGTCCCCATACTTATTTTCTAATTAGTTTGATTACTATACTTACGTTATTTTGGTGTTTTCTTTGTAGGACACATTAAACACATGACAATGGATTAAAGGGCAGCTTGGCATCAGCTCGTAATTAGCTCAAATCAGCTTAGAAATGTCTCAAGGCGAGGATAGCTCCAATTTAGCTCCTAACAACTCTAATAGCACAACACATGCTCAAGGACACTAAAGGAGGAGTTCACCTAGATAAAGGCAGCTCGAAATAGCTCAAATCAACTACAAGATTTAGCTTCTAGCTAGCTTAGCTCAAGTCAGCTCATGCCCAACTCGAGGAGCTCAACTCAGCTCAAGCTATCACTCTTAGCTCCACTACCTAGCTAGCTAAGCATGAAGGGTCACCTAGGCAGCCATGGAGGGAAACCATGGTGCCTCTCCACACTTTGGCACCATCATGAAGCATCACCAGCCCTTGAAGAGATAGCCAAAACATCACTACAACCCTTCACACCTTGCCGAACCAGCACCCTACATGGCTATTCAGCCATCTTTTCCCCTTGTAATGTGCCTATTCGGCCACCCCCTAGAAATCTATAAACAGGACATCAAATTCACTTTGTAAGACACAATTCAGATTATATAAAATTCCTTTTTGTGAGTTTATCTCTCAAACTTGTTCTTAAGAACTTCTCGACTTATCAAGCCTTTCTAAGGTTTGTGGCGTCTCCCTATCTTCATATTTGATACTTCAGATTGTTGGTTATACTTAACCTTCAGTCTAAGTCACCTTACCACCCTCAAAGCCTTCTTTATGAACGAGTTTGTGCTTTCATAGCATAAGTTCCCCTTTTGAACCTTTGAATACTACCTATCTTCATTTCCATCCGTTTCATTTCACCACCATCAGAACAGCCCCTAAACTTCACCATTCCATCACTTTATCCCTTGCATTCATACCCCCATGCTACCATAACTTCCGCACCCCTATACTTTCACTATCATCTTTCTTAAAATTCTTTAATAAAACATTCGGAGGATAAGGCTTGCTTGCATTCACAATCGGGACAATCAAAGCTTCTCTCAACAATATCAATTGGAGAGTTGGAGCGCATCATGTGGTAATCAAAGCATAAGTAAGAATCAAGTAAGCCTACCTTTTTGTTATTTCAATTTCTGATAAAAAAAAGGAGATAATTCTTTCTTCTTGAAAATTCAAAAACAAAAAAAGAAAATCAGAATTCCTTCTTCATCTCTTAAGGAATTCAAATAGTACAAAAAATTAGAAAAAGAAACAAAAGGTGGTGAAGCAAAGCAAAACAAACAAAGCAACCGATTCGGATAAGTTCCTCAAGTTTGATTGTTCACGACTGGTTTGTAAGTGAGTTTTGTTGGTAACGAATCTGTTTTCTTATTTCTTTTCATTTCTTCTTTCCATTTTTTCTTTCATTTTAGTCCCTTAATTTTTATTTTTCATCTTTAAACCTTATTTTGCCGCCCAAACACCATAAAATCAAAGAAAAGTTTGATAGGTTTGAGTTAGTTCTTTCAAGAACTTGTGTCGAGAGGTACAGCGGTAAAAGGCAGAGAGTTGTGAGCACATAATAAGGGGAAGTAAAAGCCTGAATTCTCATAGTGAAACACGAGTGAATTAAGTGACAACTTATTTTCCTTGGAGTGACCGTGAGGATTGTGTGTGTGCGCGAGTTGGTAAGGTCCATTTCATTTTTTTACTTTTATTACTTATTTAACAATGTCACAAAATTCTGAAGATAGTCCTCAGGAAGGACAACCAGCCCCTAATCTCCAAACACAAGCATTGATTCAGGAAATGCAAAGGCTATTACGTGCTGAACTTGAACCTATACATGGACAAGTGGATCGAGTAGAAGGATCTCAAGGGGACAATTGGAGCAACCAAGGCAATGAGAGGCAGAACCGGCAAAGGCAACGAGTACAACATGAAATCATGGACGATAGTGAAAATGAAGAAGTTGTGTCCGTATGAAGTGTTGCAATGTATTGTGCCCAAATAGATGACAACCTTGGAAGCATTCGAGTCAGTATACCCCATTTTCAAGGGAAGACTAATTTGGAGGCCTACATGGAGTGGGAAAGAAAAGTTGAACACATTTTTTAGTGTCATATCTATTCAGTACAAAACAAGGTCTGTTTGGTAGCCATGAAATTTGTGGACTATGCTCTCGTTTGGTGGAATCAATGAAGAGTACAAGGAGGCACAATGGTGAAAGGCCAATCAACACTTGGCTTGAAATGAAAGCTATCATGAGAAGAATATTTATACATGTTCATTATCATCGTGATTCTTAGCAGGTCTCAACCAAGAGATTGCAAATGTCGATGAGGACCGAGAAGCAATGATGGCTAGATTCTTAGCAGGTCTCAACCAAGAGATTGCAAATGTAGTAGAATTGCAGCACTACATTGAAATTGAAGAAATGGTGCACATGGCTATGAAAGTGGAAAGGCATCAACGTAGGAGAACCATGAGCAAAAACAGCAACAATGTTGCCCCTAAATGGAGTCAAAGCAACACTCGGAAGGCCACACCTTTTCAAATCAAGGAACAAGTCGAGTCCTCCAAGACAAAGCTGGTAGTGATGGAAAATGTTCGAGGCAAGCGAGTGGAAGCCCCGATTAGTTCAAGGAAGATTAAATGCTTCAAGTGCTTAGGACATGGCCATATTGCTAACCGATTTCCAAATTGGAATACAATGCTACTCATGGACAATGGAGAAGTCACTTCTGGCCATGAAGATGAAATCAAAGAAGAACCAGAGCAAGAAGAAGAAGAAATTGAACCGACCGTTGATGGAGAAATTATAGTGGTTAAAAGGCTTCTTAATGCACAAATGGCGGAAGAAGAACAACAATGAGAAAACATATTTCACACCTGGTTCTATGTGAACAATAAGGTGTGTTTTATGATCATTGATGGCAGCAGTTGTACAAATGTGGCAAGCACACTCATGGTGGACAAGTTGGGTTTGAAGACCCTAAAGCACCCCGCACCATACAAACTTCAATGATTGAATGATTCTGAAGAATTGAAAGTCACCAAACAGGTTCTAATTCCTTTCTCTATCGGTAATTATAAAGAAGAAGTTATGTACGACGTTGTGCCTATGCATGCAAGCCATATTCAACTTGGGAGACCATAGCAATACGATAAAAGGTCAATGCACGATAACTACACTAATAGTTATTCCTTTAAGCATGAGGGAAAGAAGATCATCCTTACACCCTTAATGCCAAAACAAGTGCAAAATGACCAGAATTTGATGAAAATAAGCGTTGAAGTTTGGAAGGAAGAACGAACCAAGGCAAAACTCAAGGAGAAAGAAACAAAGGAAGCAAATGCTTCTACCAGCATTGAAATGATTAGGGAATGCCTTTTGACACTCCCTAGGATCAAAACTGATTTTGCTAACCCAACTCGAGCATCTTTGTGTTCTTCTTCTTTTCAGGTTAACAAAGAGAAAAGCAAACTTGGGAAGGATGCACACCAGATTTCGACCACCCTAACAGCAAGAGAATGTCCAAAAATGAAGCCTTCCAATTTTTTTGGACAAATCACCTTAAAGAAAAGGGGGGTGATGCATTCATGTTTCTGCTTACATTCACTATGCTTTCATCTTATTTTACAAGCATGAAAGAAGAGGGAGTTTTTGCTAACTTTCCTTATATATATATATTAATTATATGATTATTTTATTTATACTTAAGCATGCATATTATTGTTTAGTCATTCATGAAACTTATATTAGATATATGTTTGTTTTCATGCATTTTGCATTATATTTCATCTTATTTATATTGCATATTAAGTAGTATTCATGCATATTATTAAACCACATCTTTTCCTTTGATGTTCATATGCATTCTAGTCCCTATAATATGTTTAACATGCATTCCAATCCTTATATTTATTTTAAAACAACATTTAGATTACTTATGTATTTTAGTCCTTATACTTTACACATCATTTAGCTTACATATGCATTTCAGTCCCTATACTTATTTTCTGATTAGTTTGATTACTATACTTATGTTATTTTGGTGTTTTCTTTGTATGACACATTAAACAAATGACAAGGGATTAAAGGGCAGCTTGGCATCAGCTCATTCAGCTCACAATTAGCTCAAATCAGCTTGGAAATGACTCAAGGCAAGATAGCTCCAATTCAGCTCCTAACAACTCTAACAGCACAAGACAAGCTCAAGGACACTAATAGAGGAGTTCACCTAGTTAAAGGCAGCTCGAAACAGCTAAAATCAGCAACAATGTTTAGTTAGCTCGTTGAGCTAGCTAGCTTAGCTAAAATCAGCTCATGCCCAGCTCGAAGAGCTCAACTCAGCTCAAGCTATCACTCTTAGCTCCACTACCTAGCTCGCTAGCTCCACTACCTAGCTAGCTAGCTTCACTACCTAGCTAGCTAAGAATGAAGGGTCACCTAGGCAACCATTCGGCCATGAAGGGGTCATGGTGCCTCTCCACACTTTGGCACCATCATGAAGCATCACCAGCCCTTGAAGAGATAGCCGAAACATCACTACAACCCTTCAAACCTTGTCGAACCATCACCAGCACCCTTCATGGTTATTCAGCCATCTTTTCCCCTTGTAATGTGCCTATTCGGCCACCCCCTAGAAATCTATAAATAGGACATCAAATTCACTTTGTAAGACACACAATTCAGATTATATAAAATTCCTTTTTGTGAGTTTATCTCTCAAATTTGTTCTTTTAAAAACTTCTCAACTTATCAAGCCTTTATAAGGTTTGTGGCATCTTCCTATCTTCATATTTGATACTTCAGATTGTTGGTTATACTTAACCTTTGGTCTAAGTCACCCTACCACCCTCAAAGCCTTCTTTAAGAACGGGTTTGTGCTTTCATAGCATAAGTTCCTCTTTTGAACATTTGAATACTACCTATCTTCATTTCCATCCTTTTCTTTTCACCACCATCTGAAAACTTCATCATTCCATCACTTTATCCCTTTCATTCATACCCCCACGCTGCCATACTTCCGCAACCCTATACTTTCACTATCATCTTTCTTCAAATTCTTCAAGAAAGCATTCGGAGGACAAGGCTTGCTTGCATTCACGGTCGAGACAATCAAAGCTTTTCTCAGCAATATCAATTGGAGAGTTGGAACACGCATCATGGAATTTCATCATCCTTCATTCACGATCTACAAGAAGAGGTAAAGACCCTAGCAAATGATAGAGAGCTGGAAAATGGATTTTTGGTGGGGGTTGGAGAAGTTGAACGAGATTGGAAGATTTTACCACATTTCTTGTTGTTAGATTCTTCCTTTATCATCCTTATTTCTTCTAGCAATGTTGTAATTCATTTTACAACATTTTGATGTAGTGAAATAAGTTGGGGAGACCTCCAAGGAGCAAGGGAAGAAGAAAGCTTAAGGGTTGTGGCTAGAGGCTTATTTTTCAGCTTAGATTTAAGGTAAGTACACCTCTAACTCCATTGTTTTCATGCATATCCTAATGATGATTGTTTTCTATGCATGATTTGTCGTTTTGGTTGCTTTTGGGTGATTTTAGAGCCAAGACTAGTGACACAATGGTAAATCTGAGATTTGAGGTTATCAAAGAGTAAAATTGGTAGTAAATCACACTAAATAACTCTCATAATGTGTACAATTTATCTTAGACTTAATCATGAAGGTTTGGGGGGCCATAAGAGGGATTTCTAAGCCTTAGAATTATATTTCTAGGCTCGAGTACTAATAGCTCTCTAATGAGCATGTATTTCCTTCCCTTTTATCGATAAAATTGTAACACCCAAAAACTGATCTAGTTAGAATTGGGTTCCGGTGATTAAAAACCCTACATCAGAAAGGTCCAAATATTGCATTAACTTTGACC
Organism: Hibiscus mutabilis; assembly: GCA_019671005.1. Taxonomy (NCBI): domain Eukaryota; kingdom Viridiplantae; phylum Streptophyta; class Magnoliopsida; order Malvales; family Malvaceae; genus Hibiscus; species Hibiscus mutabilis. The sequence goes on from CM033727.1 coordinate 28,431,788, forward strand.
ATGTTGTCAATTTGTTGTTTAGGGACCTTATTGAATACAATGGTAACTTCATTAGCGACTAAGTTTTAGAAATCGAAAGTTTGAGGACAAATGGGTAAAGTGTTAACTATTGAATTGCCAAGGCCATGATTCTTCCAAACCCAAGCTTAGTCACCTACTTGCTTGCCTTAACTTCACATGGGATTGTCATCCTTTGTGTAAAAAGGATGACAACTTTGATGGGTAATTATTATTGCTTTAAATTATTATAGAGAAAGAACTATGTTATAGATTACCTTTCATTGAGGGAAACCTCCACTGGTTGCTTCGAGGGAACATTAAAAGTGTTTTTCAACACTAGGAATTATCTTTATCTCTCCCTATCTTCATTGTCTTCAACCTCCAAGCAAGCACCTCCCCGCCTTAAGCTTGCACCTCCATTATTGGTCATCCTAAAGCTCAAGTTTTCTTCAATCCATTAACACCATCGGATAGCCATCGATTGGGTAAGCTAAAGCTCCCAAACGATTAATCGATTCCATGGATAGGTTATGTTTAATTTCAAGCTAAAGTTTTGGCCATCTATGGTAACCTAGAGTTTTCAAGGCTTTAGTCCATGAAAATATAATATTTGATCGCTATTCCTAGCTTAGATATTGAATTTGATATTGTTATATTGATTTCGATATCGTATTATCAATTCTAATGATCTCCTATTGTTGTTACCTAGCTCAATAATTGGAGAAAGATAATCCATCATCTCCAATAAAAGTTAGTTGCAAGGGACTGGTCATCTAAGAGTCTTAAGAGCATCGGAAATCAAGGTGAGTGTAGTCGGAGTCTCAAAATTAAGCTAGGTGCTTTTTTGATTTCCATTGATATTGATTTTTGCATAGCTAACATTGTGACTAAGGATATCACATAGAATCTCATAAGAGATTATATTGGTAAGCACATATAAGTCATTGAATTAATTTATTGATCATAGGAATATTGTAATTGACATTAGTCTCATTGAAACATTGAAATATATAGGAGTATTAAGCATCAAAAATTGCTATTGCCATTGCCATTGAGTATAGACATTGATATTGTCATTGTTATTTATCATCAAGCATTGTTAATGATGTTGTTATTATTGCCATCGAAGCATTGACATTGAAACATCAACCATTTATATTGATATTGCTATATTGAAACTTGGATTTGGAAGGACATTGGATACAATTGGCATGCCATGAATTCATGAGCTCATTGGTACGGGTGGACTACGGTCCTTGGCTACATCCTTTATTGTGGCAAGGCGGAGGATGATTGTGATATTGGTCAATTGGAGAGGTGGAGGGACTAGACTATTCATTGATTTGGCGAGGCGTAGGAATTCATGTATCACTATCTTGATTAGATCCAAAGGATAATATTAAAATATGATTATTATTATCATTGTGCATTGTTATAATATTGTCTTTGATAATATATGAATTTGGAATGCATTTTATTGTATTTGCTATTGGTAAGACTACCTTACAAGGCAAAATATGCCTAATGCATTTTAGGTTGAAGGATTCATCGTTGTGAGATCGGAGAGGTTGGAGGTTTTTGGTAAGTCACTACAAGTCTACAAGTAGTGTTTATTTTCCTTATGAACTCCTAATATGGTGGAAAAGTAGTTGAACTAGTTACTTTGATGTGATTACAACTAGCAATGGCCCGGAGGAGTTTCCTAGTGGGCCTATGACTCGTGCTAGGGCCAAGAAGTTCCAAGAAGCTATGGGAAATTTGTTTAGTCAAAACTTGAAGTTGAAGGAGGAAACATCAGCTTTGATTGAACAGTGCAACATCCTACTCGTGCATGATTTTGCATGAGTTTCTCTAAGTTTTTTATATTTAATTTCAACATGTGTGCATAAGGCTTAATGTTCATTAAACAATATGATTCATTTATGCTTGTTTAAAACATTTAAGCATGTTGGTTTATTTAAGTTGTTTAATTAATGCATGACAGTTTATTAATGCATAGCGTTCATTTAAGGCATATTAGTTTATTTATGTAAATTCATTTGGTATGTTAGTTACTTAATTAAACCAATTCATTCATTGAAACTAGCTCATTAAATCTATTTTCAGCATTCACCTTCATTTTAATGAATAATGGTTGTTTTTGTCATTTCGGCTACGATATTCACATTGGGGAACAAATTGCTGATCATCTTGTCAAGGTTGACAAGGCATTACCACCAATTGAAGTCACTTGAAGACCCATCAATGCTGATCAATTACAAATGCAAATGCAAGAGAGCAATTACACCACTTGAAGACACGTCAAGGCTGATAAGTTTTCAATGCAATTCAAGATAGCAATTACCCCACTTGAAGGCTGTTGGAATCAGCAAGGAAGCAAAGCATTCAAGTCCCTTAAAGCCGGCCACTTAAAGAGCTACTTTAAGCCTTTCTTGAAGGTGATCAGTTTTGATAACAAGGGAGACATGCACTTAAGGCCTCTTAATCAAATTTTAAGAGAGAATGAATGAAAATTTCGTCCAAAAGCAGATCAAGGGTTTTTCTTTTACTTGGAAGACATGTTTGTCTACATTCATTCAAAGAATGTCCACACACATCTTCATCCAACATCAACCTTTTCGGCTGAACTTGAAGAAAGGATAACCGACAGCTTTATGTGCTTTTAATCCCTTAATCAATTAGTCTTTAATCCTTTGTTGCCTATTCAATTCAGCCATTTTCTATTGTAATCAACTTTTGGCTTATAATATACTTGATAGTGTTTCTCTATCAAAGTTCTTGCTGAACTTTATCAGCTTACAAGATTGTTCTTGTGGCATTCTTTCCCCTTCCATTCCATTATACTGTTGGTTCCTAGTTTCTATAACTAGTGGATCACAATCCGTATACCCATATACCCTATACACGGCTAAGAACTATTAAGGAACGAGTCTACACTATTTAGTGTTGGTTCCTCCTTTGTTCATATCACACCAATTGTTGCATTTCTGTTTCCCTACACCTATCATCCACACAATCGTAAATTTCATAACCATATTTTTCTTTAACCGTTGTCACATCCAAATTCCACATACAAATTCCACAACCGTTTAAACCCTTTCCTTTGTTCCCTTTCATTTCTACTAAGTTCAACTTTTTAACACCATTCTTTCACTGTTTTGCAACAAAATTTAAAACTCTTACTTGAATCACGATTGAGAAAACTTGGATAACAATTCGACCATCATACAACTAGATTCGTATCACACTTTTAGCCCTTTTGGTATGTTTGTACTGCATATGGTTTGTATAAAAGTTAAAAGCCCTAAATGTTGTTTTAAAGTAGGCTAAAAGTGGTAAAACTTGTATGTCTTAAAAAGGTAAAAACCTAGTAAACGGATTCATATTGCTATGAAATTTGGCATGCCAATAGATCATAGTGTTATAAACTTGCTGGTAAAATTTCATTGCATTTGGACATCGTATGATAGATCAAATTGGGTAAAAACTAGATAAAATCTATCATTACAAGACAGGGCGTATCGATACAGGTGATAGTGTATCGATATGAGTGTGCATATTTGGACTAAGCCAACAACGATCAACATAGCGTATCGATACAGGCTTTGGTATATCGATACAAAAAGTCAGCACTAGAATTTGATTTATAAAATGTGCATGGCGTACTAATACGACCCTCCCCGGTATCGGTACAAATACATGTAATTCTGTTATAAGTCTTAAGAAACAATTTTGAAACATTACAAATTGGTCACTAATTATTGTTTAGATTAATTGATAGATTAAATGAATTCCAATTGTTATGAAAATTTGTATGTTCACTAAATAGGGACTAAATTTCTTTGTGGTAAGGTTAGTTTCAGTAAAAGACCTCTAAAATTTTGAATTTATAGATTTGTCCCTAAAACATGTAAAAGTTTAAAAATGGTCCTAAATGCAAGACTAATGAGTTGCATCGAATCATTGCCTTACTGTATAAAAATTTCATGATTTTTAGTTCATTAAATCACTGATCATGGATTAAAATACTATTTCGATCATTTTATTGAACACCGGTAACATACTCCGACCCAGTTCTCGACCAGGCCGGGAAGGAGATGTTACATAAATTGTCCACATTTTGATGTTTCATGTATTCATTTCTGTATTTTCATCATAGTTTTTGTATCTTTTACAACTCATTTAATTTTGCAACTTTTTATGCTAAATCTTGCTATTTTTTCACAGCGTCACTAATGTCGCTGTAAAAAAATCTCCTTATTGCAGCCGGACATGTCGCTTCTGCTACCAGTTGTTTGGAAAATTTTAAAGATAAGGACGAAAGGCGCCAGCTGTACTATCTGTTGTAACAGATTTTGTACTGCATTTTAACGCCAAATTCTTGTGAAGGACATGTGTCCTTTATGGATCAGCCTATAAATGGACCTTTGGGGAGTGAGAGAAAGACAAAGGAAGATCCAATCGTCCCATTTCCTTCACTCTTCATTTTCTTTGAGCTTTTTCTATGGCGGTGTAAGCTTTCAGGTAGTGAACCAAGGTAGATCGAGGTTGGACGACTCCGGAAGAACACAAGCTGGGTGCTAAAGCAAGGGAAACTTCATGGAGATATATCGAGATAGCTAGGAATAGAGTCTCTATTTATCTTCACTATTTTTTGTAATTAAATCAAATGATGGTTTATTGTTTTCTTTTCCTTAAGTATGGAAGTACCTTTGAATTGTGAACTTCAAAATATTTTATATATCTTTCTTCCTTGTTTAAGCTATGAGGTTTGAATTTTATTTTTCACAGAAGTGTTAAATGCAATCACCAAAATTGGAGGTGCAATGATAATTCAGGTTAACAGGCATCACAACGGAAGTTGGGTGGGAACACGAAGGAATTTAGTTCACATATTAAAGTGCATATATTATTCGTCGACGCTGGAAGGTGCGGTAAATGTGTATGTATGAGTCTTTAGTGGAGATTAGGAGGAGGGTGTGTAAGGTAATCTTGATATTCATCGTAGATGAACCATCTAAACTTTGACATTGTTACATCTGGTATTCTGCCGAGAAATATCTAGGGGATCCATTTCTATTATTATTTATCGTCCTTTTTTGTTTTCGCTATTGCTTTCACATCACATCTTGATATACTCTCTTTATTATTTCATTCCATTGACAACTACACTTACGTTTCTGCTTATTGACATAATCATTGCATTGACAACCATAAGAAACCAGAGTCCCATCCTCATGGGATCGATATCTGATAGGGGTAAACTATCAACTATACTTCAATGAGGTGTGTACACTTGCACAGTTAGAGTGTCATAATACGCGCAATCAAGATTTGTTTTTGCAAGTTTCTTTCATTATTTTAGTTTGTAGTTACTACTAAATTAGTTTCTTTTTGTTGTTATTTTTCTTTGCTTGTTTTCTATATTTTGTGACCTAGAGTTCTTCAGAATATATTCACAATCCTGACCAGAATTTGAAAGGATTGTTCGAAGAATACTTCATGAACAATGAGAGACGGAAGGACATGGTAACAATGTACCCATACCGCCAATGCCGCCATAAAATCCTGATGACCCACTGTTGCATTAGGGTGTTCTAGTTCAAAATAGAGCAATATGAGATATTGTTTGATACGCTCCAACTCTTCAATTGATGTTGTTGAGAGAATCTTTGATTGTCCCGGCCGTGAATGCAAGCAAGCCTTGTCCTCTAAATGCTTTTCTTGAAGAAAATTGAACAAAGAATGTAAAGAGAGTATGGGCGCAGAAGTGTGGTAGCCTGGTGTATGATTTAAAGGGATGAAAATGATGGAATGGTGAAGGGTTTATACGGGTTGTTCGGTTAGGTAGTGAATGGAAAAGGATGGAAATGAAGATAGGTAGTATTCAAAGGTTCAAAATAGGAACTTATGCTATGAAAGCACAAACCCGTTCTTAAAGAAGGCTTTGAGGGTGGTAGGGTGACTTAGACCGAAGGTTAAGTATAATCAACAATCTAAAGTATCAAATATGAAGATAGGAAGATGCCACAAACCTTAGAAAGGCTTGATAAGTTGAGAAGTTCTTAAAAGAACAAGTTTGAGAGATAAACTCATAAAAAGGAATCTTATATAATCTAAATTGTGTGTGTTACAAAGTGAATTTGATGTCCTATTTATAGATTTCTAGGGGGTGGCCGAATGGGCATGATTCAAGGGCAAGGTGGTTGTTCAGCTTGATTGGTGTCTCCCTCCAAATGGCTGAATGGGCATGTAGAGTGCTGGTGATGATTTGGCCAACTCTTCAAGGATTGGTGATGCTTCAAATTTGTGCCAAGGTGTGGAGGGGCACCATGATCTCCCTCCATGGTTGAATACTTGCTTAGGTGACCCTTCATGTTTAGCTAGGTAGGTAGTGTAGCTAGCTAGCTAGCTAGGTAGTGGAGCTAAGAGTGATAGCTTGAGCTGAATTGAGCTCTTCGAGCTGGTTATAACCTGACTTGAGCTAAGCTAACTAGCTGGTTGAGCTAGCTAAACTTTGGAGTTGTTTTGAGCTAATCTGAGCTGCCTCTAGCTAGGCGAGCTTCCCTTCTAGTGTCCTTGAGTCTTCCTCAAGCTATTAGAGTGATTAGGAGTTGATTTGAAGCTTGCCTTGCCTTGATTCACTTTTGAGCTGTTTTGAGCTAGTTGTGATCCAAATGAGCTGATGCCAAGCTGCCCTTTAAATCACATTGTTATGTGGTTTAAATGTCCTACAAAGAAAATACCAAATATCATAAGTAAATGTAATGAAACTAATAGATGCATAAAAACAGATTATAAGTATAAGGACTAAAATGCATGCTAAGCTAAAGGATGCATAAATAAAATGACTAAAATGCATATGAACATTAAAAAAAATGTGGTTTATTAATAGCTAGGCATGCATGATTTAACTATGTATAAAGATGTGGATCATATGTTATTCATGAAAAAACATATAATATGCATATCATAGGATGTGAATGCATGCATATGATATTAAATAAAGCATAAATAAGGTAATAACGAATGAAGTAAGCAAGAACTCCTTTAGAATCAGTCTTGAAGTCCTTCAACAGTGTAAACGAAACATGTAGAAGGGTGGTGCTAATTTGGATCACATCATCCCCCTTCTTTTTGGCGATTTGTCCTCAAATCGAGAGGGTTCTTTAGTGAACAATTCCTTGTTGTTGGAGTTATCAAGTCCTTATGCTCAGATGATGGAACAAGTTCATGACACTTTCCTTTGAAGTAGACGCCCCCAAAAGGGTCTTCTGTGAAAAGATCTTCCAAAGGTCTCTCTTTGGGTTGGACATTACCAACATGTACCTTTTTGGAATAATCTTCGATAAGAGTCACTTCCTTTGAAGAGTCATCAACTTGTTCATCCCTTTGGTCTCCACCTTGGCATTGGTTTGAAGCATTGTGTTCTTTAGAGTACGAGTATGCCCTTGGATTTGAATAATCACATCTTTTGGTGTAGAGAAGTACCTTTTGGCCAAATTCATCACTCCTCTTGGAATAGGTACTTGCAAAGTGTCTTTTGGTGATGAATTGAATCACTCTTTGACCCGAAACATCATGTTCCTTGGGGGAAGGTATGTAACTCTTCATCTTTTCTCTTAGATTCATCATATTGGTTGGTGAAGAGTTTTGACCTTTGATCTATTTCAATTATGTAGGTAATGTTAACTCCTTTGATCCTTGTGCTCTTCCATGCGATGGCCCTTGAGTATGACGACAATGCTCGCTTCATACTCTTGAAATGGCTGAGTGTGTTGCACGAATCAATCTCATAATGGCAAAAGAACTTGTCATCATAGTTAGTAGGACAACACCATGTACATGAATCAAATTGCTGCAATTTAAATAAAAGTTAGAAAATGAGAAACTATTAACAAAATGAATGGAAACATCAAACCATGGTGGATGTTTAATGGGCGTTGGTTGCTGAATTTTCTTCAAGATTGACAATGCACTTGGAATGCCAACGATCACATCCCTTAGAACTTCCTGCAATAAAAAAGAAAGAATAGGAGAAAAAGTATGGTTAGAAAAAATCTATTTTTCTTTCTCCTTTTCACCTCCAAATTCATTCTTTTCAACTGTCTCATTTTTAACTCCAACTTTTTTTGCATCCACAATATCACTATCAATCTTTTCATGTTCAACTCCAACGGTATGTTTTTCTTCAAGATGCTCTTCTACATTTGAACTCCCCTTGATTTTCTCCTTCAATGCTTTCATTAAGATGGTTTTGATCTTGAAGCACTTGGCTTGGCAACAATGATGCCAACGTGATCTTCTTTGCATTGTGGAGGAAAGAATATTGATTATGGAACCCATCATGCAATGCTTGTTTATCAAATTGCCAAGGTCGTCCAAGAAGAAGGTGGCTTGAGTTCATGGAAACTACATCACACAAGACTGCTTCTTCGTATCTTCCTATTCAAAATGGCACAAGTACTTGCTCCGTGACTTCTAATTCTTCTTCTTCGTTCAACCATTGCAAAACATAGGGCCTTGAATGTTTGATTGTCGTGAGTCCGAACTTCTCTACCATGTATGTGCTTGCAAGGTTTGCACAACTTCCACTGTCAATTGCTACAAGACATACTTTATCATCCACATGACAACGAGTATGAAACATATTCTGATGCGCTCCAACACTCCAATTGTAGTTGTTAAGAGAAGCTTTGAATGTCCCAATCGTGAATGCAAGCAAGCTGTATCCTCTGATTGCTTTCTTGAAGAAATTGAATAAAGAATGTAAAGATAGAATAAGGTGCAGAAGTATGGTAGCGTGGGGGTATGAGTGAAAGGGATAAAATGATGGAAATGTGATGTTTAGGGGCTGTTCGGATGGTGGTGAATGCAAGAGATGGAATTGTATTCAAAGTTTCAAAGAAATAATTTATACTTAGTGATACGAGCATGAGAGGGGTCAAAATAATCATCTTGGAAAAGAAGTTGAAACTGCTTTGCAAGTCAGAAACACCAGTCAACTTGCGAAGCATTTTAGGATGGGATCCAGAAATTTATGCGTCAACATGTCTCCTTAAAACCTCTCCGGATACAAATTAGCTTTCCAACGCATCATGAAACGCCTTAATCGGACATCTGAATCTCAAGAGACGTCTATTTTAGCGAAGACAACGCATGTAGAAATTCCTATACGGGATTAATACGGGATTTTTGGATAATTACGAATTTTCAAGATTTTATTTGATTGTTTGTAATTTAAATCAATATAGGATTCTGCAATATCTATTAGGATTAGATTTATTTAATTAGGATTTTATTTTTAGCATTTATTTATTATTAGAAATTACTTATCTAATAGGAGATTATATTTTAGCATTTATTGATTGCATTTAATTCCTAAGTTTAGTAGGATTAGAACTTCTCCATGGCCTATATAAAGGAGGCTTCACCCACATTGTAATTCAGATTTGAATGATTAAATAAAATTCTCTTTTGAGTTCCAACTTGCAAGAACATTATCTTGTGTTTTAGAAGCAAATCGATTTTCAAGTTCTTCGGGATTTGTTGTTGAGGATCTTCACACTCCTACTTGCCCATACAAAAGCATTTGGAAGGGTGGGTTAGAGCCGCTTGAGGTTGCTTGCTTAGATAATTGCATCTAAGAGGGTGCTGAGGACAACTATCAATTTATCACGCCATCTCCACATATTCAAGTTTCCTCCATTGACGCCACCAGCATAAGCAAGTCTTAATTTTAAGATTTGTTCTTTATTTTGGTTTGTTTTGTTTTTCCCTTTATTCGAATTTGCGCTACTCCATCATTTGGTATCGGATTCAGGTCGCTCTTGAGGATGTCATTGAGCAACGTATTGGATTTTACCCTTTCGAGGACTCGATGTCATTATTGTTGTCGACTAGATCATTCAGGGTATGATTGTCCAGATAAGTTTTATTTTCAATAAAAAAATTTGAGAGATATGTTGTCTGAATTCATGTCTTCTAATGATATTGAAATCCGTGATCCGGAGCATAATCAAGAAATTTGTTCTTCTAAAGAACATGAGGAAGACGATACCATCGAGAGTTTAACCTTGCCTATTGATGAGGAAGAAATTATAAGTAGTGTGTTTGTTTCCAGTGATGAACCTACTATTCCGATTCAATAAGATCAACAAACGACAAACACCGACGAAGGTACCTTACAATCAAAAGGTATCATTGAATGTTTTCAGAATTCTATTTATGCTTATACCTCTTTTAGCATTAATAACAATTTTGAAGATGAGAATGAGTTACTTTGCTACCAAAAGAACAATCGTGATGATCCCAATGAGAAAGAACTTGTAAATTACATTGCAAAAAGAGACTTTGCAAAAGGATCCTTCAAGACGTCTTCTCTTCTATGGTACTTTGATGAACTTCCTCCATTTACCAATCTAGATTCGAGGGCGTATCTTTTTGAGGAGTGGGGGAATGATACGAGCATGAGAGGGGTCAAAATAATCATCTTGGAAAAGAAGTTGAAACTGCTTTGCAAGTCAGAAACATCAATCAACTTGCGAAGCAGTTTTGGATGGGATCCAAGCATTTATGGTTCAACATGTCTCCTTAAAACTTGTCCAGCTGCAAATTATCTTTCCAACGCATATTGAAACGCCTCAATCGAACACCTAGATCTCAAGATACCTCTATTTTAGCGAAGACAGTGCATGCAGAAATTCCTATACGGGATTAATACGGGATTTTTGGATAATTACAAATTTTCAAGATTTTATTTGATTGTTTGTAATTAAAATCAATATAGGATTCTGCAATATCTATTAGGATCATATTTATTTAATTAGGATTTTATTTTTAGCATTTATTTATTATTAAAAGTTACTTATCTAATTAGGAGATTAGATTTTAGCATTTATTTATTGTATTTAATTCCTATGTTTAGTAGGATTAGAACTTCTCCATGGCCTATATAAAGGAGGCTTCACCCACATTGTAATTCACATTTGAATTATTAAATAAAATTCTCTTTTGAGTTCCAACTTGCAAGAACATTATCTTGTGTTTTGAAGTAAATCGATTTTCAAGTTCTCCAGATTTGTTGTTGAGGATCTTCACTCTCCTGCTTGCCCATACAAAAGCGTTTGGGAGGGTGGGTTAGAGCCGCTTGAGGTTGCTTGCTTAGATAATTGCGTCTAAGAGGGTGCTGAGGACAACTATCAATTCATCACGCCATCTCCACATATTCAATCTTCCTCCATTGATGCCACCACCATAAGCAAATATGAATTTTTAGTTTTGTTCTTTATTTTGGTTTGTTTTGTTTTTCTCTTTATTCGAATTTGCGCTACTCTATCATTTGGTATCGGATTCAGGTCGTTCTTGAGGATGTCATTGAGCAACGTATTGGATTTTACCCTTTTTGGGACTCGATGTCATTATTGTTGTCAACTAGATCATTCAGGGTATGATTGTCCAGATAAGTTTTATTTTCAAGAAAAATAATTGAGAGATATGTTGTCTGAATTCATATCTTCTAATGATATTGAAATCCGTGATCCGGAGCATGAGATCAAGAAATTTGTTCTTCTAAAGAACATGAGGAAGACGATACCATCGAGAGTTTAACCTTTCCTATTGATGAGGAAGAAATTATAAGTAGTGTGTTTGTTTCCAGTGACGAACCTACTATTCCGATTCAAGATGATCATCAAACGACAAACACCGGTGAAGGTACCTTACAATCAAAAGGTATCATTCAATGTTTTCAGAATTCTATTTATGCTTATTCCTCTTTTAGCATTAATAACAATTTTGAATATGAGAATGAGTTACTTTGCGACCAAAAGAACAATCGTGATCATCCCAATGAGAAGGAACTTGTAAATTACATTGCAAAAAGAGACTCTGCAAAAGGATCCTTCAAGACGTCTTCTCTTCTATGGTACTTTGATGAACTTCCGCCATTTACCGATCTAGATTCGAGGGCGAATCTTTTTGAGGAGTGGGGAATGATACGAGCATGAGAGGGGTCAAAATAATTATCTTGGAAGAGAAGTTGAAACTGCTTTGCAAGTCATAAACATCAGTCAACTTGCGAAGCATTTTTGGATGGGATCCAGGCATTTATGGTTCAACATGTCTCTTAAAACTTGTCCGGCTGCAAATTAGCTTTCCAACGCATCTTGAAACGCCTCAATCGGACACCTGGATCTCAAGATACGTCTATTTTAGCGAAGACAGCCTATGCAGAAATTCCTATACGGGATTAATACGGGATTTTGGAATAATTACGAATTTTCAAGATTTTATTTGATTGTTTGTAATTTAAATCAAAATAGGATTCTGCAATATCTATTAAGATCATATTTATTTAATTAGAATTTTATTTTTAGCATTTATTTATTATTAGAAGTTACTTATCTAATTAGGAGATTAGATTTTAGCATTTATTTATTGTATTTAATTCCTAAGTTTAGTAGGATTAGAACTTCTCCATGGCCTATATAAAGGAGGCTTCACCCACATTGTAATTCAGATTTGAATGATTAAATAAAATTCTCTTTTGAGTTCCAACTTGCAAGAACATTATCTTGTGTTTTAGAAGCAAATCGATTTTCAAGTTCTACGAGATTTGTTGTTGAGGATCTTCACACTCCTGCTTGCCCATACAAAAGCGTTTGGGAGGGTGGGTTAGAGCCGCTTGAGGTTGCTTGCTTAGATAATTGCGTCTAAGAGGGTGCTGAGGACAACTATCAATTCATCACGCCATCTCCACATATTCAATCTTCCTCCATTGATGCCACCACCATAACCAAATCTGAGTTTTTAGATTTGTTCTTTATTTTGGTTTGTTTTGTTTTTCTCTTTATTCGAATTTGCGCTACTCTATCATTTGGTATCGGATTCATGTCGTTATTGAGGATGTCATTGAGCAACGATTGGATTTTACCCTTTTTGGGACTCGATGTCATTATTGTTGTCGACTAGATCATTCAGGGTATGATTGTCCAGATAAGTTTTATTTTCAAGAAAAAAAATTTCAGAGATATGTTGTATGAATTCATGTCTTCTAATGATATTGAAATCCGTGATCCGGAGCATGATCAAGAAATTTGTTCTTCTAAAGAACACGAGGAAGATGATACCATCGAGACTTTAACCTTACCTATTCATGAGGAAGAAATTATAAGTAGTGTGTTTGTTTCCAGTGACGAACCTACTATTCCAATTCAAGATGATCTTCAAACGACAAACACCGATGAAGGTACCTTACAATCAAAAGGTATCATTGAATGTTTTCATAATTCTATTTATGCTTATTCCTCTTTTAGCATTAATAACAATTTTGAAGATGAGAATGAGTTACTTTGCCACCAAAAGAACAATCGTGATGATCCCAATGAGAAGGAACTTGTAAATTACATTGCAAAAAGAGACTCTGCAAAAGGATCCTTCAAGACATCTTCTCTTCTATGGTACTTTGAGAACTTCCTCCATTTACTGATTTAGATTCGAGGGCGAATCTTTTTGAGGAGTGGGGGAATGGTGCGAGCATGAGAGGGGTCAAAATAATCATCTTAAAAAAGAAGTTGAAACTGCTTTGCAAGTTAGAAACATCAGTCAACTTGCAAAGCATTTTTGGATGGGATCCAGGCCTTTATGGGTCAACATGTCTTCTTAAAACTTGTCCGGCTGCAAATTAACTTTCCAGCGCATCTTGAAACGCCTCAATCGGACATCTGGATCTCAGGATACGTCTATTTTAGCAAAGACAGCGCATGCAGAAATTCCTATACGGGATTAATACGCGATTTTTGGATAATTACGAATTTTCAAGATTTTATTTGATTGTTGGTAATTTAAATCAATATAGGATTCTGCAATATCTATTAGGATCAGATTTATTTAATTAGGATTTTATTTTTAGCATTTATTTATTATTAGAAGTTACTTATCTAATTAGGAGATTAGATTTTAGCATTTATTTATTGTATTTAATTCCTAAGTTTAGTAGGATTAGAACTTCTCCATGGCCTATATAAAGGAGGCTTCACCCACATTGTAATTCAGATTTGAATGATTAAATAAAATTATCTTTTGAGTTCCAACTTGCAAGAACATTATCTTGTGTTTTAGAAGCAAATCAATTTTCAAGTTCTCCGGGATTTGTTGTTGAGGATCTTCACACTCCTGTTTTCCCATACAAAAGCGTTTGGGAGGGTGGGTTAGAGCCGCTTGAGGTTGCTTAGATAATTGCGTCTAAGAGGGTACTGAGGACAACTATCAATTCATCAAGCCATCTCCACATATTCAAGCTTCCTCCATTGACGCCACCACTATAAGCAAATATGAATTTTTAGATTTGTTCTTTATTTTGGTTTGTTTTGTTTTTCTCTTTATTCGAATTTGCGCTACTCTATCACTTATAGTTTATACCCGTTTCTTAGGAGAAAGGACTTTGAGGGTAGTGAATAGGGACTTAGACCGATGGTTATAATAACCAACAACCTGAAGTAACAAGAATGGAAATAGGAAGATGCCACAAACCTTAGAAAGGCTTGATAAGTCAAGAAAGTTCTAAAAAGAACAAGTTTGAGAGATAAACTCACAAAAGGAATTTTATATAATCTGAATTGTGTGTTTTGCAAATGAAATTCATGTCCTATTTATAGATTTACAAGGGGTAGCTGAATAGGCATGACTCAAAGGAGTATGTGGCTATTCGGCCATGCTCATGTCTCCCTCCAAATGGCCGAATGGGCATGTAGAGTATTGGTGATGATTTGGCCAACTCTTCAAGGGCTGGTGATGCTTCATTGATATGAACGTCAATGGCAAAGACCCAGAGAAGTACCCAGGTGGCCCCATTACTCGAGCAAGGGTCAAGGAGTTCCAAGCAGCCATGGAAAATATGTTTACATCAAGCTTGGGACGTGAGAAAGAAGAAATAATAAGGGAGGAACACTTTACTTTGCTTATGCATGAATTTTCATGAGTATTTAAAGTTTGCATAACATTCATTGCATTCAATAAACATGTTGTTCATTAAAGCATGCGTTGCATTTAAACATGTAGTTCATTTAGTTATACACTTCATTTAACTAAGTAGTTCATTGATTAAACTAGTTCATTCAAGATTATTAGTTCATTAATAAAGTTAGTTCATTAATTAAACTAGTTCATTCATCAAACTAGCTCATTTATTAAACTAACTCTTAATTGTTTACATGCATGTTTTCAATTAAAGATTGAATAAAGTTTACCTTTGTGTCTAGGTGCATGAGGGAAGATGAACGGTTTTACCAGATGCAAGAATATCAGCAGAATGTCTTCCAATTCTGGATGCGATACAGACGTGTTTGGATCCAGAAATCAATTGGACGTTATTCCTCCATCTCTTAGCTTTCCAATGCCTTTTGAATCACCTCAATCCGATATCGGGAGCTTGAGATACGAATGATTTACTGAAGACAGTGCAGGCTGAAATTTTTATTACGGGAATTTTATGCATGGATGATTTGAATGAATTTGAGCCAAGGAAGAGTTCTTTCATCTTCTACCAAGAGACAAGCAATTGATGGCCATCTTAATTCAGCAAATTCAAGGCATTCAAGGTTGATGTTATCACCATTCAAGTGGGGGTTTCAAAATTCATTGAGGAGACATGAAATGAAGGCTGGATGAAACTCACCTTTTATGACATTCAAGTCATATTAATCAGCTTGGAAGATGAAGAGTTGCACTTAAACTGGACAGCAAGGATGTCTACATTCATCCTTGTCCACATTCATCCCCTTTCTCTTCATATGATAGCAAAACAAGGCAGCCCAAGAGTCCTTCTTAATTTGGACGAAAATATGACTAAATTCAACCTCAATTTGTCTAAACTAATCAGCTTTGAAGATGAGAAGAAAGGACAAAGCATTCATGTGTATTCAAGTGCATTAAGATGAGCATTCATCTTTCTTGTAACACCTTTTCATATTCTGCCTACTTCTACTATAAATAGGCATCTTTAGGATCATTGTAAGACACACTTTGAATATATAAAACATCTTTGAAAGATTGCTTTCATTCTTGTTCTCTTGTGGAACTTTATCGGCTTCAAGTTAGTCTTGTAGTCTTCATCCATTTCCCTTTTGTTATAGCGTTGGTTCCTAGCTCATCTATAGCTAGTGGGTCACGTTCTATATCCTACCACTTCATTTCCACTTTATTATATTGCTGGTTCCTAACTCTTTATAGTTAGGGGGTCACAATCCATCCTTTGAATTTCTTCATCTTAACGCCAACACCCCATCATCTTCACCTACATTTTCATCTTTTTTTTTTCCATAATCACAACTATCACTCTTCCTACACCCCTTCTACATATCTTTCATCCCATTATTTCTATTTCATATTTATCTATTTCTACTTACATTGTTGTTTGAGTAATTTCAGAATACATTCAAAGCACTACAGAGTTCTTACTAGAATCACGATCGGGCATTCACATATATGATTCAAAACTCATAGTCGAGATCATATCATTTGGTATCAGAGCCTAGACGATTCAGTAAGCGTATTATTTTTCTCTCTCCCGGGTTAGTAAAAAAATCAAAAAAAAATCAAAAAAAAATCTTAAAGAGGGAGGAAGCAGTCTATTCTTGTTTAAAAAAAATTACAATACATCATTTCTTATTGCTGAATTACAAATTCCTTTACCTATTCTTAGTAATTCTTTCTTTTTGAAGCCATTATCCTTTTATTATTCATCATTCTCCTACCAAGCTAGAATTGTTTCAGCCGAAGTCCACGAGACACTTGTAAGCCTTGAGGAAGTTCCCAAAAGGACTTGAAAATAAAGCACGAGTGGTAAAAGGCATGAGTGTGCATTAAGGGGAAAAGCCTAACCCGAGTGAAACACGAGTGTGAGTGCATTTTCTTTGGAGTGGAAAGGTGAGATTTTGTGTTAGTAAGGTTTAATTTCTTTTGTTTCTTTATCTAACATGTCACAAAGATCTGGTCATAGTGGTGAAGGAGTTCCCAATTTGCAAAATCAGGCTATGCTTCAAGTAATGGCCAAAATGATCCAAGAGCAATTGGAGCCCCTAATTGAACGAATAGACCAGCTTGAAATTTCACAAGCTAATCAGGGTAATGAGGAGTATCCTGAAGAAGTTGAAGTAGATGATGTGCAAGATCAAGTATCCCAACATAGCATGGTACAACAAGGCCAGAGAGCTCGACCACGAGTAGACGATAATCTCAGCAACATCAAGATTACCATTCCTCCTTTTCAAGGAAGAACGGATCCTGAAACCTATCTTGCATGGGAAAAGAAGGTTGAGCACATTTTTGAGTGCCATAACTATTCAGAGCTTAAAAAGGTAAAACTCGCTGCCATTGAGTTTACGGATTATGCACTAATATGGTGGGATCAATTGACATCAAGTAGGAGACGCAATGGAGAACATTCTATCACTACATGGGATGAAATGAAAGCGGTGATGCGAAGGCGATTCATTCCAACCCACTACCATCGAGAGTTATTCAACCGTCTTCAAAATCTTTCACAAGGTAACCGAAGTGTTGAAGATTACTACAAAGAGATAGAGGTGTCCATGATTCGAGCCAACATCGACGAGGATCGAGAAGCCACAATGGCAAGATTCCTAGCGGGACTAAATCCGGACATTGCGAACGTGGTCGAGTTGCAACATTATGTGGAGATGGAAGACATGGTGCATATGGCCATGAAAGTGGAAAAACAGCTCAAAAGAAAGGGTGCCACACGATCTTATGGGAGTTCAACATCAAAATGGGGGCAAAGTTCATACAAGAAGACTCCGCCAATACCGTCCCACGAAAAAGGAGGACCACCGAAAGGAAGTAAGCCCATTGCCGAAACCAGCAAGGGTAAGACTACCGCTACTCCAAATCGTTCACGTGACATACAATGTTTTAAGTGTTTGGGGCGTGGACACAT
This sequence comes from Hibiscus mutabilis, assembly GCA_019671005.1. Lineage (NCBI taxonomy): Eukaryota > Viridiplantae > Streptophyta > Magnoliopsida > Malvales > Malvaceae > Hibiscus > Hibiscus mutabilis. Next base: position 28,449,744 of record CM033727.1, read on the forward strand.
TGCAAGCCAATGTCCGAACCGCAACACCATGCTTCTTCGAGATGATGGAGAAGTTGAATCGGAACAAGAAGAGGATGAGAATGAAGATGTTGCCATCAAAGAAGAAGAATTAGAGTATGGCGTGAAAGGAGAGGTTCTTGTTGTCAAAAGAAGCCTAAACGTACAATCCGTTGGAGGAAATGAACAACGAGAAAATATCTTCCATACTCGTTGCCATGTTGGAGGAAAGGTATGCTTTGTTATTATTGATGGTGGTAGTTGCACTAATGTTGCTAGTACCTTAATGGTAGATACACTTGGCTTGGCAACAACAAAGCATCCACAACCTTATAAGCTACAATGGCTCAACGATGGAGGAGAACTCAAGGTGACCAAACAAGTTCGAATTGTTTTCTCTATTGGGAAGTACAAAGACGAGGTATTATGTGATGTCGTTCCAATGCACGCAAGCCATTTATTACTTGGAAGGCCTTGGCAATTTGATAGGCGAGTGATCCATGACGGGTATACCAACCGGTATACGTTCACCCATGAAGCAAAGAAGATCACTTTAGCCCCACTTTCTCCAAAACAAATACATGAAGACCAAATTTTATTGAGAGGAAAAATTGAAAAAGCCAAAGAGAGAGAGACCAAAATGGAGGTAAAAGCAAAGGAGTGTGATCAAAATGAGGGAAGGAAAATCAGCATTCTTTTTAAAGAGAGAGAGTTGAAAAAGAGTTTAATGACAGCAAAGGAAGCACTTGTGCTCATGTACAAGGAAAATTTCTTGAATACTAACTACCTTGATCAAAATTTGCCTGCTTTTGTTGTGTCTTTATTGCAGGAGTTTGATGACCTATTTCAGAGGAAATACCAAGTGGGCTGCCACCTATTCGTGGCATAGAACATCAAATAGACTTTGTTCCCGGAGCCGTCATTCCAAACCGACCAGCGTGCATCAAGCAACCCCGAAGAAACTAAGGAGTTGCAAAGGCAAGTATCTGAGTTGATGTCAAAAGGCTACGTGAGGGAAAGCCTTAGCCCATGTGCCGTGCCGGTTCTACTTGTGCCAAAGAAGGATGGAACTTGGCGCATGTGTGTGAACTGCCGAGCGGTAAACAAAATTACGGTAAAGTATCGTCACCCTATTCCTCGCTTAGATGACATGTTAGATGAGCTTAGTGGTTCTAACCTCTTTTCCAAGATTGATCTTAAAAGTGGTTACCACCAAATACGAATGCGGGAAGGTGATGAGTGGAAAACAGCATTCAAAACTAAGCAAGGCCTTTATGAGTGGTTGGTTATGCCTTTTGGCTTAACTAATGCTCCAAGCACGTTTATGAGGTTAATGAATCATGTTCTTAGGCCATTCTTGGGTAAGTTTTGTGTGGTTTACTTTGATGACATTCTAATCTATAGTAAAACCATGGAAGAACATGTTCAACATTTAAGGTCAGTTTTGCTAGTTTTGAGGAAGGAAAAACTGTTTGCTAACTTACAAAAATGTACATTTTGTCTTGTGGGTTGTTTTCCTAGGTTTCGTTGTGAGTTCTGAAGGCTTGGAGGTGGACAAAGAGAAGGTTAAAGCCATTGAAGAGTGGCCACGACCAGCAAGCATTTCTCAAGTTAGGAGCTTCCATGGACTTGCAAGTTTTTATCGAAGATTCGTCCCCAACTTCAGCACCATAGCCGCCCCACTAACAAGTGTTATTAAGAAGAATTCTAAATTCTTTGGGGGAAGATCAAGAGAAGTCCTTTAATAGCATTAAAGATTGTTTAATACATGCCCCTTTACTTGCTCTACCTGATTTTAATCTAACTTTTGAAATTGAATGTGATGCATCAGGTGTAGGAATTGGAGCAGTTTTGTCTCAAGGTGGACGTCCTATAGCCTATTTCAGTGAAAAATTAAGTGGAGCTACGCTTAATTACCCTACCTATGACAAGGAGATGTATGCTCTTGTGAGGGCAATGGAAACATGGCAACATTACCTTTGGCCTAAGGAGTTCATCATTCACACTGATCATGAGGCATTGAAACATATCCGGGGCAGCATAAACTCAACAAAAGGCATGCCAAATGGGTGGAGTTTCTTGAAACTTTCCCATATGTTATCAAGTACAAGAAAGGTAAGGAGAATATAGTTGCCGATGCATTGTCACGGAGGTATATTCTTTTAAACACTTTGGAATCTAAGTTATTGGGTTTTGTTTTTATTAAAGACTTATATGTCTCTCGACTCTGATTTTGGAGAGATTTACAAAGCTTGTGAGAAAAGGTCAATTGAAAAATACTATAAGCATGATGGTTTCCTATTTAAGGAAGGAAGACTATGCATCCTCAAGGTTCCATGCGTGAATTGCTAACTAAGGAAGCTCATGGAGGAGGATTAATGGGACATTTTGGGATAGCAAAGACTTTGGCTATACTTCAAGAGCACCTATATTGGCCTAAAATGAAACGAGATGTGGAGAGGTTGTGTGAGCGATGCATCACTTGCAGGAAGGCCAAATCTAAAGTCATGCCACATGGACTTTACACACCACTACCCATACGGAAGCACCATGGATGGATATTTCAATGGATTTTGTGCTAGGGCTTCCACGTACCAAGAATAACAAAGATTCCATCTTTGTAGTTGTGATAGATTCTCCAAAATGGCTCATTTCATTCCCTGTAACAAAACTAATGATGCCTCACATATTGCTACTTTGTTTTTCAGGGAAATCTTAAGGTTACATGGCATACCAAGAACTATTGTGTCTGATCGGGATGTGAAGTTCTTAAGTCACTTTTGGAGAGCCCTATGGAGTAAGATTGGTACTAAGTTACTATTCTCCACCACTTGCCACCCTCAAACAGATGGCCAAACTGAAGTGGTGAACCGAGTACTTTCTATGTTACTTGATCCATCATTAGGAAGAATTTGAAAACATGGGAGGAGAGTTTACCACATGTGGAGTTTGCATACAACCGTTCGATCCATAGTACTACAGGGCGCACGCCTTTTGAAGTGGTGTATGGATTCAATCCATTAACACCGATAGACTTGTTACCATTACCCGCTGATCAAATTGTGAATAAAGATGGACTTAATAAAGCTGAATTTGTTAAGAAGCTTCATCAACAAGTGCGGGAGAACATTGAAAAACGAACCAAGCAATATGAGCAGCAAGCAAATAAGGGTCGTAAGCGAATTTCCTTTGAGCCAGGGGATTGGGTGTGGCTGCACATGAGGAAAGAAAGGTTCGGCTCAACGAAAGTCCAAATTAATGCCTCGGGAGATGGACCATTCCAAATAGTCAAGAAGATCAATGACAATGCCTATCAATTAGATCTTCCAGGTGAGTTTAATGTTAGTGCAACCTTCAATGTTGCTGACCTATCTCCTTATGATGTAGATGACGATTTGGGGACAAATCGCCTTAAAGAGGGAGGGACTGATATGAACGTCAATGGCAAAGACCCAGAGAAGTACCCAGGTGGCCCCATTACTCGAGCAAGGGTCAAGGAGTTCCAAGCAGCCATGAAAAATATGTTTACATCAAGCTTGGGACGTGAGAAAGAAGAAATAATAAGGGAGGAACACTTTACTTTGCTTATGCATGAATTTGCATGAGTATTTAAAGTTTGCATAACATTCATTGCATTCAATAAACATGTTGTTCATTAAAGCATGCGTTGCATTTAAACATGTAGTTCATTTAGTTATACACTTCATTTAACTAAGTAGTTCATTGATTAAACTAGTTCATTCAAGATTATTAGTTCATTGAATAAAGTTAGTTCATTAATTAAACTAGTTCATTCATCAAACTAGCTCATTTATTAAACTAACTCTTAATTGTTTACATGCATGTTTTCAATTAAAGATTGAATAAAGTTTACCTTTGTGTCTAGGTGCATGAGGGAAGATGAACGGTTTTACCAGATGCAAGAATATCAGCAGAATGTCTTCCAATTCTGGATGCGATACAGACGTGTTTGGATCCAGAAATCAATTGGACGTTATTCCTCCATCTCTTAGCTTTCCAATGCCTTTTGAATCACCTCAATCCGATATCGGGAGCTTGAGATACGAATGATTTACTGAAGACAGTGCAGGCTGAAATTTTTATTACGGGAATTTTATGCATGGATGATTTGAATGAATTTGAGCCAAGGAAGAGTTCTTTCATCTTCTACCAAGAGACAAGCAATTGATGGCCATCTTAATTCAGCAAATTCAAGGCATTCAAGGTTGATGTTATCACCATTCAAGTGGGGGTTTCAAAATTCATTGAGGAGACATGAAATGAAGGCTGGATGAAACTCACCTTTTTATGACATTCAAGTCATATTAATCAGCTTGGAAGATGCAGAGTTGCACTTAAACTGGACAGCAAGGATGTCTACATTCATCCTTGTCCACATTCATCCCTTTCTCTTCATATGATAGCAAAACAAGGCAGCCCAAGAGTCCTTCTTAATTTGGACGAAAATATGACTAAATTCAACCTCAATTTGTCTAAACTAATCAGCTTTGAAGATGAGAAGAAAGGACAAAGCATTCATGTGTATTCAAGTGCATTAAGATGAGCATTCATCTTTCTTGTAACACCTTTTCATATTCTGCCTACTTCTACTATAAATAGGCATCTTTAGGATCATTGTAAGACACACTTTGAATATATAAAACATCTTTGAAAGATTGCTTTCATTCTTGTTCTCTTGTGGAACTTTATCGGCTTCAAGTTAGTCTTGTAGTCTTCATCCATTTCCCTTTTGTTATAGCGTTGGTTCCTAGCTCATCTATAGCTAGTGGGTCACGTTCCATATCCTACCACTTCATTTCCACTTTATTATATTGCTGGTTCCTAACTCTTTATAGTTAGGGGGTCACAATCCATCCTTTGAATTTCTTCATCTTAACGCCAACACCCCATCATCTTCACCTACATTTTCATCTTTTATTTTATTTTTCCATAATCACAACTATCACTCTTCCTACACCCCTTCTACATATCTTTCATCCCATTATTTCTATTTCTTATTTATCTATTTCTACTTACATTGTTGTTTGAGTAATTTCAGAATACATTCAAAGCACTGCAGAGTTCTTACTAGAATCACGATCGGGCATTCACATATATGATTCAAAACTCATAGTCGAGATCATATCATTCATAATGGTGCCAAAGTGTGGAGAGGCACCATGGTTTCCCTCCATGGCCGAATGGTTGCCTAGGTGACCCTTCATGCTTAGCTAACTAGGTAGTGAAGCTAGCTAGTTGGATGTTGGAGCTAAGAGTGATAGCTTGAGCTGAGTTGAGCTCCCTGAGCTGGGCATGAGCTAAGATAGCTAGCTCAACGGGCTAGCTAAACCTTGTAGCTGATTTGAGCTATTCTGAGCTGCCTTTAGCTAGGTGAACTCCTCCTTTGGTGTCCTTGAGCTTGTCTCATGCTATTGGAGTTGTTAGGAGCTGAATTGGAGCTATCCTTGCCTTGAGTCATTTTCAAGCTGATTTGAGCTAGTTGTGAGCTGAATGAGCTGATGCCAAGCTGCCCTTTAATCCCTTGTCATGTGCTTAATGTGTTCTACAAAGAAAATCAATCACAAATGTCATAAGTAGTTGCAATGCATAATATTTATATAAATTATATGCTTAATAAGATACTTAAAAGTAAAAATATGGATGATACAATGTGTTACATGTCATCATCTTGTAATACATTGTATAACTTCCCTTTTAAAGCCATTTGACCAAAAAAAGGCTAAAATACACTTATGTGAAAATGCTTACCTGAGTTGCTTAGCCTTGGAACGGGTGATTGGTCCCATTAGCATGATTTTTGGGTCTTGTGGTGGGTTTGGAGGCGTGCACGCATCATCCCCCTTCTTTAAGGTTATTTGCCCCCAAATTGTCACTGCCCTCAAATGGGGAGAGATATAAGACATTAAAAGTTGCACTCACGCTGTATTCTCCTAGTAGATCCAACTTGTAGGCATTGTCATTCACTTTTTCAACCATTTGGAATGGACCATCACCTCTTGGTAGCGATTTAGATTTCCTTTGATTAGGGAATCTCTCCTTTCGAAAATGAACCCAAACCCAATCTCCAACTTTAAAAGTAAGGTGCTTGCGTCCTTTGTTGGCTTGGTGTTCATATTGGCGAGTCCTTCTTTCTATGTTCTCCCGAGCCTTTTGATGAAGTTTCTTCACAAATTTGGCCTTATCGTTGTTGTCCTTGTTCACAACCTGTTCATGTGCAAAGGCAAAAGATCCAAAGGGGTTAGTGGATTAAAACCATATACTACTTCAAAGGGTGAGTACTTAGTTGCTGAATGGATGGATCTGTTGTATGCAAACTCTACGTGTGGAAAGCACTCCTCCCAAGTCTTGGTGTTTTTCTGAATGATAGATCTTAGTAAGGTGGAAAGCACTTGGTTCACCACTTCAAAGTGTCCTCCAAAAGTGACTTAAGAATTTGACATTCCTATCCAAAATGATGGTCCTTGGGATTCCATGTAATCTTTACCACCTCTTTGAAGAATAGGTTGGCCACATGGGTTGCATCGTCAGTCTTATGGCATAGGACGAAATGTGCCATTTTGGAAAAGCGATCTATTACCAATAAGATTGAGTCTCTCCCGGTCTTGGTTATTGGTAAACCAAGCACAAAATCCATAGAAATGTCTACCCATGACTAGGTCGGAATAGGTAGGGGCATGTATAGTCCATGAGGCATTACTCTTAACTTTTCCTTTTTGCAAACAATGCAATGATCACTTAACCTTTCGACGTCTCTTTTCATCTTTGGCCAAAAGAAATGTTCCTTCAACGTGCTCAATGTTTTGTTGAAGCCGAAATGTCACATTAAGCCTCCTTCATGTTCTTTCTTCATTAGAAATTCCCGAATGGATCCTTGTGGAATACACACGCGTCCTTCCTTCAAAAGGTATCCGTCCTGTTTGTAATACTTTCCATCTGCAAACTTATCACAAGACTCATACCTTTCTTTGAAATCAAGATCAGTAGCATAGTGATCCTTAATAAAAGAAAAATCAAGGATTTTGGAATTCAAGGAATTAAGGAGTACATACCTTCTTGAAAGTGCATCTGCCACTACGTTGTCTTTTCCCTTATTGTAGTGAATGACATAAGGAAAGGACTCAAGAAATTCAACCCACTTTGCATGCCATTTGTTGAATTTATGCTGACCTTTAATGTGCTTTAATGCCTCTTGATCGGTATGGATAACAATGTCCTTAGGCCACAAATAGCGCCGCCACGTCTCAAGGGCTTAGATGATCGCATACACTCCTTGTCATACGTTGGGTAGTTCAAAGTGGCTCCATTAAGTTTCTCACTAAAATAGGCAATAGGCCGTCCTTCTTGTGTTAAAACAGTGCCTATTCCAACGCTGGATGCATCGCATTCCACCTCAAAGATTTTATCAAAGTTTGGCAATGCTAACAGAGAAGCCTCGGTCAAACATTTCTTCTTTACTTCCACAAATGCATCTTCTTGTTCTTTACCCCATTCGAAGATTGAATTCTTCTTTATAATCTCGGTTAAGGGGGTGGTAATAGAACTAAAATTGGGCACAAACCTTATGTAGAAGCTTGCTAGTCCATGAAAACTCCTCACCTGGCTGATATTGATAAGTCTCGGCCACTCTTGTATCGTTTGAATCTTCTTGGGATCCACCTTTAAGCCCTGTTAGCTTACAATAAATCCTAAGAAAGAAAGCTCATTAGTGCAAAAAATGCATTTCTTAAGATTGGCAAATAATTGTTTCACTCCTTAAAGTGGTAAGAACAACCTTGAGTTGTTGTTCATGGTCTTCCAAGTTGCGGTTGTAAACTAATATATCATCGAAGTAAACAACATAGAACTTATTGATGTAGGGGCGTAGGACGTGGTTCATTAACCTCATGAAGGTGCTAGGAGCATTGGTTGAACTGAAAGGCATAACTATCCGCTCATACAAACCTTGTTTCATTTTGAACATTGTTTTCCACTAGTCCCCTTCTCTCATACGAATCTGGTGATAGCCACTCTTTAGATCAATTTCTGAGAAGATGTTTAGACTCCTCTTCACAACGAGCACTTCTCCTTCAGCGGGACGGTCTAAGTCTTCATCATCTTCACTTATGGCATCAACTTCTTCTTTCTCTTATTCAGATTCATTCTCACCACTTCCTTGAATCATCATAGTATGCCTATTTGGTCACTTCGAAATACATCTCATATACTGTCATTCTTTGGAGGACCATCAAATACATCTCAGGTTTGTTTTGAATACACTTTGAAAGGAGAAATTGTATGCTAACTTAAAAAATTTTGTTTTCTGTACAAACAAGCTTGTGTTTCTAGGATTTGTAGTGAGTTTCGAAGGCTTGGAGGTTAATCACGAGAAGGTAAAAGCAATTGCAGAGTGGCCAACGCCTACAAGCATTAGCGAGGCTTTTAATCAGATTAAGGAGTGCTTAACGAAGGCACCATTATTGCTTTCCTTACCAAACTTTGATAAGACATTAAAAATCGAGTGTGATGCTTTAGGTGTAGGAACTGGTGCTATTTTATCTCAAGAGGAACGTCCAGTTGCATATTTTAGTGAGAAACTAAATAGAGCAACCTTGAACTATCCAACATACGACAAGGAAATGTATGCTTTGATCAGGGCCTTGGAGAAATTACAACATTACCTATGGTTGAAGGAATTTGTTGTGCATACAGACCATGAGTCATGGAAACACATCAAGGCGCCAAATGGGTGGAGTTCCTTGAGTCATTCCCATACGTCATCAAGTACAAGAAGGGAAAAGAGAATGTTGTTGCTGATGCCTTATCCCGGAGGCACGATGGGTTCTTATTCAAGGAAAGGAAACTTTGCATCCCTTAAGGTAGTGCTCGTGAGGTCTTAGTGAAGGAAGCCTATAGTGGGGGACTTATGGGACATTTCAGAGTTGACAAGATGTTAAACATCCTATAAGAGCATTTCTTTTGGCCAAAAATGAAAAGGGACGTGGAATGAATTTGTGAACGATGTATCACTTGCAAAAGGGCAAAATCAGGACTTCCACCTCAAGTGTACATGCCATTGTCAATCTCTAAAGATCTGTGAGTTGACATGTCCATGGACTTTGTTTTAGGACTTCCTAGAACAAAGAATAGAAGAGATTCCATTTTTGTGGTTGTTGATAGGTTTTCAAAAATGGCACACTTTATTCCATGTCATAAAACTGATGATGCTTCCAATATTGCTAATCTATTTTTTAAGGAGATTATGCGTTTATATGGACTTCCAAGGACATCGTTTTAGATCGAGATACAAAGTTTTTGAGTCATTTCTAGAGGTCTTTATGGAGCAAGATTGGGACAAAGTTTTTGTTCTGTACAACTTGTCATCCTCAAACTTATGGCCAAACCAAAGTGGTAAATCTAGTACTTTCAACTTTGTTGCGGTCTTTGGTTAGAAAGAATCTAAAATCGTGGGAAGAGAGTTTGCCATTATGTGGAATTTGCTTACAACAAATCAGTTCATTCAGCCACCAAATTCACACCATTTGAGGTTGTATATGGGTTTAATCCATTGTCTCCTATGGATTTGTTACCTTTGCACATTGATCAAGCATTAAACACAGACGAGAAAAATAAGGATGGATTTGAAAAAGCTTCATTAGAATGTTCGAGATAATATTAAGAAAAGAACAAAGCAATATAAACAACAAGCAAATAAAGGGCGAAAACGAGTCAACTTTAAACCTGGTAGTTGGGTTTGGGTGCGCTTTAGGAAGGAACGATTTCCAGCATAAAGGAAATCTAAACTCTCACCTAGAGGGGATGGGCCATTTCAACTATTGAAGAAGATTAATGATAATGCCTACAAGATAGATCTTTAGGGAGAGTTTGGAGTAAGTAAGTGCTACTTTTAACGTTTCAAACTCTACTCTTTTTGAGCATGGTAGTGACTTGAGGACAAATCACTCTCAATAAGGGGAGGATGATGAGATCATGGCATCACCACCACCATTGGACCCAGAGGAATTTCCCTTAGGCCCCATTACTCGTGCAAGGGCAAGGAAATTTAGAGATGCAGTGATAGAGTAGCGCAAATTCGAATAAAGAGAAAAACCAAACAAACCAAAATAAAGAACAAATCTAAAAATTCAGATTTGCTTATGGTGGTGGCGTCAATGGAGGAAGCTTGAATATGTGGAGATGGCATGATGAATTGATAGTTGTTTTGTCCTCGGCACCCTCTTAGACGCAATTATCTAAGCAAGCAACCTCAAGCGGCTCTAACCCACCCTCCTAGATGCAATTGCCTAGGCAAGCAAGAGTGTGAAGATGATCTCCCTCACAAGAACTCGATGATCTTATGTTGAAGATGACTTCTAGACAAGTTTACCGAACACTTGCAAACTCAATGAATACTAAAATCTCCAAAGAGAACTTTTTATTAATCAATGAAATCTGAATTACAATGTGGGTGAAGCCTCCTTTATATAGGCCATGGAGAAGTTTTAATCCTACTAAACTTAGGAATTAAATACAATAAATAAATGTTAAAATCTAATCTCCTAATTAGATAAGTAACTTCTAATAATAAATAAATGCTAAAAATAAAATCTTAATTAAATAAATCTGATCCTAATAGATATTGCAGAATCCTATGTTGATTTAAATTACAAATAATCAAATAAAATCTTGAAAATTCGTAATTATCCAAAAATCCTGTATTAATCCCGTATAGGAATTTCTGCATGCGCTGTCTTCGCTAAAATAGACGTATCTTGAGATCCAGATGTCCGATTGAGGCGTTTCAAGATGCGTTGGAAAGCTAATTTGCAGCCGGACAAGTTTTAAGAAGACATGTTGACAAATCCCATCCAAAAATGCTTCGCAAGTTGACTGATGTTTCTGACTTGCAAACCAGTTTCAACTTCTTTTCCAAGATGATTATTTTGACCCCTCTCATGCTCGTATCATGCAGTCAGTGACAAGTGCAATCATGCATGGAAGATTACTGAAGCTGCCGAAGTTGAACCAATGCCTTGCAACGTGGAAGATTCATGCAACGTGAAAGGGAGTCCATGCAACGTGTTACATATTTATTTTTGATGCATATGTTCCATTTGATTATTATAGTTCTAGTATGAACATGTTTTCTATTATGTTGTTTATTGTTTATTTTACAGCACTAGAGTTAGTTGAATCATATAACATATATTTATTATATTTAGCATGCATCATATTATATTGTATATTTCTAATCATATTTCTCATATTTACAGGTGTTATGCAAGGACAATGAATAGACGCGTCACTAGGGTGATTTAGAGAATTGTGACTATTGGAGGTGCTTGCTTAGCTTTAGAGGTGTTTGTTTACGTTCACACTGAAATTGACAAGCTTGCTTACCTTCACAATGGAAGGCAATTCTAGAGAGGTGCTTGCTTGAGGTACTTGCTTACATTCACAAGGAAATTGATATGCTTGCTTACATTCACATGGAAATTGACATGCTAGCTTATGATTACATTGGGTGGAAAAGGCACATATTTCAAGGTTTTTTATTTATTATCCTTTCACACCTCCCAAGGAATGTTGGTTGATCACATCATTTTGTGAAAGCCTATAAATAGATTGCATGCTTAATTATAAGTATCATGATTATATAACTAATATATATATATAAGGAAAGTTAGCAAAAACTCCCTCCTCTTTCATTCTTGTAAAACAAGATGAAAGCATAATGAATGTGAGCAAAAATAGGATTGTATCACCCCCTTCTTTAAGGCAATTTTTCCTCAAATCAAGAAGGTTCTTCAGTGAACAATTCCTTATTGTTAGAGTAATCAAGTCCTTATGCTCGGATGATGGAACAAGTTCATGACACTTTCCTTTGACGTAGAAGCCTCCAAAAGGATCTTCTGTGAAAAGATCTTCCAAAGGACTCTTTTTGGGATGGACATTACCAACATGTACCTTTTTGGAATAATCTTCTTTAAGAGTCACTTCCCTTGAAGAGTCATCAACTCATTCATCCCTTTGGTTTCCTCCTTGGCGTTGGTTTGAAGCATTGTGTTCTTTACAGTACACGTACGCCCTTGGATTCGAATAATCACATCTTTTGGTGTAGAGATGTACCTTTTGGATCAATTCATCACTTCTCTTGGAATAAGTACTTGCAAAGCGTCTTTTGGTGATGAATTGAATTACTCTTTGACCTAAAACATCATGTTCCTTGGGGAAGGTATGTAACTCTTTATCTTTTCCCTTGGATTCATCATGTTGGTTGGTGAAGTGTGATGAGCTCCAACTCTCCAATTGCAATTGTTGAGAGAAGCTTTGATTGTCCCGATCGTGAATGCAAGAAAGCCTTGTCCTCCGATTGCTTTCTTGATGAAATTGAAGAAAGAATGTAAAGATATAATAAGGTGCAGAAGTATGGTAGCGTGGGGGTATGAATGAAAGGGATAAAATGATGGAAAGGTGATGTTTAGGGGTTGTTCGGATGGTGGTGAATGGGAGAGATGGAATTGTATTCAAAGTTTTAAAGAAAGAATTTATACTTAGAGTATAAATCTGTTTCTTATGAGAAATGAGGACTTTTAGGGTGGTGAATAGGGACTTAGACCGATGGTTATAATAACCAACAACCTGAAGTAACAAGAATGGAAATATGAAGACGCCACAAACCTTAGAAAGGCATGATAAGTTAAGAAAGTTCTAAAAAGAACAAATTTGAGAGATAAACTCACAAAAGGAATTTTATATAATCTAAATTGTGTTGTTTTACAATTGAAATTCATGTCCTATTTATAGGTTTACAATGGGTGGCTGAATGGGCATGATTCAAGGAGTATGTGGCTATTCGGCCATGCTCATGTCTCCCTCCAAATGGCCGAATGGGCATGTAGAGTGCAGGTGATGATTCAGCCAACTCTTCAAGGGCTGGTGATGCTTCATGATGGCGCCAAAGTGTGGAGAGGCACCATGGCTTCCCTCCATGGTCGAATGGTTGCCTAGGTGACCCTTCATGCTTAGCTAGATAGGTAGTGGAGCTAAGAGTGATAGCTTGAGCTGAGTTGAGCTCCTCGAGCTGGGCATGAACTGGCTTGAGCTAAGCTAGCTAGCTCATTAGCTAGCTAAACCTTGCAGCTGATTTGAGCTATTCTGAGCTGTCTTTGGCTAGTTGAACTCCTCCTTTAGTGTTCTTGAGCTTTTCTCATGCTATTGGAGTTGTTAGGAGCTGAATTGGAGCTATCCTTGCCTTGAGTCATTTCCAAGCTGATTTGAGCTAGTTGTGAGCTGAATGAGCTGATGCCAAGCAACCCTTTAATCCCTTGTCATGTTTGTAATGTGTCATACAAAGAAAACACCAAAATAACATAAGTATAGTAATCAAACTAATCGGAAAAATAAGTATGCATATGTAAGCTAAATGATGTATAAAGTATAAGGACTGAAATACGTAAGTAATCTAAATGCTGTTTTAAAATAAATATAAGGACTTGAATGCATACGAACATCAAAGGAAAAGATGTGGTTTAATTATAGTTAAAACATGCATGAATACTACTTAATATGCAATATAAATAAGATGAAATATAATGCAAAATGCATGAAAACAAACATATCTCTAATATAAGTTTCATAAATGACTAAACAACAATATGCATGCTTAAGTATAAATATCATAATCATATAATTAATTAATATATATATATATATAAGGAAAGTTAGCAAAAACTCCCTCTTTCTTTCATGCTTGTAAAACAAGATGAAAGCATAGTGAATGTAAGCAGAAACAGGAATGCATCAAAGAGTCTTGACCTTTGATCTCCTTCAAGTAAGTAGGCAACGTCAACTCCTTTGATCCTTGTGCTCTTCCATGCGATGGCCCTTAATAGGGATGGACGACAATGCTTGCATCATACTCTTGAAATGGTTGAGTTCGTTGCATGAATCAATCTCACAATGGCAAAAGAGCTTGTCATCATAGTTTAGTAGGATAACACCATGTACATGAATCAAATTGCTGCAATATAAATCAAAGTTAGAAAATGAGAAACTATTAACAAAATGAATGGAAACATCAAGCCATGGTGGATGTTTAATGGGCGTTGGTTGCTAAATTTTCTTCAAGATTGGCAATGCACTTGGAACGCCAACGATCACATCCCTTGGAACTTCCTGCAAGAAAAAAGAAAGAATAGGAGAAAAAGTAGGGTTAGATAAAATTTGTTTTTCTTTCTCCTCTTCAATTGCAAATTCATTCTTTTCAACTCCAACTTTTCTTGCATCCACAATCTCACTCTCAATCTTTTCATGTTCAACTCCAACGATTTGTTTTTCTTCAAAATGCTCTTCTACGTTTGAACTCCCCTTGATTTTCTCCTTCAAAGCTTCAATGCTTTCATTAAGATGGTTTTGATCTCGAAGCACTTGGTTTGGCAATAAAGGCGCCAATGTAATCTTCTTTCCTTCATAGGCAAAGGAATACTGATTGGTGAATCCGTCATGGATTGCTCATTTATCGCATTGCCACGACCTTCCCAATGATGACAACTTGTTATGTGATAGTGATTTCTTCATCATCATTGAGACACTGTAACTTGTATGGACTTGGATGCTTCGTTGTTACCAACCAAGTTTTTCAACCATCAAAGTGCTTGCAATGTTGGTACAACTCCCACTGTCAATGGTCACAAAACACACTTTACCATTTACTTGGCATCGAGTGCGAAATGCATTCTTTCTTTGCTGTTCATCCTCCATTGTTTAGAAAGATAGAAGTTCAAGTGACATTGTTAGTGAAATAAAAAAATAGACCTCACCAAACATACACAGACACGAAAATTCTCACGTTCACTCCAGGGAAAAGAGAAAGTGTCACTCAGTTCACTCGAGTTTCACGCTAGGAATTTAGGCTTTTACTTTCCATTCTAAGCTTAAAACTCTCTGCCTTTTACCGCTCTATCTCTCGACACAAGTTCTTGAAAAAACTAACTCAGACTTTGTCAATCTTCTCTTTGGTTTTAATGGCGTTTGGGCTGCAAAATAAGGTTAGGCTAGGAAATGGAAAGAAAATAAAGGTTTTAAGAAAGAAATAAAAATTAGGGACTAAAATGAAAGAAAAATGAATAGAAAAAATGAAAGATATAAGAAAGATAGATTCGTTACCACAAAACTTACTTACAAACTGATCGTAAATAATCAAACTTGAGGAACTTATCCGAGTCGGTTGCTTGCTTGTCTTGTGCTTTTCTTCACCACCTTGTGTTTCTTTTCCTTTTTTGTACTATTCAAATTCCTTGAGAAGTAATTAAAGGAATTCTGAATTTTTTTATAAAATTCAAATTCTTTGAGAAGAAGAAAGAATTTTGAATTTGCTCTTTTTTCAAAAATTGAAATCCTAAGAAGTAGGCTTGCTTGATTCTTCCTTTGCTCTGATACCACATGATATGCTTCAACTCTCCAAATGGCTTTGTTGAGAGAAGTTTTGATTGTCCCGATCGTGAATGCAAGCAAGCCTTGATCCTCCGAATGTCTTCTTGTTGAAAATGAAAAGAAATGATGATGAACAAAGTAGGGTGCGAAAGTGTATAGGATGGTGTATGGAGGAAATGGATGGAAAGGATGGAAAATGGCTAAGTGTTTAAGAAAGATGATGATTTTCGGATGGTGAAGAGAATGAAAGTGATGGAATAAAATGAGAAGGTATTCAAAGTTTTCAAGAAAGAAATTATACTAAGTGTATAATCTCGTTTCATAGAGAAAGGACTTTGAGGATGGTAGATAGGAACTTAGACCGAATGGTTATAAGAACCAACAATCTGAAGTATCAAAAAGGAAAGGTAGGTGACGCCCCAAAGCAAGATAGGTTTGATAAGTCAAGAAGTTCTAAAAAGAACAAGTTTGAGAGAATAACTAGCAAAGTAATTTAATTGATAAGAATTGTGTGTTTACAAAATGAAAATGAACTCCTATTTATAGGATTACAAGGGCTGGCTAAAAGGGCATGTTTCAAGGGTCATGTGGTTGTTCGGTTAGGCTTGTATCTCCCTCCAATTGGCCGAAAGGCTTTCTACAAGGCATGTGTAACCATTCGGCTGAATGGTGCCTCCCTCCATCATTTCCCTCCATCATTTTGGCGCCTAACTTGGTTTCCCTCCAAGGTTGGTTGGTTGTGTCCCTTGGGAAGGGAACATGTCCTTCCATGGTTGAGCTAAAGGTTGTAGGGTGAGCTGAGATGAGTTGACGGAGCTGAGGGTGAGCTGGCTTAAGCTGAGCTAGCTTAACTTTGGAGCTGTTTTGAGCTAATCCAAGCTGCTTCTAGCTAGGTGAGCTTCCCCTTTAGTGTCCTTAAGTCTTTCTCGAGCTATTGGAGTGATTAGGACCTGATTGGAAGCTTGCCTTGCCTTGATTCACTTCCAAGCTGTTTTGAGCTAGTTGCGATCCAAATGAGCTGATGCCGAGTTGCCCTCTAAATCCTTGTTATGTGGTTTTTATGTCCTACAAAGAAAATACCAAATATCATAAGTAAATGTAATGAAACTAATAGATGCATAAAAACATATTATAAGTATAGGGACTGAAACAAATGTACGTAAACTAAATGATGCATAAACATAGGTTTAAGGACTAAAATGCATAAAAAGATGTGGTTTATTAATAGTTAAGGCATGCATGTTCTTTACTTAATATGCAATATAAATAAGATGAAATACAATGCATGATGCATGAAAACGAGCATATCCTTAGCATAAGTTTCATGAATCACTAGACAGTTCTATGCATGCTTAATTATAAGTATCATGATTATATAACTAATATATATAAGGAAAGTTAGCAAAAACTCCCTCCTCTTTCATTTTGTAAAACAAGATGAAAGCATAATGAATGTGAGCAGAAACAATATCACATCACATTTTCTCTTGTAAAAAACTTTTGGCATATATTATAACTTGAGAGTGTTTCTCTTTTATAGTTCTTTTTTGAACTTTATCGGCTTGCAAGATTGTTCTTGTGGCATTCACCCTCATTCATCTTGTTATATTGATGGTTCCTAGTTTCTTATAACTAGCGGGTCACAATCCATTTTCCTTTCACCCAATTCATGCTTAACTACTCTTAAGGATCGGGCTTTTAGTTTTTAGTGTTGGTTCCTCCTTTGTATACACCGCACCTTGGTTACATTTTCTGTTCTTCCACACCCACTATCCATACATCCGAATATTCCATCATCTTTCCATATCCTTTCACAATATTCATCTCAACATCATTCCATTTCACCAAATACATACCTATCATGCCAATATCATTTTTACAAGTTGTTCGATTTTGATCACTTACTAGAATCACGATCGGACAACACAAATACAAAGTTGGCTATTACACAATCGAGTTTGTATCATTAACACATGGAGGACGCTCAATGTCTCTGGGTTTTCCTCTTGAGATGTTTTTCAAAGTCATTCTTTCAAAATCCTGCAATGAATATAACATAGGAGAAGACAATTGGTTATTGTTAGTGCAAACAATTTCTTGGCATCTCTTTCTTTTGCAAAGTCACTCAGACTCTTTGCACTACTTTCTCCTTTGATTTCTTTGATCTCTCCACTCTCCTCCATTGGGTTTCTTTCTTGTTTGGCTCAACTTTTCTTTCAATCTCTTCAACTTGCTCATTCTCCTTCATAGATTCAATGCTTTTCCTCAAAAGGATTTGATCTTTATTTACTTGACTGGGAGTTAGTGGTGCTAGAGTGATCTTCTTGCCTTCATACGAGAATGAGTATCGGTTGGTATATCTGTCATGTGTTGCTCTTTTATCGAATTTCCAAGGACGTCCAAGAAGTAGATGGTTTGCATTCATAGGCACAACATCACATATGACTTCATCCTTGTACTTTCCAATGGAGAATGGAATGAGTACTTACTTGGTCACTTTCAACTATCCTCCATCGTTGAACCATTGCAACTTGTAAGGGCTTGGATGCTTGGTCATTTCCAGTCCTAGTTTATCCACCATTAGAGCTGCTTGCAATGTTGGTACAACTTCCTACGTCAATAATCATGAAGCATAATTTACCATTTACATGACATCGAGTGTGAAAGATGATGTTTTCTCTTTGTCGATCATCTTCCATTGATTGGATATATGACTTTTAATGAAGTAGATGGAAGATCAAAAGAATCTCGTGACATTGTTAGAAAATAAAAATTAAAATAAACCTTACCAGCATATTCACAAAATCCTCATAAATTTCACTCCAAAGAAAGTTTAATATGGCACTCCACTCTTATCTTGTGTTTCACTCGGGAATATGACTTTTACTTCCCCTTTTGAACTCACAGCTCTCTTGTCTTTTTCCTCTTGATTCTCTTGTGCAAAGTTCTTGAAAGAATTTACTCAAGACCTGCTCAAGTTTATTTTCTTATGGTGTTTGCTGAAAAAATAATGTTAGGGTAGGAAAAATAAAGTAATACAAGGGTAGGCTTAGAAGAAGTAGAAAAAAGGAAGAAAGGGTTATCCTTTACCACAAAATTACTCACAACTTGTTTGAGAAAATAATCAAATCTTGATGTTCTTCTTCGAGCTAGGTTGCTTTGTTTTGGCTTCACCTTTGTGTTTCTTTTTCACACTTTATATATATTTTTCTTTTCTTTTTTTGACTTTTCAAATTCCTTTTAAGAAAATGGAAAGGAATTCTTTTGTTTTTCTTTCTTTCTTTTTGCACAAAAATCACAAAGATAGGTGCTTACTTGATTCTGCCAAAGCTCTAATTACAATATGATACGCTCCCACCCTTGAATTGTGGATGTAGAGGGCAGCCTTAATTGTTCCCGATCGTTGAATGTAAGTAAGCAAGTAAGCGACGTGAGCACATCAACTTTTGATCCGGAGATCATGCCAACAGGACCTATTATTCGATCTAACGTTAAGTTATTTAGGGAAGTTCTTTCACTTAAATGCATTAAAGCTTCCAATTTGTTTCTTAATGTTTTAGCCTTAGATAATAAGTTATTCAATGTGTTATATGCTGATATGTGACATAATATATACTTATACTTAGTTTATATATATGCATATTGTTTATACTAAGTTAACTGTGTTTTCCTTATGTTTTCCAGCATTTATGTGTGTTTTCTTTATGTTTTCTAGCAGCACAATAAAGTTTGGCAGCTAAGGATTTTCCATAGCTCGATTGAAGCTCAACAACAAGTGTGTAGCTCAAATCAGCTCAAAACAGCCCACACCACTGTTTTTCAGCTCATTTCAGCTCCAGCACACCAAATCAGCTCAATGAGTCCAAAGTAGCTCGATGATGGAGGGACATGTCCTATACTTGGGAGAGTGTCCTACAGCAAGTGTGCATCAAGCTAGAAGCTCCAGCAAGCTAGGCGTCCAAGCAGCTCAATTGAGCACATGTGCGGTGCAAGCATGCCAAGCATGGCAGATTTTGAAATCTGATTTCCCTCCTCTTCACATGGGCGGTAATGAAGGATAAGGCCAAGTGTTTTTCTCTTTGAATTTTGAACATTTCACATGTGCACAATGTTCAAAATTCAGATTTCCCCGTCTCATCCAGGTGCCATTTAAAGGCTGGTCAGATTTTGATTTTTAAAGAACTTCAAAATCAGCCAATTAGATTCCTTTGTAAATTAACTCCTCATTTTGCCACCCTAAGATTTAAATTAGGAAGTTTCCTTTTTGAATTTCAAATAATCTGATTCCCTCTTGTAATTTGGCTTATATAGCCTTAAGACTTTGTATTATCGACAACACGTGAAATTAGAATTTACTTGTGAGAATTTCTCTCAATTTGGTTCTTCATTGAACTATTCAGACTTTTCAAGCATTGTGCTTGTGTTCTATACACCAGATACTTCGGGTTCTTGATTCACTAATCAATGGGTCCAAGTACTTCGAGCATTGAACGTATAAGGTTCGGGTTTATACTCTTTATAGTAAAGGTTCTTCCTTGTTCCTTGTTCTTGTTTTTATTTTAATTTCCAGCAACTTTAAACCTTCTTCTTCACCATTTTCCATCCACCAATTCCACCATTGTTGAACCTTCAAACATTCATATTTCCCGACACCAATTACACCATCTTTAAACCAAATTTCCAGCAAACTTAAACACCATGAAATCTACCATAAACATCTTCTTTTGCAGCCACACTTCTATGCAGGAATTCTTACTCTATCCTAGATCCGACACAATCAATGGAGGCCTTCTTCAATGGGCAGCCTCGTATCATATGGTAATTAGAGCCTAGGTTGGATTAAAGTAAGAAATCATCTTTGTGAGTGCAAAAACAAAAAAAAAAAGAAATTTTGAAATTCAAAAAAAAAGAAAAAAATTTGAAAATTCAAAAAAGAAAGAAAGAAAATTCAGTTTCAAAAAGTTTAAACAAAAAGAAAGAAGAAAGCACTTCCAGAATTGAAAAAAAAAGATGAAAAAATTGCAATGGCAATGTGTTCTACAACAGCAAACATTACAACATCAACCGGGCACAAAGAAATTTTGATTGTTCGGTGAAGGGAAGTTGTAAGCATTTCTGTGCTGTAAGTCACCCATTTCTTTCTTTTCTTTCTAATTCTAAGCCTACCTTTACATTATTTTTCCTTTGTTTACTAACCGTTGTTTTTTTAGCACACACACTTGAACATGTTTGATAAAGTCTACATTAGTTACATAAAGAACTGAACACGAGAGAAGGAGTGGAAAAAAGGCATATCGAGCGTGTGAGAATAGCAGGGAAAAGAAAAAAGTCGTAATAATATTTTCCCAAGCGAAACCTGAGCGTAGAGTGGAGTGCCATATCTTCTTTTCCTTGGAGAGAATTGTGAGACTTTTGTGAAGTGTGCAAGTGAGGTTTTATTTTTTTACTAACAATGATAGGTTCTAGTGAAATTAATCAAGATGGAGGACAACCGAATCTTCAAATGCAGGCCATGATTTGAGAATTGCAAAAATTGTTAAAGGCTGAACTCCAACCATTGCCTGGAAGATTAGACAGACTTGAAGGGTCCCAAATCAACACACATGATGAAAACAACGATGAAGATGAAGTGGACCAATCACCAAGATAGAATGCCCCGAGAAACCATGGAGGGTGTGCAAAACCAGATGATAATTTGAGCAACATTTCTGTTGCAATACCCTCGTTTCAAGGAAAAACAGATCCGTATGCATATCTAGCATGGGAAAGCTGATACATGCATGAGCGGGGTTAAATTACTCATATTGGACAAAAAGCTAAATTTGTTCGATGCAAACAGTAATGGCCAAAACAATGCACGCATAGGAGGTCAAAAACGATGCATCTTGGACAAGAAACTGAATCTGTTTGTGAAGCCTGGAAAGTCAGCTAACTTGGGATGAATTTTTGGATGGGATCCAGGCATTTATGGGTCAACATGTCTTCTTAAAACTTGTCCGGCTGCAAATTATCTTTTCAACGCATCTTGAAACGCCTCAATCGGACATCTGGATCTCAAGATACGTCTATTTTAGCGAAGACAGCGCATGCAGAAATTCCTATACGGGATTAATACGGGATTTTTGGATTATTACGAATTTTCAAGATTTTATTTGATTATTTATAATTTAAATCAATATAGGATTCTGCAATATCTATTAGGATCAGATTTATTTGACTAGGATTTTATTTTTAGCATTTATTTATTATTAGAAGTTACTTATCTAATTAGGAGATTAGATTTTAACATTTATTTATTGTATTTAATTCCTAAGTTTAGTAGGATTAAAACTTCTCCATGGCCTATATAAAGGAGGCTTCACCCACATTGTAATTCAGATTTCATTGATTAATAAAAAGTTCTCTTTGGAGATTTTCTTTGATTTATGAATTATTTAGTGAGTTTGTTTTTGCAAGTGCTGATTACTTGTGCCTTCGAAGTCTTCTTCAACATAAGTTCGACGAGTTCTTGTGAGGGAGATCATCTTCACACTCTTGCTTGCCTAGATAATCGCGTCTAGGAGGGTGTGTTAGAGCCGCTTGAGGTTGCTTGCTTAGATAATTGCGTCTAAGAGGGTGCCGAGGACAAAACAACTATCAATTCATCACGCCATCTCCACATATTCAAGCTTCCTCCATTGACGCCACCACCATAAGCAAATCTGAATTTTTAGATTTGTTCTTTATTTTGGTTTGTTTGGTTTTTCTCTTTATTCGAATTTGCGCTACTCTATCATTTGGTATCAGATTTGGGATGATTCTTGACAAGAATTTTGGCGTTTTTGGGTGAAAAACTCAAAAATTAGGGAAAATTCGTCAAATTCAAACGAGCGAATTTTGAGCTGAAAATTTCCAGATCAGATATACAGCTTTGGAGGAGTCACTACATAAAATTTCAGAATTTTTTGACATCGGGAACACCTCGAACGAAGTAGATCAAGTTGCTACAAAATTTTAGGGTTTTCGGGGTTTTTCTAATTTTCTTTCATTATTAGCCATTAGTTTTCGTTTGTTTTAGCTTTTATTGCTTCTTTTACACATCTTCTAACACCTTCTTGTTTCCTTGTGTTAGCAGGACTAAAAGTTGCATACTCTTCTTTCTCCTTGCAACTATAATTCTATTGGTGTCTAACCTTTTCTTTGGATTCTTAAAGCAATTAGGATGTTTTATTCTCTTTTCAACACTCGTTATCGTATACCAATAAATATTTTTCGGTCACGGTGTAAAATACAAGGTAATCTATGTTCTTTAATTATTGATGGTGATAGTCGTGTAAACTTAGTGAGTAGCTTCATTGTTGATGCACTCGATCTACCATGCCAAGAACACCCTAAGCCGTATCATCTTCAAGGGTTTAATAGCGGACCGGATATGAAGGTAACTGAACGTTGTTTAATCTCTTTTACTTTTGGAAGCTATTGTGATGATGCATGGTGTGACGTGGTTCCTATGGAAGTCACCCACTTGCTATAAGGAAGACCTTGGAAAAATGATCGGGGCGCTGTCCGTCGAATCAATACAAATGGATACTCGGTTGTGCACCAAGGCCAGAAGCTCTCGTTTGCTACAATAGAGCCGGAAAAAGTAGATGAAGAAATAGCAAAAGCAAAAAAACAGTGTGAGAGGATAAAACGAAAAAGATTGGAAGCGCAAAAGGCTGAATCAATTGACCACACAAAGGCAACCAACCATGAAGACATCCCAAAACCAGAAGGTACACATGATTCTCTTCGTACTTCTACTTCTAGCATTTGTGCAAATGTTGATATTGGAGAAGAACCATCTCCCAAACAAAAGGATAGTGATAGTGAACACATTAGACAAGATGACAATGCTTATAATCCCTCGTGTGAAGTAGTAGGTCCACTTGCTATACTCTCATCACCTCCCCACGAAGAAAGTAAGTGTAATTCTAATCCTTCATTTGATTCTTGTCCTATCATTCCGTTAGAAACACTTTCTCCTCTGCAGAAATTGTACATTGATGATAAATTTTATGAGAGGGATATGAGATGTGAGATACAAAAGATTGAGAGTAAAGAGGTCGAGAGTGAAAAAAGTCAAATTAATGGCCCAAATTTGGTGAGTGAAAATACATATGAGGTAAAAGTCACACAAAGCCCAAAAGAAAAAGACAAGAAAAAGAACGCGACGAGTGATTTTGTTTTGACTACTCATTACAAATGTTCGAGTAGTGTTGTCTTATTTTTTCAGGATTTTGTTGAACCATTGAGAGGAGCTCAATTAGATCACTCCACATACAACAAAGAAGCCTTTTCAATTGAAGTTGATGATTGTTCTCTCATTGCTGATTTAGATTCAAGGATGAATCCTTTTGAGGAGTGGGGGTAATGATACATGCATGAGCGGGGTTAAATTACTCATATTGGACAAAAAGCTGAATTTGTTCGATGCAAACAGTAATGGCCAAAACAATGCACGCATAGGAGGTCAAAAACGATGCATCTTGGACAAGAAACTAAATCTGTTTGTGAAGCCTGGAAAGTCAGCTAAATTGCGACGTATTTTTGGATGGGATCCAGGCATTTATGGGTCAACATGTCTTCTTAAAACTTGTCCGGCTGCAAATTATCTTTTCAACGCATCTTGAAACGCCTCAATCGGACATCTCGATCTCAAGATATGTCTATTTTAGCGAAGACAGCGCATGCAGAAATTCCTATACGGGATTTTTGGATTATTACGAATTTTCAAGATTTTATTTGATTATTTATAATTTAAATCAATATAGGATTCTGCAATATCTATTAGGATCAAATTTA
Organism: Hibiscus mutabilis; assembly: GCA_019671005.1. Classification (NCBI taxonomy): domain Eukaryota; kingdom Viridiplantae; phylum Streptophyta; class Magnoliopsida; order Malvales; family Malvaceae; genus Hibiscus; species Hibiscus mutabilis. The sequence continues at coordinate 28,473,996 of CM033727.1, forward strand.
TTTGACTAGGATTTTATTTTTAGCATTTATTTATTATTAGAAGTTACTTATCTAATTAGGAGATTAGATTTTAGCATTTATTTATTGTATTTAATTCCTAAGTTTAGTAGGATTAAAACTTCTCCATGGCCTATATAAAGGAGGCTTCACCCACATTGTAATTCAGATTTCATTGATTAATAAAAAGTTCTCTTTGGAGATTTTCTTTGATTTATGAATTATTTAGTGAGTTTGTTTTTGCAAGTGTTGATTAATTGTGCCTTCGAAGTCTTCTTCAACATAAGTTCGACGAGTTCTTGTGAGGGAGATCATCTTCACACTCTTGCTTGCCTAGATAATCGCGTCTAGGAGGGTGGGTTAGAGCCGCTTGAGGTTGCTTGCTTAGATAATTGCGTCTAAGAGGGTGTCGAGGACAAAACAACTATCAATTCATCACGCCATCTCCACATATTCAAGCTTCCTCCATTGACGCCACCACCATAAGCAAATCTGAATTTTTAGATTTGTTCTTTATTTTGGTTTGTTTGCTTTTTCTCTTTATTCGAATTTGCGCTACTCTATCAAAAGCAAAGTAGAGCATGTGTTCGATTGTTACAATTATTATGAACAAAGAAAGGTGTGATTGGCAGCAATGGAGTTCATGGACTATGCATTAATTTGGTGGGATAAATTAATCAGTACACGACGAAGAACAGGTGAAGGGCCAATCACAACATGGCTCGAAATGAAAAGATTCATGCGGAGGCGATTTGTACCGTCTCATTACCATCGAGACTTGTTCCAGAATTGCAGACTTTAAAGCAAGGGAATAGGAGCGTTGAAGACTATTTTAAAGAAATGGAGATGGCCATGATTCGTGCTAACATTGAGGAGGACAAAGAAGCAACCATGGAGCGTTTCTTAGCCCGTCTTAACCAGGAGATTGCCAATGTTGTAGAATTGCAACATTATGTTGAATTGGACGAGATGGTGCATATGGCGATCAAAGTTGAACGCCAGCAAAGGAAGAAATCTTCTTCCCAAGGTAATAATACTTTCAATAATTTTTCTAACCCTCGTTTCAATCAAAATAATTTCAGGAAGTCAGCACCTATTCAAATTAAAGAGAAGGCAGAATCGAGCAAGACAAAACCATCCATTGTAGACGTTGGTAAAAGAAAGCAAGTGGTTACTCATGAGCGCACGAGAGATATTTAGTGTTTCAAGTGTCTTGGAAGAGGTCATGTAGCGAGCCAAAGTCCAAACCAGAACACTATGCTTTTGTTAGATAATGGTGACATCGATTTTGATCATGGAGAAGATGAACCTGAAATTCCTAAGGAAGAAAAAGTGGAGATCGAATTGGCAGTAGATGGTGAGATTCTTGTAGTCAAACGGAGCCTAAATGTACAAATGTCACATGAAGAGTGGCAACGAGAAAACATCTTTCACACGAGATGTCATGTGAATGATAAGGTATGTATTGTTATAATTGATGGAGGAAGTTGTACTAATGTTGCAAGTACTCTTATGGTTGACATGTTAGGTTTGAAAACAACAAAGCACCCAAATCCTTACAAATTGCAGTGGCTAAATGATAGAGGTGAATTGAAAGTTACCAAGCAAGTGATTGTTTCGTTTTCCATTGGAAAATACACGGATGAGGTTCTTTGTGATGTGGTGTCCATGGATGCAAGCCATTTGTTACTTGGACGATCATGGCAGTTCGATAAGCGAGCAATACATGACGGATACACCAACCAGTATAAAGTAAGGATGATGAAAGGAATGGTTTGATATGGATGGGTAAGGTTTCGGGTAAAGTTAATGTAAATAAAGGAATGGTGGATTGTAATTAGATAGTGGTGATGAAGATAGGGCAGTTTCAGATCAAGGAAGACCCTATACTAAAAAGTATAGACCCAAACCTTATAAGATCTTCAATCGATAGGACTTGGACCCACTAGTTAGAAAACTAGGAACTTAAAGTATCAAGAAAAGGGTGACACCACAAGCAGATGCTTGATAAGTCGATAAAGTTCTTAAAAGAACAAAGTTGGGAGAAAACCTCACAAATCTAATTTAATTGAAAGAAAATGAGTTGTTTTACAAAGTGCCAAGGCTTGGCTATTTATAGAATTACATAGAGGGTTGGCCAAATAGGCACAAGATGTTTCAGCCAAGTCTGAATGGTTGAGTCTGATGCGATCTGAATCAGCCACTTACTCTTGTTCACCATACTTTCATCTTTATTCACAAGGATGAAAGATGAGGGAGCTTTTGCTAACTTTCTCTACGTTTATTATACATTGCCATTAATCTTAAGTGTGCATGTTAGGAGCATATTAGCTTGTTATATCACTCATACCATCTATGCTCATATCATGGTTGTGCATTACATATTAAGATATCATAACTTATTTCCATTCATTATTCTTTATGTTTTGCATGTTGTGTAGTGATCATGCATGTTTATGATTACATAACCACATCTTTACTTTAAGTTTAATTTATTTTATTATATAAAGTATTCATTATGTGTTTCTTTTGATTTGTAGGACATATCAGCCACATAACAAGGGGATGGATTGAAGGGCAGCTCACCTTAGCTCATGTAGCTCAATTCAAGCTCAAACTAGCTCATCCAAGCCTACAAGCCAAGGCAAGCTCCTAACAGCTCCAATCAGCTCTAAACAGCTCAAGGAACTACAAGAGAAGCTCACCTAGCTCAAGGGAGCTCAACTAAAATGTGTAGCTTGTTCATGTAGTAGCTTAGCTCAATTTAGCTCACACCTAGCTCCATCAGCTCATCTCAGCTCGAGCTTCATATGCCAGCTCAACACCCAAGGGTCATGTTTCCTCCCAAGAGACATGTCCATCACCCTTGGAGGGAACACCAAGTGGCACCATTAATTTGGAGGGAAAATCAGATTTGGGTGGCAAATCAGCCTTAGAGGGAGGCACCATCACCACTCGGCCTAAATTGAATGAACATGCCTTTGTGAACCAATTTTTGCCTTAGCCGAATAGTTACAAGCCATTTTGATCATGCCCCTTGTAAATCTATAAATAGGCTTTCCTTTGTAATTTGTAAACACAATTATCATTTCTTGAAATATATTACTTGTGAGATTTTTCTCTTGTTCTTTTTAGAACTATCTCGACTGATCAAGCTTTTGCTTGTGGCGTCACCCATCCTTTTCATTTGATACTTAGGATTCATGGTTTATATAATCAACGTGTCCAAGTTGATAGGGTAGTGCAATTGTGGATTTGGAATCCTTCAATCAAGTTGTTGCAAAATCTAGGAGTTCTAGACTCAATTAAGAAAGATGGAGAAAATCTGAAAATTCAAGAGAGATAGGTTGGACATTTCTTGAAATTTTCAGATCCAAGGCTAGAATTTTAGAGAAACAAGGACAAGGTGGAAGATTAGAAGATGAAAAATAAGAATAAATACAAAAAGGTTAAAAAAATAAGAAGGATAGGTAAAACAAATCTAAAATTTCCAGCTTTGTTTATGGCATGTGGATGATGGGTGAAGGTAGAAGATGGAGTTGGCGTGACAGAATTGTGATGGTTTTGTCCTCGACACCCTCTTAGATGCAATTACATAAGCAAACAACCTCAAGCGGCTCTAACCCACCCTCCTAGATGTGATTACCTAGGTAAACAGGAGTGTGAAGATCAACAACAAATTCTGATGAACTTGAAGAATCACTTCTAAAACACAAGATAACTTCTTGCAAGTATAACCTCAAAAGAGAACTTTATTTAATCAATGAAATCTGAAAAATAAAGAAGAAAAAAATCATGCTTTGATAGATGAAGGATGGCTTTAACCTAAAGTTAAGAATGAATAAAATAATCAAAGAAATCTGACCCGTTAAATTAGACTTGATCTAACGGCTTGGGAGAAGGGTGGTTGGTTCGTAAAGTAAATAAAACCCTAAAATCATAGTTTAAATGTTAATAATTAAGTTGGGCTAAGCCTAATTCGTCCAAAACCTTTATACATTAGCTTTTGGGCTGAATTTACAAAATCCCATAGTTAAACCCGTACCTAGTTTTCTACCTGCGCAGTCTTTAGTAAAATGAGCGTATGTTGAGTTTTTGATGTCCGATTGATACGTTTCAAGATGTGTTAGAAAGTTAACTGAATGAAGGTTAATCTGTTAGAAGACAACTTGATCCATCAACGCCAGGATCCCATTCAAAAAGTCATCCCAAGTCGGCAGATGCTCCAGCTTTGCATAATAGTTTCAGTTTCGTATCTAAAATGCATCTCTTCACACCTCCTAAGCATGGATCATTTTGGACCTTGTTGTATGCATCAAACAACTTCAACTTCTTATTCAATATGAGTAATTTGACCCCACTCATGAATGTATCACAAGTCCTACCCACCACCCTCAAAGCCATTCTCTTAAAGATAGGTTCACCTTTTGAATCCTTTGAATACTATCACTTTCTTTTTCATTCCATTTCACCAGCATCCTTTTCCATTTCCTTCACTATATTCAAACCATCCCTTAAACCTTTACCATTCTCATTCCCTTTTGATACGAACTCGGTTGTAGAATGGTTGAATTTGTATTTCTGTTGCCCGATCGTAATTCTAGTAAGTGATTGAAATTGAAGTTGTAAAAAAGATATAGGTGTGATAGATATGTGTTTGGTGAAATGGAATGATGTTAAGATGACTATTGTGGAAGGAGGAAACATGGAAAGATGATGGAATATTTGTATGTATGGATAGTGGGCGTGGAAGAACAGAAAATGTAACCAAGGTGCAGTGTATACAAAGGAGGAAACAACACTAAAAAGTGAAGACTCATTCCTTAAGAATTCTTAACCGTGTAATTGGGTGAAGGGTATATGGATTGTGATCCACTAGTTATAAGAAACTATGAATCAACAATATAACAAAATGAATGGGGACGAATGCCACAAGAACAATCTTGCAAGCCAATAAAGTTCAAAAGGAACTATAAAAGAGAAACACTCTAAAGTTGTAATATGTGCCAAAAGTTCTATTTACAATGAAATTGAGTGCCTATTTATAGGTGTAAGATAGGAGCAAATTGAATGGGCTAGACAAAGATTAAAGACTCATTATGCTGGTGTTAAAGGCCTATTAAAGTGTCAGTTACCCCATCTCGTATTGGCAGCTGAAAAGCTTGGTCTAGAAGGATGAATGTGGACATTCTTAGGATGAATGTAGACATACATATCGTCCCCATGGAAGAAACCCTGAGGCTGCTAAACTTGATTAAGTTGCCATTCATCCTCCTTTAAATGTGATGAAGAGGCTTTAAGTGCTTGTCTCCTTTGTTATTAGAATCGATCAGATTTAAGAAGGCTTAAAGTAACACTTAAGTGGCTATTTAAGTGGTGTATTTAGGAGCTCTTGAATGCCTTGTAACCTTGATGAAACTGACAGCCTTCAAGTGTTGTAAAGGCTCTCTTGAATTTTTGGAATAAGCATCTTGTGATTATTCTCGTATTTAATTTCCAGTTTGCATTATCTTCAATAATATGATCATATCTTAAGCTTTCGGTATCAGGTCGATGTGATTCAAAGTGCGTTAGAAAGCTAAGAAATAGGAGAATAAGTTTGAAGAATACATCAGAACCCAGATCTGTCTAGATCCTATCCAAAAAATGACAAACAACTTGACTAAATGTATGAGACTCCTTGAATTCCTTCTTTAAGTGCTATTTTATGCCTTGAATTCCTAGACGAAACCGATCAGCCTTGATGTGTCTTCAAGTGTGGCAATTTCTTTGTCAACTTGAAGGAATGTGATCAGCCATCTTATCCATGCTTAAACCTTAACCAAAACACATTAAACCATCATTAGAAACAACTTATTTATTAAAAAGAAAGTAAATGCTGAACTAGTTTTAATGAGCTAGTTTAATTAATAGAACTAGTTACATTGAATGAACTAGTGTAATTAAGTGAACTAGCATAGTAAATGAACTCAAAGCATAAACAAACTAACAAGCTTTAAATGACCTACCATGCTTACATTGAATTGAACATGCATTAAGCAAACTATCATGCTTAAATGTTCTAAACAAGCTTTAAATGAAACAACATGCTTAAATGAACTGCATGCTTATTTATTCATGTGCAAATGATGAAATTAAATATAAAACTCAAGTAAACTAATGTAACTAAATTAGCTAATATGCTCATGTAACGATCACACGCCTAGAGCTGACGAATGCATGCAGATATCAAATTGCATTATTCAAAAATTCGGCCAAGGTTCTAAGCTCATATTCAATGCTTCAAAAATAATATTTGAGCGCAAATTGTTGAGATCCTCGGCTCGAGAACAAGTGTTAAATTCCTGCAACATCTTCTATGATGTGAGCAAGGCCCCAAGAAGTTTGGTGATGGCCTAGATCACATCACCTTCCATCCTTTTTCCTTATACACCACGCATCAAACACTTCCGCACCCTCAACTATCATTACCACTCATCTTCAGAAGCATTCCAATCATAAGGCTTACTTGCATTCACGGTCAGGACAATCAAAGCTTCTCTCAACAAATACAATTAGGAGTTCGAGAGTATCATATGGTAATCATAGCCTTTGGAAGAATCAAGTAAGCCCCTATCTTTTGTGATTTCAATTTGTGATAAAAAAAAATGTACAAAAAAGAGAAAGAAAAAAAATTAGAATTCCTTCTTCATCTCTCTAAGGAATTCGAAATAGTATAAAAAACGAAAAAAGAAAACAAGTGAAACACAAAGGTGGTTAATACATGGATGGGAGGGTTAAAGCAATGCATATTGGACAAGAAGCTGAATCTTTTTGTGAAGTCTGGAAAGTCAGCCAACTTGCAATGACTTTTCAGATGGCATCCGGGCATTTCTTGGCAGAGTTGTCTTCTAACAAATTGGAGGTCATTCAGTTAGCTTTCCAACTCATCTTGAAATGCATCAATCTGATGTCAGAAACTCAAGATACGTCAATTTTACTAAAGACTGCATATGTAGAAATGATACATGCATGGGAGGGCTAAAGCAATGCATATTGGACAAGAAGCTGAATTTGTTTGTGAAGTCTGTAACGACAGCCAACTTGCAACGACTTTTCCGATGGGATCCGAGCATTTTTAGGCCGAGTTGTCTTCTAAACAATTGATCCTCATTTAGTTACCTTTCCAACTCATCTTGAAACACATCAATCCGATTTTGGGAACTCAAGATACGTCCATTTTACTGAAGACTGCGCATGCAGAAAACTAGATACGGGATTATTACGGGATTTTGTAAAATTCAACCCAAAAGCTAACATATAAGGCTTTGGACGTGTATTTTTTATCATTTAAATTGATGTTTTTAGGCCTATAGTTTACTTTAAAAAAAACCCACACATGCCTCCTTGCCCAAGACCAGTGAATTGCTGTCCAACTAAGCCCAAATACCTATTAGCTTATTACTTGCTGCCCAAGCAATCAGCCCTTATCAGCTTATCACTTGCAACCCAAGCCATCAAGGAGTTTAAATGTTGTTTTTTTATTATTAGGTTTTCCATGTTTTAGTAGAAGTTAAATTAGTTTGGCTATCCTTCACCTATAAAAGGATGAAGCCTCCATCATTGTAATTCAGATTTCTTTTGATTAATGAAATATTTAGTGAGTTTGTTTTTGCAAGTGCTGATAACTTGTGCCTTAGATCTCTTCTTCAACATAAGTTCGACGAGTTCTTGTGAGGGAGATCATCTTCACACTCCTGCTTGCCTAGGTAATTGCGTCTAGGAGAGTGGGTTAGAGCCGCTTTAGGTTGCTTGCTTAGGGTAATTGCATTTAAGAGGTTGCCGAGGACAAAACCATCGACAAATCCATCAAACCATCTTCATCTTCAACTCATCATGCCATCTTCACAAGCCATAAACAAAGCTAGAAATTTTCAGATTTGTTTTATCTATCATTCTCTTAATCTTTTCAATCCTTTTATTTTAATTCTTATTATTTATCTTATAATTTCCTTATTATCTTTGTTTCTTTGAATTTTCAGCCTAGAATATGAATTTTTCAAGAAACGCCCATCCAATTCTTCTTGAAAATCCATATTTGCGCATAGCTTTCTTGATTGAGTCTAGAGCCTCTAGATTTTTACAACAACTTGATTGAAGGCTTCCAATATATAATTGCACTAGTCTATCATTTAGTATCAGATTTAGGACGATTCCTTGGGAAATTTTGACGTTTCTTGGGTGAAAATTCGAAAAAAGTAGAAAAATCGGAAAAATCAAACGAAGGAATTTGGAGCCCAAAATTTCCAGATCAGATCTAAACAATTAAAGAAGTCTTCACACAAAATTTCATAGTTTTTGGAGATCAGGAACACCTCGAACAAAGTGGATCAAGTTGCTACAATTTTCAGGGTTTTTTCGGGTTTTCTGATTTTTTTTCTTTCATTCTTAATAGTTAGTTTTCATTTGTTTTAGCTTTTATTGTTTCTTATACATCTCCTAATACTTTTTTGTTTCCTTGTGTTAGTAGGATTAAAAGTTGCATATATTTCTTTCTCCTTGCAACTATAATTCAATTGGTGTCAAACCCTTATTTGGATTCTTAAAGCATATTAGGGTTCATTGTTAGGATTAAACACCGATTATAACTTGTTGACTTGTGGTAAGAAGGTCTTTAAAGAGCATAAGATCGGCTTACTTGCCTCACTAAGTATTTCTTTCTTGGAGTGTTTTAGTGAGATTTCTAGTTTTTCTTTCTTTTGCTTTTTACCTTTTCAAATTTGAGTGTTCCAGGATGTTTCATAGAGACAAGCCTCGTTGGTACATGTATGAGGGGCTAAAATGATGCATTGTAGCCAAAGAGTTGAAGCTGTTTTATAAGTCTAGAATTTCAGCCGACTTGCATTGAATTTTCGGATGGGATCTGGGCACTTCTGAGTCTACATGTCTTCTTCAAACATATTTGTATGTCTCTTAGCTTTCCAACGAACCTTGAAACGCATCAATTCGACGTCAGGAGCTCAAGTTATGTCCGTTTTAGTGAAAACTATGCGAGCAGAAATCTCTATACGGATTTATTACGGGAAATATTATTTATTACGAATTTTCAATAATTTTATTGATTATTTGTACTTAAATTTAATCTAGGATTCTTTATGAAGATATTTAGATGATTTAGGATTAGATTTGTTATTTATTTATTAGCTTTTTAGGTTAGATAAAATATGTTTATTTATTTTATTATTATGTTTACTTTTCCTAATTTAAGTTGAACTCTATCATTTGGTATCAGATTTGGGACGATTCTTGGCAAGAATTTTGGCATTTTTGGAAAAAAAAACTCGAAAATTAGGAAAATTCGTCAAACCATACGAGTGAATTTTGAGCTGAAACTTTCCAGATCAGATCTACACCATTGGTGGAGTCACCACACAAAATTTCAGAATTTTTGGACTTCGGGAACACCTCGAACGAAGTGGATAAAGTTTCAGCCAAATTAGGGTTTTCCTCCTACTTTAACCCTATTTTCGTTATTTTTTCTTCAATTTTCGTTAATTTCAGTTTATTTACCTTGTAAAAAGAAAAAAAAAGAGAGAAAAAAATTTAAAAAAGAAAAGAAAAGAAAGAAAAGTGAGAAAGCTCATACTTAGCCACCAACCACCATCAAGATCACCATCATCAACCACCACAAGCATCACATTGAAGTGGATTCAACATTGGATCTCTTCCTTCATGTTGTTTCTTGGTTTTGGGGTTATTACCTTTCTCTACTAATTTTTTTCTACTCTTAGTTTCTTAAGTTCCTTTGTTTTGCTTTTTCTTTCTTCTATTACGCAATTTAACACCTTCTCTTTTCTGGTGTGAGTAGGGACTAAAAGTTGCATTCCAATCCTTCTTTCTTGCAACTATATTCAGTTGGTAATCAGAGCCTTGGTTTAGGTGTTTGAAACAATTATCTTTTACTGTTGTTTTAGTAGTTGACAAAAAAGAAAAAAATATATAATTCTCTATATAGATCCTAGTTTTAATATTTCATTCCTGGAGACATCTCAAGAGTCTTGAAGGTTGTGATCAACAACTCTTAAGATTCGGGACGAATCGTTTTCAACAGGGGGAGAATGATACATGTATGGGGGGCTAAAATGATGCATTGTAGCCAAAGAGTTGAAACTATTTTATAAGTCTGGAATTTCAACCGACTTGCATCGAATTTTCGGATGGGATCCAGCCACTTTTGAGTCTACATGTCTTCTTCAAACATATTCGTATGTCTCTTAGCTTTCCAACGCATCAATTCGATGTCGGGAGCTCAAGTTATGTCCGTTTTAGTGAAGACTATGCAGCAGAAATCTCTATATGGATTTATTACGGGAAATATTATTTATTACGAATTTTTAATAATTTTATTGATTATTTGTACTTAAATTTAATCTAGGATTCTTTATGAAGATATTTAGATGATTTAGGATTAGATTTGTTATTTATTTATTAGTTTTTTAGGTTAGATAAAATATATTTATTTATTTAATTATTATGTTTACTTTTCCTAATTTAAGTTGAACTTTTCATTTGTAGCCTATTTAAAGGCATATTTGCTTCATTAATAAGAGAACATCATGAATTTATGAGTTGCAAAAACCTTTGGCCATGGGCCATTTTATTTTCAAGGTAGATAGATTTGCCTTGTTATTTTTCGTATCAGAAGTCTTCTTCAACATAAGCTTGTCAAGTTCTTGTAATGGAGATCATCTTCACACTCTTTCTTGCCTAGGTAATTGCATCTAGGAGGGTGGGTTAGAGCCGCTTAAGGTTGCTTGCTTAGATAATCGCGTCTAAGAGGGTGCCGAGGACAAAATATCCTACAACATCTATCTTGTCATCAGCCATTCATCGGAGAGATTCGTGCCGTTTGCAGGTGTTTGCATATTCAATTGCGATTAGGAGGGTGCCAAAGACAAATCTATCCAACACCGGCACCGTCAAATTCATCCTATCTCATTTTCTACATCAAGATCATGCTTTATTATCAGTTTGCTGAACGTGGAGTTTGGGGTTTTCTGGGATCATATTAGTGAGTTTGCTAGATTAATTGCGATCTAGAGGGTTCCTAAATTTTGAGGTAATTCTTGGATCCTGGCTTCCGTATCACTCGTGCAAAGCAACATGATACTTTGGGTTCTACTTATCAAGGAAAGCCTTCCTTGACCAAACCAAAGATTCGTTCAATTTTTGTGAAGAAAGGCAAACTGAACTAAGGCGAACTGCACACACTTTGGCTATCCCAAAATTCAGAATACCTTCTTTTCAAGGAAGATATGATCCTGATGGTTATTATGATTGGGAAAGTGGATTGATTTCTTGTTTGGTTGTTACGGATATCCCAAGGAGGATTAAGTTCCACTATTGGCCCTAAAATTTGAGAATTATGCAGCACTATGGTAGCATTCATTACAACAAGATAGGCATCACAATGGTGAAGCCAAAATAAGAACATGGGCTGAACTTAAAAAGGTCATGAAAGATAGATTCATTCCCAAACATTACCAACGACAAGAGTACAAGACTTGTCAAAAGGAATACTCCTCTTTTTATAAAGGTACATCTCAACCTTCATCTTTTCACAGCCCTACTAATGCACTATTTGACTCTAGTAGTACGACCGAAGGAAGAAGAATCATCGCTAGTCCAATAGGATAATGAACAACCATCGGTGAGTCATGTCGAAGAAATGAGCACAACACCAAAAAACTATGATATTCCAACAGGCCGAACCATCCATTGTAAACAAGAATCCATCATGTCTCTTGTGCAAGGACCAAGGAAAACAAGATGATGATGAAATTGGTTATCCTCAAGAACATGGGGAAGATGTCACTAGTAAGAGTTTAACCTTACCCAATAATGCGCAAATACTTTTAGAAGATGATGTTTCGGAAGAGGAAACACTTGAACCCATTAATCAAGACAATCTTTCTTGCTTAGTAGTGAGTTCTCTTGATTCATCAACACCCTCCCAAGAAAGTAAGTGTAATTCTAACCCTTCATTTTCTTGTCTTATCATTCTATTAGAAACACTTTTTCCTCTACAAAAAATGTACTTTGATGATACTTTTTGTGAGAGAGATAGTGGGTTATCTCAATTGAAAAAGACTGATAGTCAAGAGGCAGAGAGTGGAAAAAGTCAAATTAATGGCCCAATTTTAGTGAGTGAAAACACATATGAGGTAAAAGTCACACAAAGCCCAAAAGAAATAGATAATAAAAAGAACAAGATGAGTGAGTTTGTTTTTACAAATCATAATAAATGTTTGAGTAGTATTGTCTTATTTTTTCAGGATCTTGTTGAACCACTGACAGGAACTCAATTAGATCACTCCACATATGACAAAGATTCCTTTTCAATTACCATTGTTCAAAGTCCTTCTGCTGGTTCTGATTCAAGGATGAATCCTTTTGAGGAGTGGGGGAATGATACATGCAATGGGAGGGCTAAAGCGATGCATATTGGACAAGAAGTTGAATCTGTTTATGAAGTCTGTAACGATAGCCAACTTGCGACAACTTTTCGGTTGGGATCCTAGCATTTCTGGGCAGAGTTGTTTTCTAACAAATTGACCCTCATTTAGCTACCTTTCCAAGGCATCTTGAAACACATCAATCTGATGTCAAGAACTCAAGACACGTTCATTTTACTGAAGATTGTACATGCAGAAAACTAGATACGGAATTATTACGGGATTTTGTAAAATTCAGCCCCAAAGCTAACATATAAGGCATTGGACGAATTAAACTTAACTCAATGTATTTTTTAGCATTTAAAATGATGTTTTTAGGCCTAGTTTGCTTTAAAAACAGCCTACACATGCCTCCTTGCCCAAGACCAGTTACTTGCTGATGCGCTCCAACTCTCCAAATGGCTTTGTTGAGAGAAGCTTCGTTTGTCCCGATCATGAATGCAAGCAAGCCTTGGTCCTCCGAATATCTTATTGAAAATGAATGAAATGGTAATGGAAAGAGTAGGGTGCGAAAGTATGTAAAGCTTGGTGTATGAAGGATTGGATGAAAGGGATGAAATGGTTAAGGATATGAAAGTGGTGGTTCAAATGGTGGTGAAATGGAAACAAGGAAATGAAATGGAAAAGATGGAATGGAAGATGGATAGTATTCAAAGGTTTCAAGAAAGAAACTATACTAAAAGTATAATCCCGTTTCTTATAGAAATGTCTTTGAGGATGATAGGGTGACTTAGACCGAAGGTTAAGAATAAACAACAATCTAAAATATCAAAGATGGATGATAGGAAACGCCACAAACCTTTGAAAGGCTTGATAAGTCGAGAAGTTCTAAAAAGAACAAGTTTCAGAGAATAACTCACAAAGGTATTTAATTGATAGAAAATTGTGTTTACAAATGATTGTGTTTACAAATGAAAATTGAACTCATATTTATAGTAAACTAAGGCGTGTGGCCAAAGGGACATATCCCCTTGAATAGGTGGCCGAATGGTGGCCTTGGTGGCTGTTCGGTTGGTGGTGCCTCCCTCCTTAACCGTTCAGTTGAATGGTGTCTCCCTCAAAGGGATGTAATTTTTCGTATGAAATTCTAGCATGCACTCCCTATCTGGACATAACTCGAGCTCCCGATATCATATTGACACGATTCAACATGCATTGGAAAGATAAGAGATAGGAGAATAAGTTCCATGAAGACTTCATAACCCAGTTATGCTTGGATCCTGCTCTAAATTGGAAGACAATTGGACTGACATGAATCTGCCCAATGAAGAGTGGGAACTCTTCGTTTTGGCACACTCTTACTTTCCCTCCATGATCTAGGTGCCCAAAGTGAGTTTCCCTCCAAGGATGGACGGTTGTGTCACTTGGGGAGGGAACATGCCCTTCCATGGTTGAGCTAAAGGTTGTAGGGTGAGGTGAGTTGAGCTGATCGAGCTAGAAGTGAGCTGGCTTGAGCTGCGCTAGCTAGCTAAGTGAGCTTCACTTAGTTTCCAAGCTGAATTGAGTTACTACAAGCTTCCCTTAGCTAGATAAGCTTGTCTTGAAGTATCCTTGAGCTAACTCAAACTATTTGGAGCTGGTTAGAGCTAAACAAGCTAAGGTGAGCTATCTTTCCATTCTTCCCTTGTTCCTTTAAGCTGCGATGAACTACAAACAATGCAAGATAACATAAGTAAATGCAATAATTAGCAAATAATAAGCTAAGTAAAGATGTGGTTACTTAAGCTAAAGCATGCAAACTTCACTTAATATGCAAAAAACAAGTTTATAACAGTATTGAATGCATAAATAAGATAATAAAAGAGAAAGTAAGGTAAAACTCTCTCATATTGAACTTGGAAGAGCTTCAAAGTTGTGAGCTTGTTCAATTTGAATTTGGTGATCAGTAGGATCGCATCATCCCCCCTTCTTTAAGGCAATTTGTCCCCAAATTGATACTTGGTACATAAGGGAACAACTTTGATCCTCGTTGGATTGGAAATTCTTTCACTCTCATCTTGCACCATTTTCTTTGCTCAAAATGCCTCACATGTTCAAGTCCTTGTTTTTGAATCAACAATCTCTTGGAATAGGTATATGAAATGTATCTTTTGAGGGGTGTTCATGCTCCTTGGTGAAAGGACCTATCTTTCGAGCTTCCTCCTTGTTCCCTCGCATCTTTCGATGCATTTCTCTTCCAAAGAAATGTTCATTTCATTTCCTTTGATCACAATCAGATTAGTAGAAAGGAAAATAAAATTTAAAAGAGAAGAGTTAGCAAACCCATCAATGCTTATGAATGGAAGTTGACGCTTGATGTTCTTCTTAGTCGACTGCTTGGTAACATCATGTCCTTTAGGCAAGGGGTTCTTCTTTTGGACTCCTCCTTTGCTTGAATTGTCATGATCATAGATGAAAGGACTTGTCTCTTTGCTTTCCTCCTTTGTATCGTCATAGTGTTTGGAAAAGGCACGTGCAGTGTATCCTTTGAAAGGTTTCATTCCTTGAATCATACCCTTGACCGAATCATTGTGTCCCTTTGAGAAGGTATGTAACTCTTCAACTTTTCCCTTTGATTCTTCATGTTGGTTGGCAAAGAGTTGTGCCCTTTGAAACACTTCAAGTAGGTAGGTCACTCCAAATTTAATCTTTGTACCTTACCACATTATGACTCTTGAATAGATTGATAATGCTCGTTTCATCTCCTTGAATCGATCATAACAAGTTGGTAGAATAATTCCTTGTATGTGAAACAACTTACTGTAAAAAAATGGTTAGGAAATGAGAAACTATTAGCAAAATGAATGGAAATCGCAAACCATGGTGGATGTTTAATGATCTTAATGGGTGGTTGCAGCTTGGTGATGAGAATCCTCCTTGAAACATCTTCTAAAATTTCTTCATCAATAGCATCATTAACGTATGGAAGGGACTGGATCGTCTTCAAGATTAGCAATGTATTGGGAGTATCAATGATCACAACTATTGGAAATTCAAATGGTATAACTCTTGAGACATCGAGAGACTTGTCTTTTGAGTCTCCAAAAGTCATGTCTATTGGTGCTTTACAGGACACGTCCTTTAGTTCTCCAAAAGTCACGTTTCTTGAATCATCTTCTTGAAAAGATGTGTCACTTGGATTGTTCTGCAAAACAAAAGAAGAAATAGTAAAAGTAGGATTGAATAAAATATGTGTTTCTTTCTCCTTTTCAATTTGCTCTTTTTCAAATCTGAATTCTTTTTCCTTTTCAATTTTCTCATTTTCAACACCATCATTTTTTTCAATATTCTTTCATTTTCAACTCTATCATTTTCACGTCCACTTCCTCTTGCATAGCGTCCAAGTTCTTCTTTAATTGGGTCTGGTCATTATTCACTTGGCTTGGTGTTAATGGTGCCAGCGTGATTCTTTTTCCTTTGTACATGAATGAGTACTAGTTTGTGTATCTGTCATGGGTGGCTCGCTTGTCAAATTGTCACGGTCGTCCGAGAAAGAGATGACTTGTGTTCATAGACATCACGTCACACAGGATCTCATCTTTGTACCTTCCAATTGAGAATGGCACAAGTACTTGCTCCGTGACCAAGAATGACTCTTCATCGTTCAACATTTGCAACTCATACAGACTCGAATGTTTGGTCATCTTCAGCCCCAATTTGTTCACAATATATGCGCTCGCAATGTTTGCACAACTTCCACTGTCAATTGCTACAAGACATACTTTGCCTTGAACACTCGTTGTTGATCATCTACCATGTTTTGGATCTCAATTTCTCCTCCTCCTGAGGTTGATGGATTGTTGAAAGAATCCTGCAACATGGTTAGTAAAAGAAAAATGAAAGGAATGTATAAAAGGACCTCACCAAATACACACACACAAAATCCTCACGGTCACTCCAAGAAAGAGATGACGTCACTCAGATCACTCGTGTTTCACTCTGGGAATTTAGGCTTTTATTTGCCCTTTTGTGCTCACAACTCTCTTGCCTTTTATTGCTCGATCTCTCGACACAAGTTCTTAAAAGAACTAATGATATGAACGTCAATGGCAAAGACCCAGAGAAGTACCCAGGTGGCCCCATTACTCGAGCAAGGGCCAAGGAGTTCCAAGCAGCCATGGAAAATATGTTTACATCAAGCTTGGGACGTGAGAAAGAAGAAATAATAAGGGAGGAACACTTTACTTTGCTTATGCATGAATTTGCATGAGTATTTAAAGTTTGCATAACATTCATTGCATTCAATAAACATGTTGTTCATTAAAGCATGCGTTGCATTTAAACATGTAGTTCATTTAGTTATACACTTCATTTAACTAAGTAGTTCATTGATTAAACTAGTTCATTCAAGATTATTAGTTCATTGAATAAAGTTAGTTCATTAATTAAACTAGTTCATTCATCAAACTAGCTCATTTATTAAACTAACTCTTAATTGTTTACATGCATGTTTTCAATTAAAGATTGAATAAAGTTTACCTTTGTGTCTAGGTGCATGAGGGAAGATGAACGGTTTTACCAGATGCAAGAATATCAGCAGAATGTCTTCCAATTCTGGATGCGATACAGACGTGTTTGGATCCAGAAATCAATTGGACGTTATTCCTCCATCTCTTAGCTTTCCAATGCCTTTTGAATCACCTCAATCCGATATCGGGAGCTTGAGATACGAATGATTTACTGAAGACAGTGCAGGCTGAAATTTTTATTACGGGAATTTTATGCATGGATGATTTGAATGAATTTGAGCCAAGGAAGAGTTCTTTCATCTTCTACCAAGAGACAAGCAATTGATGGCCATCTTAATTCAGCAAATTCAAGGCATTCAAGGTTGATGTTATCACCATTCAAGTGGGGGTTTCAAAATTCATTGAGGAGACATGAAATGAAGGCTGGATGAAACTCACCTTTTTATGACATTCAAGTCATATTAATCAGCTTGGAAGATGAAGAGTTGCACTTAAACTGGACAGCAAGGATGTCTACATTCATCCTTGTCCACATTCATCCCCTTTCTCTTCATATGATAGCAAAACAAGGCAGCCCAAGAGTCCTTCTTAATTTGGACGAAAATATGACTAAATTCAACCTCAATTTGTCTAAACTAATCAGCTTTGAAGATGAGAAGAAAGGACAAAGCATTCATGTGTATTCAAGTGCATTAAGATGAGCATTCATCTTTCTTGTAACACCTTTTCATATTCTGCCTACTTCTACTATAAATAGGCATCTTTAGGATCATTGTAAGACACACTTTGAATATATAAAACATCTTTGAAAGATTGCTTTCATTCTTGTTCTCTTGTGGAACTTTATCGGCTTCAAGTTAGTCTTGTAGTCTTCATCCATTTCCCTTTTGTTATAGCGTTGGTTCCTAGCTCATCTATAGCTAGTGGGTCACGTTCCATATCCTACCACTTCATTTCCACTTTATTATATTGCTGGTTCCTAACTCTTTATAGTTAGGGGGTCACAATCCATCCTTTGAATTTCTTCATCTTAACGCCAACACCCCATCATCTTCACCTACATTTTCATCTTTTTTTTTTTTTCTTCCATAATCACAACTATCACTCTTCCTACACCCCTTCTACATATCTTTCATCCCATTATTTCTATTTCTTATTTATCTATTTCTACTTACATTGTTGTTTGAGTAATTTGAGAATACATTCAAAGCACTGCAGAGTTCTTACTAGAATCACGATCGGGCATTCACATATATGATTCAAAACTCATAGTCGAGATCATATCATTTGGTATCAGAGCCTAGACGATTCAGTAAGCGTATTATTTTTCTCTCTCCGGGTTAGTAAAAAAATCAAAAAAAAAAAAAAAAAAAAATCTTAAAGAGGGAGGAAGCAGTCTATTCTTGTTTAAAAAAATTACAATACATCATTTCTTATTGCTGAATTACAAATTCCTTTACCTATTCTTAGTAATTCTTTCTTTTTTGAAGCCATTATCCTTTTATTATTCATCATTCTCCTACCAAGCTAGAATTGTTTCATTTGAAGTCCACGAGACACTTGTAAGCCTTGAGGAAGTTCCCAAAAGGACTTGAAAATAAAGCACGAGTGGTAAAAGGCATGAGTGTGCATTAAGGGGAAAAGCCTAACCCGAGTGAAACACGAGTGTGAGTGCATTTTCTTTGGAGTGGAAAGGTGAGATTTTGTGTTAGTAAGGTTTAATTTCTTTTGTTTCTTTATCTAACATGTCACAAAGATCTGGTCATAGTGGTGAAGGAGTTCCCAATTTGCAAAATCAGGCTATGCTTCAAGCAATGGCCAAAATGATCCAAGAGCAATTGGAGCCCCTAATTGAACGAATAGACCAGCTTGAAATTTCACAAGCTAATCAGGGTAATGAGGAGTATCCTGAAGAAGTTGAAGTAGATGATGTGCAAGATCAAGTATCCCAACATAGCATGGTACAACAAGGCCAGAGAGCTCGACCACGAGTAGACGATAATCTCAGCAACATCAAGATTACCATTCCTCCTTTTCAAGGAAGAACGGATCCTGAAACCTATCTTGCATGGGAGTTCAACATCAAAATGGGGGCAAAGTTCATACAAGAAGACTCCTCCAATACCGTCCCACGAAAAAGGAGGACCACCGAAAGGAAGTAAGCCCATTGCCGAAACCAGCAAGGGTAAGACTACCGCTACTCCAAATCGTTCCCGTGACATACAATGTTTTAAGTGTTTGGGGCGTGGACACATTGCAAGCCAATGTCCGAACCGCAACACCATGCTTCTTCGAGATGATGGAGAAGTTGAATCGGAACAAGAAGAGGATGAGAATGAAGATGTTGCCATCGAAGAAGAAGAATTAGAGTATGGCGTGGAAGGAGAGGTTCTTGTTGTCAAAAGAAGCCTAAACGTACAATCCGTTGGAGGAAATGAACAACGAGAAAATATCTTCCATACTCGTTGCCATGTTGGAGGAAAGGTATGCTTTGTTATTATTGATGGTGGTGGTAGTTGCACTAATGTTGCTAGTACCTTAATGGTAGATACACTTGGCTTGGCAACAACAAAGCATCCACAACCTTATAAGCTACAATGGCTCAACGATGGAGGAGAACTCAAGGTGACCAAACAAGTTCGAATTGTTTTCTCTATTGGGAAGTACAAAGACGAGGTATTATGCGATGTCGTTCCAATGCACATAAGCCATTTATTACTTGGAAGGCCTTGGCAATTTGATAGGCGAGTGATCCATGACGGGTATACCAACCGGTATACGTTCACCCATGAAACAAAGAAGATCACTTTAGCCCCACTTTCTCCAAAACAAATACATGAAGACCAAATTTTATTGAGAGGAAAAATTGAAAAAGCCAAAGAGAGAGAGACCAAAATGGAGGTAAAAGCAAAGGAGTGTGATCAAAATGAGGGAAGGAAAATCAGCATTCTTTCTAAAGAGAGAGAGTTGAAAAAGAGTTTAATGACAGCAAAGGAAGCACTTGTGCTCATGTACAAGGAAAATTTCTTGAATACTAACTACCTTTATCAAAATTTGCCTGCTTTTGTTGTGTCTTTATTGCAGGAGTTTGATGACCTATTTCCGGAGGAAATACCAAGTGGGCTGCCACCTATTCGTGGCATAGAACATCAAATAGACTTTGTTCCCGGAGCCGTCATTCCAAACCGACCAGCGTGCATCAAGCAACCCCGAAGAAACTAAGGAGTTGCAAAGGCAAGTATCTGAGTTGATGTCAAAAGGCTACGTGAGGGAAAGCCTTAGCCCATGTGTGCCGTGCGGTTCTACTTGTGCCAAAGAAGGATGGAACTTGGCGCATGTGTGTGGACTGCCGAGCGGTAAACAAAATTACGGTAAAGTATCGTCACCCTATTCCTCGCTTAGATGACATGTTAGATGAGCTTAGTGGTTCTAACCTCTTTTCTAAGATTGATCTTAAAAGTGGTTACCACCAAATACGAATGCGGGAAGGTGATGAGTGGAAAACAGCATTCAAAACTAAGCAAGGCCTTTATGAGTGGTTGGTTATGCCTTTTGGCTTAACTAATGCTCCAAGCACGTTTATGAGGTTAATGAATCATGTTCTTAGGCCATTCTTGGGTAAGTTTTGTGTGGTTTACTTTGATGACATTCTAATCTATAGTAAAACCATGGAAGAACATGTTCAACATTTAAGGTCAGTTTTGCTAGTTTTGAGGAAGGAAAACTGTTTGCTAACTTACAAAAATGTACATTTTGTCTTGTGAGGGTTGTTTTCCTAGGTTTCGTTGTGAGTTCTGAAGGCTTGGAGGTGGACAAAGAGAAGGTTAAAGCCATTGAAGAGTGGCCACGACCAGCAAGCATTTCTCAAGTTAGGAGCTTCCATGGACTTGCAAGTTTTTATCGAAGATTCGTCCCCAACTTCAGCACCATAGCCGCCCCACTAACAAGTGTTATTAAGAAGAATTCTAAATTCTTTTGGGGGAAGATCAAGAGAAGTCCTTTAATAGCATTAAAGATTGTTTAATACATGCCCCTTTACTTGCTCTACCTGATTTTAATCTAACTTTTGAAATTGAATGTGATGCATCAGGTGTAGGAATTGGAGCAGTTTTGTCTCAAGGTGGACGTCCTATAGCCTATTTCGGTGAAAAATTAAGTGGAGCTACGCTTAATTACCCTACCTATGACAAGGAGATGTATGCTCTTGTGAGGGCAATGGAAACATGGCAACATTACCTTTGGCCTAAGGAGTTCATCATTCACACTGATCATGAGGCATTGAAACATATCCGGGGCAGCATAAACTCAACAAAAGGCATGCCAAATGGGTGGAGTTTCTTGAAACTTTCCCATATGTTATCAAGTACAAGAAAGGTAAGGAGAATATAGTTGCCGATGCATTGTCACGGAGGTATATTCTTTTAAACACTTTGGAATCTAAGTTATTGGATTTTGTTTTTTATTAAAGACTTATATGTCTCGACTCTGATTTTGGAGAGATTTACAAAGCTTGTGAGAAAAGGTCAATTGAAAAATACTATAAGCATGATGGTTTCCTATTTAAGGAAGGAAGACTATGCATCCCTCAAGGTTCCATCGTGAATTGCTAACTAAGGAAGCTCATGGAGGAGGATTAATGGGACATTTTGGGATAGCAAAGACTTTGGCTATACTTCAAGAGCACCTATATTGGCCTAAAATGAAACGAGATGTGGAGAGGTTGTGTGAGCGATGCATCACTTGCAGGAAGGCCAAATCTAAAGTCATGCCACATGGACTTTACACACCACTACCCATACCGGAAGCACCATGGATGGATATTTCAATGGATTTTGTGCTAGGGCTTCCACATACCAAGAATAACAAAGATTCCATCTTTGTAGTTGTGGATAGATTCTCCAAAATGGCTCATTTCATTCCCTGTAACAAAACTAATGATGCCTCACATATTGCTACTTTGTTTTTCAGAAATCTTAAGGTTACATGGCATACCAAGAACTATTGTGTCTGATCGGGATGTGAAGTTCTTAAGTCACTTTTGGAGAGCCCTATGGAGTAAGATTGGTACTAAGTTACTATTCTCCACCACTTGCCACCCTCAAACGGATGGCCAAACTGAAGTGGTGAACCGAGTACTTTCTATGTTACTTGATCCATCATTAGGAAGAATTTGAAAACATGGGAGGAGAGTTTACCACATGTGGAGTTTGCATACAACCGTTCGATCCATAGTACTACAGGCGCACGCCTTTTGAAGTGGTGTATGGATTCAATCCATTAACACCGATAGACTTGTTACCATTACCCGCTGATCAAATTGTGAATAAAGATGGACTTAATAAAGCTGAATTTGTTAAGAAGCTTCATCAACAAGTGCGGGAGAACATTGAAAAACGAACCAAGCAATATGAGCAGCAAGCAAATAAGGGTAAAAGCGAATTTCCTTTGAGCCAGGGGATTGGGTGTGGCTGCACATGAGGAAAGAAAGGTTCGGCTCAACGAAAGTCCAAATTAATGCCTCGGGAGATGGACCATTCCAAATAGTCAAGAAGATCAATGACAATGCCTATCAATTAGATCTTCCAGGTGAGTTTAATGTTAGTGCAACCTTCAATGTTGCTGACCTATCTCCTTATGATGTAGATGACGATTTGGGGACAAATCGCCTTAAAGAGGGAGGGACTGATATGAACGTCAATGGCAAAGACCCAGAGAAGTACCCAGGTGGCCCCATTACTCGAGCAAGGGCCAAGGAGTTCCAAGCAGCCATGGAAAATATGTTTACATCAAGCTTGGGACGTGAGAAAGAAGAAATAATAAGGGAGGAACACTTTACTTTGCTTATGCATGAATTTGCATGAGTATTTAAAGTTTGCATAACATTCATTGCATTCAATAAACATGTTGTTCATTAAAGCATGCGTTGCATTTAAACATGTAGTTCATTTAGTTATACACTTCATTTAACTAAGTAGTTCATTGATTAAACTAGTTCATTCAAGATTATTAGTTCATTGAATAAAGTTAGTTCATTAATTAAACTAGTTCATTCATCAAACTAGCTCATTTATTAAACTAACTCTTAATTGTTTACATGCATGTTTTCAATTAAAGATTGAATAAAGTTTACCTTTGTGTCTAGGTGCATGAGGGAAGATGAACGGTTTTACCAGATGCAAGAATATCAGCAGAATGTCTTCCAATTCTGGATGCGATACAGACGTGTTTGGATCCAGAAATCAATTGGACGTTATTCCTCCATCTCTTAGCTTTCCAATGCCTTTTGAATCACCTCAATCCGATATCGGGAGCTTGAGATACGAATGATTTACTGAAGACAGTGCAGGCTGAAATTTTTATTACGGGAATTTTATGCATGGATGATTTGAATGAATTTGAGCCAAGGAAGAGTTCTTTCATCTTCTACCAAGAGACAAGCAATTGATGGCCATCTTAATTCAGCAAATTCAAGGCATTCAAGGTTGATGTTATCACCATTCAAGTGGGGGTTTCAAAATTCATTGAGGAGACATGAAATGAAGGCTGGATGAAACTCACCTTTTATGACATTCAAGTCATATTAATCAGCTTGGAAGATGAAGAGTTGCACTTAAACTGGACAGCAAGGATGTCTACATTCATCCTTGTCCACATTCATCCCCTTTCTCTTCATATGATAGCAAAACAAGGCAGCCCAAGAGTCCTTCTTAATTTGGACGAAAATATGACTAAATTCAACCTCAATTTGTCTAAACTAATCAGCTTTGAAGATGAGAAGAAAGGACAAAGCATTCATGTGTATTCAAGTGCGTTAAGATGAGCATTCATCTTTCTTGTAACACCTTTTCATATTCTGCCTACTTCTACTATAAATAGGCATCTTTAGGATCATTGTAAGACACACTTTGAATATATAAAACATCTTTGAAAGATTGCTTTCATTCTTGTTCTCTTGTGGAACTTTATCGGCTTCAAGTTAGTCTTGTAGTCTTCATCCATTTCCCTTTTGTTATAGCGTTGGTTCCTAGCTCATCTATAGCTAGTGGGTCACGTTCCATATCCTACCACTTCATTTCCACTTTATTATATTGCTGGTTCCTAACTCTTTATAGTTAGGGGGTCACAATCCATCCTTTGAATTTCTTCATCTTAACGCCAACACCCCATCATCTTCACCTACATTTTCATCTTTTATTTTTTTCTTCCATAATCACAACTATCACTCTTCCTACACCCCTTCTACATATCTTTCATCCCATTATTTCTATTTCTTATTTATCTATTTCTACTTACATTGTTGTTTGAGTAATTTCAGAATACATTCAAAGCACTGCAGAGTTCTTACTAGAATCACGATCGGGCATTCACATATATGATTCAAAACTCATAGTCGAGATCATATCAACTAACTCAAACTTTGTGAATCTTTCTTTAATTTGATGGCATTTGGGCTGCAAAATAAGGGTTCGGCTAGGAATGGAAAGAAAATAAGGTTAAAGAAAGGAAATAAAAAGGCTAAGGGACTGAAATGAAAGAAAGAAATAAGAAAATGAATAGAAGAAATGAAAAGAAATAAAAAAACAGATTCATTACCACAAAACTTACTTACAAACCGATCGTGAACAATCAAACTTGAGGAACTTCTCTGAGTCGGCTGCTTGTTTTATCTTGTGCTATCTTCACCACCTTTTGTTTCTTTTATGATTTTTCTTTTTTGTTGTACTATTTGAATTCCTTAAGAAATGAAGAAGGAATTCTAATTTTCTTTTTTGGTAGAATTTCGAAGAATGAATTCTTTCTCTTTTTTTAATCAGAAATTGAAATAACAAAAAGATATGCGTACTTGATTCTTCCTTATGCTCTGATATCACATGATGCACTCCAACTCTCCAAATGGCTTTGTTGAGAGAAGCTTTGATTGTCCTATCGCGAATGCAAGCAAGACTTGATCCTCCGAATGTCTTCTTGATGAAAATGAATGAAATGGTGATGGAAAGAGTAGGATGTGGAAGTATGTAAAGTGTGGTGTATGAAGGATTGGATGAAAGGGATTAAATGGTTAAGGATATGAAAGTGGTGAAATGGAAACAAGGAAATGAAATGGAAAAGATGGAATGGAAGATAGATAGTATTCAAAGGTTTCAAGAAAGAAACTATACTGAAAGTATAATCCCGTTTCTTATAGAAATGTCTTTGAGGGTGGTAGGGTGACTTAGATCGAAGGTTAAGAATAACCAACAATCTGAAGTATCAAAGATGGATGATAGGAGACGCCACAAACCTTAGAAAGGTTTGATAAGTCAAGAAGTTCTAAAAAGAACAAGTTTGAGAGAATAACTCACAAAGGTATTTAATTGATACAAAATTGTGTTTACAAATGAAAATTGAACTCATATTTATAGTAAACTAAGGGGTGTGGCCGAAGGGACATATCCCCTTGAATAGGTGGTCGAATGGTGGCCTTGGTGGCTGTTCGGTTAGTGGTGCCTCCCCCCTTAACCATTCGGTTGAATGGTGTCTCCCTCAAAGGGATGTTGTAATTTTTCGTATGAAATTCCAGTCTGCACTCCCTATCTGCCCATAACTTGAGCTCCCAATATCGGATTGACGTGATTCAACATGCATTGGAAAGATAAGAGATAGGAGAATAAGTTCCATGAAGACTTCACAACCCAGTTATGCTCAGATCCTGCTCTAAAATGAAAGACAATTGGACTGACATGAATCTGCCCAATGAAGAGTGGGAACTCTTCGTTTTGGTGTGCTCTTACTTTCCCTCCATTATCTAGGCGCCCAAAGTGAGTTTCCCTGCAAGGATGGCCAGTTGTGTCACTTGGGGATGGAACATACCCTTCCATGGTTGAGCTGAAGGTTGTAGGGTGAGGTGAGTTGAGCTGATCGAGCTAGAAGTGAGCTGGCTTGAGCTAAGCTAGCTAGCTGAGTGAGCTTCACTTAGTTTCCAAGATGAATTGAGCTGCTACGAGTTGCCCTTAGCTAGATGAGTTTGTCTTGAAGTATCCTTGAGCTAACTCAAACTATTTGGAGCTCGTTGGAGCTAAACGAGCTAAGGTGAGCTGTCTTCCCATTCTTCCCTTGTTCCTTTAAGCTGCGATGAACTACAAACAATGCAAGATAACATAAATAAATGCAATAATTAGAAAGCAGAATAATAAGCTAAGTAAAGATGTGGTTACTTAAGCTAAAGCATGCAAACTTCACTCAATATGCAAAAAGCAAGTTATAATAGTATTGAATACATAAATAAGATAATAAAAGATAAAGTAAGGTAAAACTCCCTCATATTGAACTTGGAAGAACTTTAAAAGTTGCGAGCTTGTTCAGTTTGAATTTGGTGCTCAGTAGGATCGCATTACTTACTGTCCAAGTATGCCCAAATACCTATCAGCTTATTACTTGCTGCCCAAGCAACCAACCCTTATTAGCTTATCACTTGCACTTATCAGCTTATCACTTGCAGCCCAAGCCATCAAGGAGTTTAAATGCTATTTTTTATTCTTAGGTTATCCTTGGTTTAGTAGAAGTTAAATTACTTTGTTTATCCTTCACCTATAAAATTATGAAGCCTCCAACATTGTAATTCAGATTTCTTTTGATTAATGAAATATTTAGTGAGTTTGTTTTTGAAAGTACTGATAACTTTTGCCTTAGAAGTCTTCTTCAACATAAGTTCGACGAGTTCTTGTGAGGGAGATCATCTTCACACTCTTGCTTTCCTAGGTAATTGCATTTAGGAGGGTGGGTTAGAGCTGCTTGGGGTTGCTTTCTTAGGTAATTGTGTTTAAGAGGGTGCTGAGGACAAATCCATCAAACCATCTCCATCTTCAACTCATCACACCATCTCGACAAGCCATAAACAAAGCTAGAAATTTTTAGATTTGTTTTATCTAT